>OZ014461.1:12149161-12749161 GCA_963966035.1 Acleris laterana
CTAAAGTATTTTCTTGAAATTGGACGGTAAGTTTTTGTACTACATATTAAAATACAACTTATAGGGTATATCACATAGTTTAATAACAATTCACTTTCGAGTTATCAACTTAACGGAAAAAAGTGGCCAAATATCGGCAAAAACTTTTTAGGGAATAGAATAATAAAAATGTGGAACAAATTACCCTCTTATGTTGTGAACTCTAAAAGTGTTAACCAGTTCAAAAATAAGTTTGACAAACATTCTAAATTAGTGTGACAATTCGTGCAGTGATCAAGGATTTAGACATATCAGTGCCAACTGCCTGTCTAAAATAAATAATAATAATAATAATAATAATAAATTTTCCCGTTAAGCTGACTACTCAAAAGGTAATTGTTATTAAAGTTTTTTACCTATCCCATAAATTGTGTTTTTACTTGCACTACAAAAATACATCGTCTGATTGCAAGATTTTTTTTTAGTTTATTAGAAAACATTAATATATAGATGAAATTGTGTGCAATTTATAGTTTACTTTAGATTATTTATTCGTCAATGTCATATTATATTAATTGCATTGCATGTCAAAAAATACGAAATCACATTGAGATCGTCAAACATAAATACTAATAATCAAAGAATACAAAAATGAACAATAATTATAACATCAACAATTACACATCTAAAAAATGGTCACTCGTCCGATGTCAATATAATGTACAAGAATTAATAAAGTCAACACAATAATAAACTCACATTTCCAATTCCATATTCATCCACGGAGTATAATGGATTATCCAATAAAAGGTTTCTCAGCTGATGTTTAAATGCTTCGCCGGATTGTACATAAAGAATATTTGCCTAAAACAGCAGTAAAGGCATTTTAGTAGATGTAAAAGAAGGCTTTAATTATAACGGCACTGTCGATTTGCAAACCACCTGCTCTAGAACGGGTTTGGGTAAGACACAGGCTGAAAAAACCTATCACTTTGGATACGTTTAAGACTGCACCGAGCAAACGTCGAGCGTCCAGTGGCGCCCTCATGACTATTATTGTGTTTTCTAATTAACTAAAGAATTCCCTTGCAATCAGACGATACGTTATTGTAACGCAAGTAAAAACACAATTTAGGGGTACGTAACAAACTTTAATAACAATTACCCTATGAGTAGTCAGCTTAAAGGGAAAAGGTGGCCACTTTTTTCCGTTAAGTTGATAACTCAAAAGTGAACTGTTATTAAACTATGTGATATACCTTATTAGTTGTGTTTTAATTTGTAGTACATAAACCTTTTGACCAATTTTAAGAAAATACTTTAGTTTATTAGAAAACACAATAATAGTAATGAGGGCGCCACTGTACGCTCGGCGCAGTCTTAAGCACTTTGACTGCCACCGTCCCGCTAAAACAACCACACTTGTATATTTACTGTATCGTATTTTTGTCGCGTAGCACCGACGCGTAACGTGATGGTTAGTGTAGAGGCAAAAAATCGTGATCCTACTCCGCACCGTATCGGATCGCTTGCGAACAATGTTACTACACGATGATTTTTGATTTACAACTATAATTTGTCCTAAAATAGACATAACGATGTACCTAGAACCTGTAGAGCTAGGTTAGGTTTGTTTTACAACAATCCTACAAAACTGCCGGTAAAAAAATAATAATGAAATTTCGAACAAACGTCACAGTTGGTAATTAAACTTCGACATAATGATAGATTCCTTTACAACTCATAACTAAATTATAAAATATAATCTTACCTATTTTATAAAATATAATCTTACCAGCATCCTACCGCAAGCAAGTCAGCCACGTTTAATTCCATGCAAATAAGGGACGAGAGCTATTTGCATGCTTCGGAATATCGTCGGAAACAATGCAGTACCCTTACCATGAGTTACAATTACCGTACTCGCTAGCACGTTAACGCTCTCTACCCTTACCATGAGTTACAATTACCGTACTTGCTAGCGAGTCAATGCTCTCTACCCTTACCATAAGTTACAAATACCGTACTCGCTAGCGAGTCAATGCTCTCTACCCTTACCATGAGTTGCAATTACCGTACTCGCTAGCCGCAGTCAATGCTCTCTACCCTTACCATGAGTTACAATTACCAAACTCGCTAGCGAGTCAATGCTCTCTACCCTTACCATGAGTTACAATTACCGTACTTGCTAGCAAGTCAATGTTCTATACCCTTACCATGAGTTACAATTTCCGTACTCGCTTGCCAGTCAATGCTCTCCCCCTTACCATGAGTTACAATTAACGTACTCGCTATCGAGTCAATGCTCTCTACCCTTACCATGAGTTACAAATACCGAACTCGCTAGCGAGTCAATGCTATCTGACCTTACCATGAGTTACAATTACCGAGTCAATGCTATCTGCCCTTACCATGAGTTACAATTACCGTACTCGCTAGCGAGTCAATGCTCTCTACTCTTACTATGAGTTACAAATACAGTACTCGCTAGCAAGTCAATGCTCTCTACCCTTACCGTGAGTTCCCTCGCAGACCTCATAGTATTCTTATAGAGTCCGAGGGACACAGCATTCGACTCGCTTGCGAGTACGGTAATTGTGACTCGTGGTAAGGGTACGAGTCCCAACAAAGCCACGTTCAGCTTTAAGTTAAGCTGTACTACTCATTACGTCATTTAATGCTGCCCTCGTAAGGAGAAAAGGCACAAGTGCAATTAATTCATAGAAGCATAAAATAATAAGGTCGGAAGTACAATACAATTCATAATGTAGAAGTGTCTTTTTTCCGTAGGAAGGCAGAATGTAGGTTTATTTTTTAAGTACCGATAAACAAGAGGAAGAAGTTTAATGTACTATGTATCTTGGGTGTATGCTGAAAAAGAAGAAAGATAAATATCTGCCCTTACCGGGATTTGAACCCAGGACCTTTCGCTTAGTAGGCAGGATCACTATCAACTAAACCAACCTGTCGTCCAGATATTATGCCCCCCAAGGTTTGCCCCAAGGAACGGTCTTGCATCGTTTGAAGCCAACGGTTTCCCGCAACCTTAGCCACGTCTTTGATCCAACTCGTTGGAGGCCAAACTCTTTATTGCACTTCTAAAATTAGAAGGCGTACTTACATCAATACATGGCCTCTATTCAACACGATTAAACCATATTACTTCTAAGCGAGTGCAAGAGAGACGGAGTGCTTTATCGTCCGCGAAATTCAGCTATCTTTGTAGTGTGGACAATGCAATGGAAAGAGTCGCCCCCGGTTTAACAGCTTAACGTTCACCTTTCATAACCACACAACTCAGCGTATATCTTATCACAGCGCAATAAATCCTAAAGTCCTTTGTCAATTTCTCCTATTCACTCACAAGTCAACTATTTGGTGAACTTTATGGTTCGGAAAATAAAGATGAATTTTGCTGAGCAGTTTCTAAGTAATAAAGACTAGATCAGACGACTAGAATCTCATTTGCGGTTGACCTGAATCGATAGAAGTTTGCCGGTTATTCTCGGCAGCAACTCGATGGAGATATCGTCGGCGAAGATACGTACAGTCAACCAATTTGATTTCTAGGCCACTTTGGACTATGTTAAAGTGACGTTGTCAACCAAAACGTAAGAGACTCCCTATGATTTGGTTTACAACGTCACGTTGACAAAGTCCATAGTGGCCTAGGAATCAAATTGGTTGACTGTACATACATACATAAACTCACGCCTTTATTCCCAGAGTGGGGTAGGCAGAGCTACAGAATTTCCAACAACTATAAAAACTTTTTGATAATTCTGTAACCACATTTTGCACACTTAGGCGAAGATGTTTAACAGTGTAGTAGTGACAGGTTGCAAGCCCATCGCCTAACAGTACTACACGCCTTTATTACCTTAGTCGGCTTTTACGACATCCACGGAAAGATACGAAATGGCACTATTTTAATCCGGCTACCACACGGGGAAGATACGATAGCCAGTGTAACGTGACCTGTGTCAGTGTAATTAATTGGTGCAAAGTTGGTCGAATTTGCAAAATACAAAACGATCATCTAGAAGTGAACGTATAGCAATTTAAAAGTTATGGCAAAATCTTTTACCCGACTGCCGAAGGGGAGAATAATGTGATCAGGGGTGCCGCTTGAAATATCGACAAACGTTTCATCGAAAGCTTCATTACGTCGAATTTCATTTCATCGAAAGCAATTTTCCTGAGGCCTTATTGTTTTCAGGTTACTCGTATCTATATCATTGATTAGGTAGGTTAGGTTAGGTTAAACATGTGAGTATCAAAAAAATATTGCACCTGCATGTGGAAATGCCTGTCGATGAAATGAAAATTTGACGTAATGAAGCGTTCGATGAAACGTTAGTCGATATATCAAGTCGATGTATGTACGCATGTTTGTTCCTTTATGGCGCTGTAAAAACTAAACGTGAGGACCGATTTTTATGTCAATGGATTATTCTTAATAATTGTCAGTGTCACTAATGATACGAGTATGATAGCAATCAAAATTTAATATGTTGGCAACAAGACGCCATATCGGACAAAAGAAAAAAAGTAGTGATTCTCTCAACAACGACGGCCGGACGGACGAACGAGTGAATGTCCAAGCGGCGAGTTTAAGTAGTTCCAGCAGCATGGTTTCTGCCGATAAATCGAACGTATAAGGCTGCTTAATTGAAAATGCACGCGCTAAAATGTGTTTTGTTCCCTCTGACTGGACTACCTAAACTCGCCGCTGCGATATCGCTCGTTCGTCCGACCGTCCGTTGTTATTGAGAGAGTCACTACCCTGAAGCTGACTGAGAAAGTGAGATAAGTAAGTTTTGTATCTTAATTCACTACACTCAGTGCCTATATTCCAATCGCTTGACTTATAAAAATCAAATCAAATTCATTTATTTGTCAGAATACAGTAATATAATGGAATACAGTAATACATAAACGTGGAATGGTGGGGTAGCTATACCATGCCTTGTCCTTATCGGTTAAATTCAAATGTCACAATGACAGATAAGGACACAAAGCATGGTTTAGCTCCCCCACGGTTATTCAACGTTTATAAGTAAAGCAATATCATCCTCAGCATGATAGGGAGCAGAGTAGATTGCCCTTACATGCGCCATTGTTGTGGGCTACATGCCCTTTATAATTAGTGTTATTTGTAATTTGTTACTAACAATTAGGATTAAGGAACTACTAACAATATATGAGTGTAAATTTACTCGAAATAAATGATTTATTATTATTATTATTATTATTAAAGCGGTACGACTTTAAACAAGCAAGGAACCCTTATAGTTTGCTGTGTCCGTCTGTCTTTCAGTCTGTCCGTCTACATATTACTAACCCTAACCACCAGTAAAACCCAAAATAACAGGGTTCCGTACAACCAATAAACATTCTTTTAATATCTACGTCAACACAACCTCGAATATCTGGCCCGATATTGAAAACATCCTATATCCACCTTATTAGTCATTGGAGATTCAACCCTTTTATTATTAAGAATAAGGTCGCCTACGAAGTAGGTCTTTCGACAGATATGGTTTTTTTCCAAAAGATAAAATATCTTCGTCTGGTATTAAATTCTTCACGTGTCAGGGGTTTGCTATCTGCAAATGTTTAACGATAATTCCTATTTTATTGCTTTTTAAAAGCTTTTATTTAACTTGCAATGCATGTATGTACAGTCAAGGGCAATAATATGTATACACTTTAGTACCTTGTCACTTTAACCACTGTGACAGTTCATATATGGCAGTTCAAATATGACGACAACTAAGGACGAGTGAAAATGGCAGTTCCGCTTGTGTTTCAAACGACGTCTTTTAATACATTTGCAAAAAAAAAAGTATCTATGTATCTCCGGTCCCTAGTAGATCTTTCTAATAACAGATTTTTAAAAGTTAATCATGTAGTAATAACCACCAAGAGTATATTAACAGCAATAAACTATCTACTGTTGCATAAGTAACTACTCGTATTAACCGTTGTAACCAACGCCGATTACAGTACTGTTATTACGTTCTGATTACACTATAGGTGGTCTCATATTATAGTTCACGATACCAATATGCGTTTTATATCACGTGAGTAGAAAATACTTAGACATAATATATTGAACCAATAAAATTCTAAATTGATTGTTCCAAAACAAATGAATAACCCTTATCTTCTGTAAAATAAGATTTAAGTATCCATCATTGGTTCTTGTTCATTATTGGTTCCGTCACGTGTTTGTTAAATAAGGAATTACCAGTTATTCTGAAGAGGCTTTCTACAAAGGTTTTATTACGGTAACTATTAAAACTTTAATCTTTATGCGTTTCAAAAACGGTTGGATTCTGGATCAACGCTGATATCGTCCTACTTGACAGGGATATATGTATAAATCAACAGGAATGACTTAAAAGGTGGTTAACTGCAATGTGGCAGTTGAAGCACTTTATACTCTATGTATAGTCACTTTAAATTTAAAATGCTTATCCTAGTATCACAACGGAATGTCAACTTCGGTTCCAAGCGCATTGTTCTAAACTGATAGCATCGTTCCAAACTATTTCTATCTTAACTATCTGTTACATTGTTGAGATCACTATTCAAATCGTAAGTAAAAATAAGAATAAGACAATATTTGATTCGCTTAACTTCAAGCTAAAAAGACGCAAATGCCGTTGTATTTTTGCATGGACTTATCCGTGTTTGAAATTAAGAGACTCATTTATTGTGAACTGTGTAAAATCGGATAATTTCCAAAAAAATATGTTTCAACAATTGCACGTTCCAATTTAAGCATACGATATCATTTAGGCGTACAGTTAAAACGTTATGAATTACTTAACACAATATACTAAAGAGGATTATGAACCGAATTGACGACAATTTTTTTTACAAAAGCAACTTTTTCTTTACGTTACGATACTTAGTCATACATTTATGAGTACTGCCCTCACACGCCATAAGGTGGTATCTCACATTCAATAACCGAAGCAGTTTCATTCCTCACTCGTTAGTAAAATGGTTGCATTTGCTACAAGAGTTTTATCTGAAATGCCACTATTTGTTTTATAGCAATAGATTCAGATTCAGATTCAGATTTTATTACTCAATATAACACAGTATAAATTACATTACATGTCAAATTATATGCAGTTACATTGAGATCGTCAGAAATAGAATTAAATTATAATAGTAAAAATAGTAAAAAAGTCAACACAAAAACAAAGTACATAATAAAATAGAATTAAATAAAATAATAATAATTAAAAGTCAAACTAATTTACAAGTCAAGTTCCATATACTCATTTACCGAATAGAATGGGTTATCCAACAAAATATTTTTAAGCCGGCGCCTAAACATTTCGTCAGATGGTTCGCGTTTAAGTTCAGCGGGTAGACGCTCGTAGTAGGTGGGACCGATGACGCGCGGGTTCTTACCTGCAAGTGCCATGCGACGAGGAACAGAATATATAGTTAATTGTCGTGACGTAATGGAATAGTTACCAATGCTAATATTAGTCCTTAAGTATTAGTACCTATGATGTTTATGTTGGGTTATTTCAGTTAGTTATATTATCCAATTTTGTCTATGCTTTTTTTTTTGTAATAGTCAAGTAGTCCCGTCAGTGCGAACAACACATATTTTAGCGCGTGTTTTCAATTTAGCAGAATGGTTTCTGCCGATGGATTGAACGTATAAGGCTGCCTAATTGAAAATGCACGGGTTAAAATGTGTTTTGTTCTCTCTGACGGGACTACTTGAACTCTCTGCTGAGATTTCGCTCGTTCGTCCGACCGTCCGTTGTTTTTGAGAGAACGACACCCCTGAACTGGGGTCCATTTCATGCCATCTTGCATTAAGTATATTTTTTAACTCTTTTTGTACGGTACTTGTTTTGTCCTTTTGTTAGATGTCGGAATAAACTTCTTTTAAGAATAACACTCCGAAAAGCTCCCTGCATTCGTTGGCGAACTGAAAGGCGAGTTGTTTTAAAAGAATAACACAGAAGCTAAACGCGTACGAAGATTCTTATCAATAAGTGTCACTGGGAGCTTTGTGATAATGCAAACACGAGAGCAATTTGAACTCCGGGACATTGGAGCTATGAAAAAAGCGATCAATGTTCAGTGCTAAAATAACAATCTTATTGTTGTTTTGTGAAATTTTCTATTATTAAGGCTACTCGCCTAAGCTACCATGCCTATGCTGTGCGTTTGTCTTAACTTTAAAGAACTTAAGAAGAAAAACGGTGGGTGATACCACACATCCCTGCGGGACACCAGCGTTCACAAGCGTTTATTAGGAGCACGAGTCATAAACAACCAATTTAATGCTACGCCTCTACCCTTACCATGAGTTACAATTACCGTACTCGATGGCGAGTAGAATTCTTTGTCCTTTGCACTCTATAAGAATACTACTAGGTCTGCGAGGGAAAGAGCATTTGACTCGCTAGCGTGTAAGTTACTTGTAACTCATGGTAAGGGTACAGGCATAGCATTAAATTGGTGGTTAATGACTCGTGCTCCTAATAAACGCTCGTGAATGCTGGTGTCCCGCAGGGATGTGTGGTATCACCCACCTTTTTACTTCTGTATACAGTATGTAAACTTACTAAAACCATTTATTTGAACCCGAGCATGTCTAGGCGATAGATAAGGTTGGGGTATATAAATTATTGTTATTTTTTTTTCAAATTTGAATAAAGAATGCACTGAACGCAAGTTCAATAATCTGTTACGATGAAAACATTACATAAGACCCGTATGTATAAGGGCACTGAAACGATGTAAACATTACACATGGAATGATACTTTTAGGGTTAACCGACTTTGAAAAAGGTGAGATGTTATAATTTGTATGCAATGATAAAATTAAAAATATTCGACACACTAGAAAAAAAAGTGGTAAAATACTTAACTCAACTAGCCTAGCAACTAGTTAATAGAGATGGTTTTAGTAAGTTTACATACTGTAAAAATGACTTTATTTTCATACTTACGACTTAAAATTAATAAATAAGGGATGATGTTTTATAAAGCATGAAGAAGGCAAACGAGCACACCTACAAACAGGCCACCTGATGGTAAGCGGGATCTGTGATCTATAGAGATTTCCTTGTAGCATCCAATTAGTGAAATATTCTTTCTAATCGATTCAGAAGCTCCTGATATTCCAACACAGTATTAACTAGTACTTCACTATAGAATTTAGCTGTGTCTCTGTATCTAATTAAAATAAACAAACAAACGTTTTCTTCGTGAACTGACTTCTTTGCCTTCTCCATCCCAAAATCTCCAAATTATTCATGTATCGCTTGTTTCCTGGCTCGCGCAAAGTATTTTGCCGAAGCAGTTATATTAAATCCAATGTTCAGAATGTTCATTGTAACTTTCGCGCGCATGTTCCTTGTGTTATTCTTATTGGCCCAAGTGACGGACGTGTATTTTGTGTGTAAAGGACAACCTTATGAGACTACTACGACATTGATGTGCTAAATGAAAAACAATTGACATTCTACAATGGTTTTTGTTTTCATCGCATCGTTTTTTTTTTGCACTGCCTGCCAATTTTATTATGGTCATATTTTTTAACTTCTCTTCGTTATAAGGTTGTCTGAAGAGATATTAAACGATAAGGCCGCCTTTTGATGCAGTTTATACAATTTGTTTTGTATTCACTTTCTGTGTTGTTATTATATGTGGCAGTACCTATATTGTATTTTTATAGGTACTTCAGTTGGAGGCTTTTAATTCAAGCTGTCAAATAGTTCTGACGATAACTTATTAGAGAATTCCAACTTAATGGCCTTATGTCCATTAATTTATAGAATCCCATGACTAGATCTTTTTAAAATAGAACCGCCTCTAAAATTATACCTTACGCATGAAAAGACCAAATATCAAAATCGGTACATGATTGACGGAGAAATCGTGAATATCTATCCTTTTTTGAAGTCAGTTTATAAAAAAAGGTCTTCTTGGTTATATTTCGTTGACAGCTGTCTAATTGGGCCTCTTAGAACGACGTGACTATAGGCCGACCACGTTCTTATTCCTAGGCGATCTTATCTCATATGGGATCTCTTCCGTTTAAACTTGGAGTAGAATAAGCAAGCACAATTCCAAGGGCATAGACAAATATTAACAAATTACCAGAAAATAACAAATCCGAGAAACAGATAAATATAAAACTGATTTAACGAAAGAAACCATTCTTAGATAATTTAATATACTAAGACATAGTTAAAGATCAACACTTAGACACATCTTGTTCATTTAGGCACAACTTATTTAACCTTATTAATTACAAAGCTGTTAAAATATCATAAACTAGCGACCCGCCCTCGCTTCGCTTCGGTTTATTTGAGTTTTCTATAACACACGTACATAAAACAAAATTTATTATACATAAAAACCTTCCTCTTGAATCACTCTATCTACTAAAAAAAACCGCATCAAAATCCGTTGCGTAGTTTTAAAGATCTAAGCATACATAGGGACAGACAGCGGGAAGCGACTTTGTTTTATACTATGTAGTGATGACTAAGGAATGCAAACCGGTAATTCTTAGTATGGAAATTACCGGTAATTTACCGTTACCGCGGTAAATCCCATACAAAATTTTACCGGGATGCATTCCCTAGTAGTGACTATGCAGTTTAAATATCATAAACTAGCAACCCGCCTTCGTTTCGCTTGGGTTTATGTGAGTTTTTTGTAACACCTGTGAATAAAACAGAATGTATTATACATAAAAACCTTCTTATTGAAACACTCTATCCATTAAAAAAACCGCATTAAAATCAGTTGCGTAGTTTTAAAGATCTAAGCGTACAGGGACAGAGAGATTTCGGGAATCGACTTTATTTTATACTACGTAGTGATACCTCATAATACACTCAGGAGCAAAAATATCGGGTCAGAGTGCATTTTTCATACAAACGAGGCTATTTTGAAGCCTTGGTTCCTAGCCAGGGGTTATTTTGAGTGAGGTTTAAAGGTGGGTACTCCGAGGTTCAATAGAGGAGGTCAAAAGTTCTTAAGACACCTAACTGATCGCACAATCAGTTGACACTACAGCGAGAGAGTTTGGGTTCGCATTTGGATTTCCTTACATTGTATTGTCATTTTAGATGTTTTTCTGAACATGCACAATTCCGGCGTTAGCCGCAAATTCAATCAGTTGAGTGTCCGAGGCACTCTGGAAGTCCTGTATCTATGCTCGGGGCATCCATCATCAGATTTCACTACAAACATGCAACTACAGGCTTCGAAATAGCCTCGTTTGTATGAAAAATGCACTCTGACCCGATACTTTTGCTCCTGAGTGTACTTTGTACCTATATTGTTATATTTTTAGCCAACCGCCTTTGGTATGAAGGCAGTATGTAGCTTAATAATTCAAGAACAGGCTTATGAAGTTATATCGAAGCCATTTGATGAAGGTTCCGTATGCTAGAGTGAACTGCTTTACGGAAATTTATGCATGAAATAAACTTAAGTTAGCGAATCAACAAAGTTTCGGGTAAACTTGAACATTCAAAACACGCTTAACTATTTAAGTTGCTTTTAAGGTATGTTTTACTTATGTGAAGTTTCAATTTTGTTATTTAAGAGGAAATGCCAAGTGTTATTTACTTTATAAAAACGTTTAAGACTGTTTTCTCTTTGATTTATGATGCAAAATTAAAGCAATGTTTAAAAGATTTTTTTTTCAAGAGAGCAGACATGCATGGTAAGTAGAATAAACATAGATCCATAGACTTCAATCCTGAAACTGCTAATGCGTAGTCAACGTTAAGGACTAAAATGAATTCTTCTATAATAATAATAATAATAATTTATTTGCAGAAAAAGGGTAGATACAGCTCTTAAAATTAACATTGTTTTCGCCTTTCCGGCAGTTATAATACAGCATGCAAATCTTCATTGTCACACAAAAAAGAAAAAAGGTACAAGTCATCCGTCAATAATTATAGTTACATCTCATTATGCTCATGGTTAATAAAATCGTTAACACTATAGAAACAGCAATTCAGAAGCCACTTCCTTAAGGTTAGAGAAAACTGTTTTCCTTCAAGTGCTCTAATTTGCCCTGGCAAACTATTAAAAATGAGAATGCACATGTTGTAAGCATTTATTTTATAAATATGCGTCCTACAGTGTGGCCGATGCAGGAGATCCATAATATATTGTACTAGCTGTCCCCGTGTCCACTTCGTTGGGCAACACATTTTTTTTGCGTTAGTAATTTTCCCGCTAATTCCCGTTCCCGTGGGAATTTCGGGAATTCCTTTCTTAGTGCACCTGTACGGTACCTGAGCTACGTCCCTTCCAAATTTCAAGTGCCTACGTTTAGCCGTTTAGGCTGTGCGTTGATATGTCAGTCAGTCAGTCAGTTTCTCCTTTTATATATTTAGATTCTATGATTACATGAATAAGTACATAGCTGAACGACTAGTAATCAGGAAATGTTTTGGCAAAATTGCAAATCTTCCAAATATACAGACAAGGCAATGGTAAAATGTTCAGTTGTTTAAAAATAGGATTCTAAGATAGTCATTTTTAAGCTTGTCTTATCCCGATGCCAGGACATTGTAACAGTAGTGGTAGGTTTTTCCTTAGCGGTAGGTTAAAGCGCCACTGCTGGCAATGCATATCAGCGTCTCCTGACTTCCAGACAATGCCTTGAACGCGTGTGTGCGTTCTTACAGTGTGAAAGCTTCGTATTAAAAAGCAACTGGCGGGAGCATGCAATCAGTTGGAATGGATTTTGAAAAAAAAGAGAGGCGTTTGCCCTGCAGTAGGACACTAACACAGGCAAAAAAATTATAAAAAAGGAGTTAGGTATGCCAAAGTACCTAACTCCTTTTTTTATAATTTTTTTTGCCTGTGTTAGTGTCCTACTGCAGGGCAAACGCCTCTCTTCTTTTTAAAAGGAGTTAAAAAAGGAGTTAGGTATGCCAAAGTAGAGGGCGGGGGCGGGTCCAGATCAACGTTGGTTTGCGAACGGTCGCCAGGTGATCTGGGTCCGTCCCTATGCCAATCTACTTGTCCGGTAGTTGGCCTGGCTAACGGCCGAGGGTGGAGCTCACAGTTGTGCTGATACCCAAGGCAAGACTGGTTGTGCTCCTTCTCGAGGTTGCTGCCTGTCAACTACTCGGTTTCCCCGGAGTAAAACGAGTAGAACGAAAACAACCAGACGAATTCCTGATATTCCTATACTTACCCTTCCATGACTCCTATTTCCTATCCAATCAGCTGCAAGCGATGACGTGGCATGTCGCAGCGGGCCTCCTATCCAAAAATAAAGGGATGGGTAGCGATAAAATGCCACCCGCGTGTTTGTGCCGTGCGCGGGGACCCGTACGGGTGGAGAACGAGATCCTGGTAGGCTGTTAGAAGAGGGTCGGACAGTAGCTACCCTCGGATGACAACACGCCGCTTTGGCTCGGGATTCATCTCACACGGGAGGTTCTGGCCTAGCCAGCTAGAATCAATCGGCTGTCGCGTTTACAGTAGTCTGGCCGCGGGCTAGGGTTCTAGGGTGATGAGGCTGGTAGTCGGCGAAGTACGGCCCCGAGTCGCTGTTGTGGTGACGGAGGGCCTGACATCGTGCGGACTCACTCAGCAGCTCACCCCGGAAACCTATATCCCACTCGTATCCCTGGTGCGTCTTAGCATCCCCAAGAGGGGCTCCGTGGTGGGTGGGGAGCGAGTGGGACGAAGGAAAAGAAAGATTGGTATGGAGAACCCAAATTTAAAAACAGAGTCCGGGAGTGAGGAGGAGAGAGGGGCAGAAGTGGGAGGAATGCCGAGCACCAGTAAGATGGTGCAAGGGGGACCCCCACGGATGCCGGGAGAAGGAGTAGGGAAGAGGGTAGAAGGTGGGGCAAAAGTGGGAGGAATGCCGAGCACCAACAAGATGGTGCGAGGGGGACCCCCGCGGATGCCGGGAGAAGGAGTAGGGGAGAGGGTAGAAGGTGGGGCAGAAGTGGGAGGAATGCCGAGCACCAACAAGATGGTGCGAGGGGGACCCCCACGGATGTCGGGAGGTGTAGAGAAGAGGGCAGAAGCGGGAGGAATGCCGAGCGCCAACAAGATGGTGCAAGGGGGACCCCCGCAGATGCCGTGGAGCGAATTACTAGACCTGTCCCTGGAGGAACGTCTGTTGAACCCGCCGCATACTTCGAAGGAGGAAACCGCCTCGGCGGCAACCCTGACGGAGGGCGATGGGTTCAAGAGACAGCCCACCAAGGCAGAGAAGAAGAGAGCGAGGCTGGACCGCAGAAGGGAGAGGAAGCGCGAGAAGGCGGGGGGAGAGAACCCTAGCCATAGCCAGGCGAAGGGGAGGCCCCCTCCGCCGGAGAGGCCTCCGAAAGTGAAACGGCAAGCGACAGACCCAGACGAAGGACCCTCGACACGACCTCCAGCGAAGCGACCAAACCGCGGCGACTCGCGGGCGGGCAACCGTGCGACCGCAAGGGAAGCACGGGAGTTCGCAGTGGCGATCAGCCGCGCGGATGGTGTACAGCTGGATGAGTCGCTAGGGACCGAAGTCAGGAGAATTGTGAGCCGGCTCATCACGGAGGCCATAAAAGAGCAGGGCATTCGAGGGAGGCAGCTCCAATTCGCGATGTCGGGGCTGGTGTCGGAAGGATTTTTCCTTGTGACACCATCCACGGCAGAAGCGAGGGGGTGGCTTCTGGAGAAGGACCTGGGCGAGCCACAGGGGCACAAATTGCTGGCCCGAATGCTTAACAGCACGAGGGTCAACATCTGGATCCCGGGCCCGCCGGATGAATTGAAGGAGGATCCGCTCCTCTACCTTAGGGCCCAAAACTGGGACAGGGAAGAGGAGCTGTAACTCCAGGAATGGATACAGATGAGCAGGGAGGATCTCGTCACGGGCACCCGGGTTTGCTACTCGGTGCCTAAGAGCGTGGAGGATGCGTGGGGTGAAGAGGCCAGCCAGTGGCTGTTCTTCCAAGCCACACGCATCCGGGCGCGGCTGACGAGGTCCCAACCTCTCAGAGTGAAAGAGGCGGCGGAGACCCCAGCAGGGAAGGAGAGCTGCAGCTGCAGTTGCAGCTGTGGTGGCTCAGAGCTGCAGCCCGGAAACCAGGCTGAGGCAGCCCAGGTCGGTGACCATCTACCACAGATGGAAACCGACGGGGGCTCCTCGGACTAGGAGGACGGGTGGCGGTATACACTACACACAAACACAACCAGCAATGGCCAACACACACAAACAACACACACTACACAACAACACAAACAAATACAAAAAAAATAAGAATATGTCAAGTAAACCTCCAGCACTGCAAGGACGCAATGTCCGAGCTGTGCCAATACATAGTGAGGGAAAAAATTGACATCGTCCTGATGCAAGAGCCGTATGCATGGAAAAACCAGGTAACAGGACTGGGTAGCCTAGGGGGCGACCTTCACTTCGAAAGAAATGGAGAGCTGCCTCCTAGGGCATGCATATATGTGAGTAGAGACCTAAGAAATATGGGATGCCTAATGACCATATGTTTCAGAGACCTAGTGGTAGTAGAAATCAGCCTGATGACAGGGAGCGGAGAGGGAGTCAAGGCAGCGATGGCGTCTTGCTACATCCCAAGTGAAAGCAACGCGCCAACCAGAGAACTGGAGGAAGCGGTCAGTAAATATAAAGGTAAGAGAACATCCATTCTTGTAGGTTGCGATGCAAACTCACATCATGAGGTGTGGGGAAGCAGCGACACCAACAAGAAGGGAGAAACACTACTAGAATTTATTGTAAGTAATGACCTGGATATACACAACACAGGTACAACCCCAACCTTTGTAACCAGGGCAAGAGAGGAGGTACTAGACATAACGATAACCTCAGGGGCAATAGGCAAACATGTGAAAGACTGGAGAGTAGACCAGGAAGACAGCATGTCGGACCACAGAAGACTACTGTACGGCCTGGACTACTACACGGAAAGAACAAAGATAAGAAACCCAAGGAAAACGGACTGGGAGAAATACAATAGCATACTAAGCGAGTGGACACCGAGCCACAAGAGCCCAGAAACCAGAGAGGAACTGGACAGAGCTGCTGAAGATCTGAACAGAGCCATATCGAGAGCCTACCAGACGGCGTGCCCGGAGAGAACGTGCAACGGGGATAAAGGACAGCCATGGTGGAATAAAGAGATACAGAAACTACGGAAAAGAACTCGTAAGGCGCTAAGACTAGCTCTAAAAAAGGGCAATGATCAAGGCTGGAACGAATACAGAAATATTAGGAACAAATACACTAATACAAGGGAAAGACTAAGAGCACAAGGTTGGAAAATCTTCACGGGAGAAATACAACGCTACTCGGAGGCGGCAAGATTAGTAAGGGTACTGGCGAACGAGAGAACTTGCCAATTAGGCAGCCTAATGATAGGTTCAACCGAACTTACAGACCCCAAAAAAGTACTACAGCATATGGTTAGCACACATTTCCCCGACTGCAGGGAATACCGCGTACATGAGGCTGTAGAAAACAACAGAAATGAAACAAGATATGCAGGGGAGACACTAAACCTAAAAATTAGCACTGAGGTAGGAGAATGGGCAATAAAATCCTTCGCCCCTTATAAAGAGGCAGGTCCAGATGGAGTAACACCCATACTACCACAAAAGGGATGGAAATACATTTGGAACAGCCTAAGAGATATCTACGAAAAGAGTCTGGAATTAGGTCACATCCCGACCATCTGGAATGAAGTAAAGGTAATATTCTTACCTAAACCAGGAAAGAAAAATTACAAAGACGCGAAATCGTTCAGAAGCATCAGTCTGTCATCATTCGCACTGAAGACACTGGAGAAGATCATAGATGTACAGATAAGGACAAGCATGCAATTAGGAAGATTGCCCTTACACGGGAATCAGCACGCTTACATAGAAGGGAAATCAACGGAAACAGCCCTACACAACCTAACCATAAGGATAGAGAGAGCAACAGAGGATAAAGAACTGGCACTAGGCTGCTTCTTCGATGTGGAGGGCGCCTTTGATAGAGCCACCTTTGGTGCAATAGAGAAATGCCTAAGAAGGGAGGACATAGACCCAGCGGTTAGAAAATGGATAATGGCTATGTTAACAGGTAGAGCGATCACTGCACAACTAGGAGGAGACTCGATAAGGATAAGGACGAGCAGAGGCTTCCCGCAAGGGGGCTGTCTGTCACCACTCCTGTGGTGTCTCCTACTAGACTCGCTCATTAGAGAAACCAACAGAGGGGGTATACACATGCAAGCATACTCAGATGACGGGGTGCTCTTAGTAAGGGGTAAAACCCTCAGTGTAATGAGAGAAGTCATGATAAGAGGAATAAGGCAGGTACTAAACTGGTGTCAAAACAGAGGACTAGACCTGAACCCGACCAAGACGAAAATAGTACTCTTCACCAATAAAAGGAAGCTGCCGACTCTAGCACCCATTAAAATCAAAGGTGAAGAGATAGAAACACTAAAGGAAATAAAATACCTGGGTGTAGTACTAGATAGCAAACTGCAATATAAGACACATGTAAAAGAGCAATGTCGGAAGGCAACAATAGCCCTATGGCAATGCAGAAAAGCCATTGGCAGAAGATGGGGACTAAGACCACTGATAACACAATGGATATACAAAGCAGTGGTCCTACCCAGACTGCTATATGGAGCCATAGTGTGGTGGCACAGAGCTAAAATAAAAGACATAGAGAAGGAGTTGACGAAGGTACAGAGACTAGCATGTCTAATGACAACCGGGGCAATAAGGACAACTCCCACACAGGCCCTGGAGATAATGCTAGGACTGAACCCTGTACACCTTGAAGTGGAAAAGAGAGCCACAGAACAGTGGTATAGAATGAAAATGAGCAGAGAGTGGATCGGATCCGAGGTGGACAAGAGACACGCAAGTATACAAAGAGAGTCAATGGTGAACATGAATATGCTCATGACTAACAATGACCTAATAAAGAAAAGGAAGATCTTCGACAAGAAATACAGAATCCATATAGGAGAGAGAGATAATTGGGAGACAGAGGTACCGGAACCCAGAGCGACATGCTATACGGACGGTTCATGGAAGTCCTCAACAAAAAGAGCGGGGGCAGGTATCTACAACCTAGAAGCGAATGAGCATACAACGATACCACTAGGAGGCTTTACCAGTGTGTTCCAGGCGGAAGTGTATGCCATCATGAAATGTGCGCAGGATCTCAAAGAAAGAAGCGATATAACGGGAAGCCACGTTATAATCTACTCAGACAGCCAAGCAGCACTAAAAGCACTAGACAATCCGGTCATCAAATCCTCCCTGGTACAGGAATGCAGGAACGAACTGAACAATCTAGGCACAGAAACCAATGTAACACTAGCATGGGTACCAGGGCACAGTGGAGCAATAGGAAATGAAAAGGCAGATGAACTGGCCAGAGCAGGGGCGGATCAACAGTATCTGGGCCCGGAGCCAGCCCTTCCGATATCCGCAACGGTAACGAAAGGAGTCATCGCCAGAAGAATAGAGACAAAGACAAATGAGGCATGGATAACAGCTCAGGGATGCAGACAATCCAAACTCATGATAGGAAGGGTAAATAAGAACAGAACAAGGTATCTACTAAATCTGGGTAAGTACAATCTAAGCATACTGACAGGGATACCGACTGGACACTGTCCACTCAACAGACATCTGACGGTAATAGGAGTCAAACAGGATCCTCGATGCCCACACTGTGGCAAAGAGGAAACTAGCCAACACGTCCTAACCGAGTGTGTAATGTACTCGTCACTGAGATATCGCACATTCGGGGAGGACTCATTATCAGTAGAGACACTCAAAAGCATTAACCTACAGGACGCACTTTTGTTCTGTAGGAAAACAAGAAGATGGGATCAGTGCTGGATGGGAGCGCCGCCGGGCCAATAACCTGAGGCCTGACCAAGGGGAACAGGGCGGAATGACTGGAGAGCCACTTGACCGCCCGTCTGCCTCGGCTGCGTCCCCACTCAACATCATCATCATCATCATGCCAAAGTAGAGCTAGGAATACACATGCTTGTAAAAAGGAAAAGTAGCGTGCGTAGTCAACGGCATGTTACTAGTAACTGGCAAACAGTGAACACATTTGCAAGTTAACTTTCATGCCATTTCATCTAGGCAGGCATGCCTGTTAGATATTATCACGTACAGTCAACCAATTTGACTTCTAGGCCACTTTGGACTATGTCAAAATGACATTGACAACCAAAACATAAGAACCTTAAAATAATTTGGTTTACAACGTCCCGTTGACAAAGTCCATAGAGGCCTAGGAATCAAATTGGTTGGCTATACATTTAAACGTGCCATAAGCATATTATGGTTTCGAAGATTTTTTTTTTCAACCTTACCTTACCTGCTTTCTAGATACAAGTATCTCAGTTAGTGTATACACATGGAAGTCGATGGCACGTGCAAGGAGTTGTCAAGCAAGTGTGCCAGTGATAGCTATGTGTATTTTGGGCTCAAGAGCCTGAAGTTGAGCCTTCTTAAAAAAAACTTTTAACTTTTTGTGCACTGATGTTAGCTCAACCTGTTTTTTGTTAATCTTAGCTAATAAGTTTTAATACATTACAATAACGAACATAAATCTGTCTTCAATCAAAGTCACGGCCCTAAAAGCGTTTTCTTGATTACTTGTTGTCGTAGCGCTATCGTTGCTGATTTTACCTCCCGTAGTTTTGCCGCCATTTTCCTTATCCTAGAAAAATGTTGCCAGTGCAGTTTGAAATAAATAACAAAGAACATGAAATTAATACCCTCTTTTGTTATTTATAAAAAACGCGTAATAAAAAACAGTGTAATAGCTCTTAGAAGGTGCTTAAATTTGTGTTCGTCTCTCACTCGCTCTCATACGCTCTTATTAAGAGCAAACTAGAGAGAAATATGAACACGAAGCACCTTCTAAGTGCTTACAGACTGGGCCATGTAATTAAGAGTTATCGATAAGTTGACAATACGACACCATAAAAGAAGCCTTACCTACCTTTGAACTAGTAGATTGCAGTTATCCCTACTATCATTTACTAGGATGTCTGTAGGGTCCGTCTGCATTTCTCTCAGACTTTGACAGTTAAAAACAACAAGTTTTTCGGATTTATTCTCAAGCGTTGGCAACATCGGCTGCTGTTTTCTTTCTAGAAACAAGGCAGTGAAATTCCCGCCCAAGTTTTCGCGGAAATTGGCGACATGGCTGGTTTTCTCGGAATGATCCTTTTCGTGCGCTGAATGAAAATAACCTACAAACGCTATACTCTATGTGTAGTTTTTTTCGTGTTTAAGAGTTGCGTTGTAAACAAGGTACCCATAGTTTCGCCGTGTCCGTCTTTCCGCAGTTTAACTCAGAGACTCTTAGTACTACGAAGCCGTCATTTAGATTTAGCACAGGTAGTTTAAACATGTAAATTACGCTAATAAAGTCGTAAAACAAAATCTTGAAAAAATTTTTTTTTCGGGTTAAGTAAATCGTAGTTATTTTTTTTACTTGAAATCTATACTTACTATAATAAATGCGAAAGTGTGTCTGTCTGTCTGTCCGTTACCTCTTCACGCTTGAACCGCTGAACCGATTTAAGTGAAATTTGATGCAAAGATAGTTTGAATCTTGGAAAAGGATATAAGATAGTTTTTTTCTCGAAATTCATCGCCTAAAGGGGTGAAATGGAGTGTGAAAATGTATATGGAACTACGATATAAACGAGTTCCACGTGGACGGAGTCGCGGGCAGCAGCTAGTTGGGAATAATTTCATTCTTATATTATTATTATTATTATTTTTTTATGGCATAGAGAAGACAAACGGGCACACAGGCCACCTGATGGTAAGTGGAAACTGTGACCCATAGACATTTGCATTCACAAGACTGCCATGCAATCCTAAGACTGCAAATGCGTTGCCAACCCTGAGGACTAAGAAGGAATGCCTCTATGCTAGTCATTTCACCGGCTGTCTTACCCCCAAACCGGAACACAACAATGCGAACACTGCTGTTTGGCGGTAGGTTAATGGATAAGATGGTGGTAGCGATCCGGACGGACCCTGCATAAGGTCCTACCACCCGCAAATAATAATTAGTAATATAATGCTTCATTTTAGGTCGTGTCCCTACTTGTTACTACTGCTACTACTACTACTGGTTGTGTTACTACTTATTTACCATAAGAACTTATTTTGACTCATGATTTTTTCAAATAAACTATCTTTCTTTCTTTCTTTCTTTCTCACCACGTTTTAAGGTACTCTAGAGGTGCACAAAAAAAATATGTTTTCGAAAATCGACCCCTACAAGGAGACCTATTGGGGGAATTGTGGAAAACTAAATCTACCTGTATGAAGTCGCTAATAT
Organism: Acleris laterana; assembly: GCA_963966035.1. NCBI lineage: Eukaryota > Metazoa > Arthropoda > Insecta > Lepidoptera > Tortricidae > Acleris > Acleris laterana. The sequence continues at coordinate 12,170,544 of OZ014461.1, forward strand.
CCGGACTTAACTAGTTTTAAAACTAGTCTCACCTTTAAACAGCCTTGTGAGCAAGGTGTAGATTAAAAATAGTGCAGGAGAAACGATAGATGGCGCTGATTACAAGTTCGAGCGAGAAAACGTGTTTTATCGCGTTAATCCTTTACTTTAATCCTCAGTGAAGTAACGATAAGGCAGGCTTTAACACGTTGATGCGCTACAAAAAAGTAATGTCATGTAATAATTAAAAATGCGGCAGTGAGCGCAGCTTCTGTCGCATTCCTTGGTGTGATTTTAATTCAATCAATTGTATTTTTTAGACAACAGGCTCGTTACGTGACAATAATTTGACAGGTATGCGATCTAAACGTATGTTCACAATCCGCTTAATGGACGGCATGTAAACGGGCGAACGTACAGTAGAACTCAATTTATATGGCGTGTCGTGAATCTTCGTTTGCGCAGACACGAACAACGATTCCGATGATTTCCGAAAGCACGATTAAAACCCACGATCAGACTTGTCGGTAATAGATAGAAGATGCAAATTAAATTGCATATATTTTTCCATGTCACTCATAGCTGACTGAATGACACAGCGTGCATCAACATGGCGTCACTAATAAACCAATAATAACACAGAATACTGACGCGCAACGCTTGGATCATGCTGATTGGTTCCCCTGCTTTGAAATTCGTCTTCTGCGCAGGTACATCGGTAATCCATATCAGTCGTGTTTAACTGTACGGGCTTCGAGAATACAAGTAATACAACAAGTATACTTTTCGCACAATTGTATTTAGTTGTTCTTAGTGTCGACCATAACACCATAGTACCGATTTCGAACCCCAACGGTGGTCTTGTACGAATGAGACTTCAAGACTGTGCCGAGCGTACGCCGGATATACAGTAGCGCCCTCATTACTTTTATTGTGTTTTCTAATAAACTAAAGTATGTTCTTGAAATTGGTTGGTAGGTTTTAGTACTACAAATGAAAACACAACTTATAGCGTATAACACATAGTTTAATAACAATAAAATTCACCTTCGAGTTATCAACTTAACGGAAAAAAGTGGCCACCTTTTCCCGTTAAGCTGACTACTTAAAGGATAATTGTTGTTAAAGTTGGTTACGTATCCTTTAAATTGTGTTTTTACTTACGCTACAAAAACGCATCGTCTGATTGTAAATAAATTCTTTAGTCAATTAGAAAACACAATAATAGTAATGAGGGCGCCACTAGACGCTCGGCGTTTGCTCGGTGCAGTCTTCTTACATACAGACCTGCCTATGACATAGTATAGCCGAAGTATCTGTGGGGTAATTGCATAAAAGGTCCTGCTGGAACCTAGTGTACAGTCACCGTCATAAATAAGTGATGATTTCTATACCTTGTCGCTTTTAATCGTTTGACAATTTCGTATGACATTTCAAACACGACGTTAAAGTGACTAGGTTCATAAATCATAACTTATTTATGCCGGTGACTGTACCCGAAAAGGTCCATCTGTACAAGATGCGGGAACAGTAGTTATGCGGTTTTAAATTGCATACTTGGTAAAGATTTTACCGATTTTGATGAAAATTATACATAATAATATGTCTAGTGGCGGCGAGTTGTGAAGTTTGCGACCAACGCTTGATATGTTGACCACGACCACTCTGTTAAGAGTGAAAACGAAGAATACAATAGAGGATTTTTGGATAAGGAAATTTATCTGAAAAATTGATATTGGCAAGAACATTTAACGATAAGCTATAAAAAAATCCGATGTTTTTCCAACAATTCCAACATAAATCATGTCTCCGAGACAAAATGTTACACGGAAATTGGTAAAGCAACCCAGATCACGATCGGATTGATCCCAATTTGTCCGTAGGTGGATAATTTTGATACATTAATCCACCTCCCGATGGACGGCTAAAGGGTCTAATGCAATTAGCTGTAAGGAACAACAAGTTTGGGAAAGTAATACCCTGTTAGCAGGACCGGGCGGTGATTCACCCGACGGTAGAACAAATTGATTTCGGATATTGAGAATTCAGCTAATTTTGATCAATTATTATTATTGTATGCACAGTCGACGTCAAAGATTATGTTTACATTTTAGTACCTCGTCACTAAATGACAATTTCACTATGGCAGTTTAAACATGACGTTAAATAGACAAGGTACTGAAATGTAAATATATTTATGACGTCGACGTACTACGATGAGGCAAAAAGGAGAGTTATGGTTGTAATGTTCACAGTGAATATTTGATAGTATGCTCATATTTGGACGTTTCAAATCTGTTACGAACTTACAAGCTCTAGTAATCAATTTTGAATGTCACATCTACACATCGCTAACTCGTGGTATTTAGGTAGCACTTGACAGATTAGTGATGAGACAAGTTTGCATACAATATCGAAAGGAACGTGTTAAAAAATCCGCACACCCAACTTGTGGGTGCAGTGTGAGCCGGCGGCGGCGCGTTGTGCGTGAAACTATCTTCACTAATACTCGGTAGTTTTGAAACAAACATTATCTCCGAATTTGTCATAGGTTTTTAAAAATACTTGTAATTATGTATTTGTGTTATTTCCTCACATGTTTGAGAGAAGCATTATGTATGCCGCGGCGGAATCGAGGATTTTCTGACTCGTATTTTAGCAGGCCTCGCTATTGCTCGGCCAGCTAACCACCTCGTCAGGAAAACCCTTACTTTCCGCGCCTAGGCAACAATGTACTATTTTTCACGTCACTTACAACTGTCTGCCACCAATGTGTTACGTAGATAACGGGATCTGACGCTGATGATGATACGTAAAGAAGATAGGTTCCACATTTCACTGTGGAATATAATAAAAGCACAACTCGTGAGATAAAGTGGTGAACAATTAATGTTCCGATCCGAGAGCTCCAAGAAGAAGGGTAATATTTTAAACCCGTAATGTTTTTGTTATACTTTTAGCCTTTTTTATTGTAGTTGTAAAAATATGAAACAGGCAGCGACCTGCAAAGACGCTACAGCTTTTAGTTTCCACTTTGTCATACGAATATAGTGGCTGGATAAGACAGCTGTTTAAAGGTTGGTACAGACATAACGGCCCGGAACCGGATAAGCATGTGGGTTATCTACCAATGTAACTTGATATTTACGCGTAGAATTATTTTCCCTCTAACCTTCTTCTTTCTCTTTCAAACAACATTATATTGCAGACACTAGTAGACCAATAGTTTTGCATAAAAATAAACTTGACGGAACTTCAGTACCCGTGCTATTATTTAGCAGAAGATATTACCTATGGTTGAGGTGGCTTGAGTGTTCGTTTGAAAGAAAAAAAAAGAGAAAAAAATTCAGTCATCCAAAAATAACTAAAAATAACTACATAAACAAAAGACACCAAATACATACGGCGTGAAATGGTCCCAGCTCAGCGCGTTGCTCGTAGTAAAACCAGAGGGCCCAGACAAGGTGCACTACGCTAGCAGAGCTGTCGTTTCTTTTCGTTTAGTTTTTAAACCAATCGCATCACTGGCACATCACGCGACTTTTCGTATCACGTCATCTACCAGTGACGCGATTGGTTTAAAAAATAAACGAAGAGAGACGCTAGCTAGCGTAGTGCATCTTGTCTGGGCCCACGGAGCTTGTCTTCTGCAGGAACCATTTGATGACTTCACGGCAGGCCACACACAACAAAGTTTTGTGGGTAATATCTCTCTCTCTCTCTCTCTCTCAATCTCACTCTATCTTTCTCTCTCTCTCTCTCTCTATCTCTCTCGCTCTTTTTATTTTAGATCCATGCTCTTGTCAGTAGATAAATCGCAAACCGTTCCGGTCCTCCGTCACCTGCTTGACTTTTAGGTACGACCCAACCTTAACCTTGGTCTTCCTCTAACTCTCTTTCCTTCTAAACAAATAAAAACGCACCTCACACACACAAACATAAACTCACGCCAAAAACTAAAAAAACTTTTTGATAATTCTATAACCACATTTTCCACACTTAGGCGAAGATGTTTACCAGTGTATTAGAAACAGATTGCAAGCCCATCGCCAAATAACAAAATAAGAACATAGAAAGAAAAAGTTCATAATCTAATAAAAGCCTTCTTGTAATCTATATCCATGTAGCTTAGCCTCGTTACGAGAGCCACTTGCCAGCTATTGTTGCTTGGCAGAACCCAGATTGCCTCCATGCAGGTACCCTAATTCAACGGGAAACTATTCTCTAACAGTTTAGCGACGTCGAGGCAAGAAATTTGGACTTTCATAATAGTTACCGCGTTGAGAATCAAAGACACGAGTGGCACGTACAAGTACATTACATTGCTACACTCTTATTCTTAACCGTGCAATATCTAAAGTATGCTTAAGACTGCAGCGAGCAAACGTCGAGCGTCCAGTGGCGCCCTCATTATTGTGTTTTCTAATTAACTAAAGATTTACCTTACAATCAGACGATATGTTTAATGTAGCCCAAGTAAAAACACAATTTATAGGATACGTAACAAACTTTATACGTTTTGGTAGCGTGCGTTTTTAGAACTATGAGGTCAATCGAAGGTGTAGGTTGTACACATGCAAGCACGCGTTTTTGTTCAAGCGCGCTGCCATTTTAGTTTGAACTCGTGTTGCGTGGGCGTTTGCCGCGCGCTCTAAGATACAGCCATCATTTTGCTGTAAATTTGATCGCACCTCGTGAGGAGTAGACAAATATTTCACCAAAATGGAGACTGATCGCTTTGATCAATTTCTAAACTTAGCCAACTGAGGGTACTTTTTCGAGGCAAATCGGAGAAATAATGGAAAAGGGCCGAACCTTAAGTACCCGAAACCGACGTGCGTGCATGACTCGATGTATGAATGTGGAAGAAGCGAAAGAAATTTGTCAAGATCGTAGCAAGTGGAAAGAAGTGGTCTCTGCCTACCCCTCTGGGAAACAGGCGTAATTTAATGTAGGTATGTATGTATGTAAACTTGGTCTTATTTACTTGAGACTGTTAAACGTAATTTAACGGTTAGAAACAAAATCCTCAACAGCATGACACGTTTTTCGCATGTATTTGGTTGAATCTTCGAAACCATAGAGACGATATTTAAACGATTGCGGTCCAGTCCCAAACTAGTACCTAATAACCACTTCCTCAAGATTCTAGGTACCAATTCAAAAGCGGAGGCTAAAGTCTGGTTCATTGGTCACAAATCATTAGCTGATTAGCGACCAGTTAGTTCTGACCTGTGATTTTAGGCATTTGTGGTTAGCTAAGAGGTCTTATATAGAACGGTACTGGCAGAGAATAGCATTCCAGGTCAGTTATGAAATTAAGCTAGAGCTGCTAGCCGTTGTCTTTGAATTTGTAGAGGAATTTCATTTCAAATTCGTGATGTGACTCTCATTGGAATATGTTGCAACTATGTCATTGGAATATAAATAAATAAATAAATAAATAAATATAACGGGACAATCTCACACCAATTGACCTAGTCCCAAACTAAGCTCTAGGCTTGTACTATGGCTACTAGACAACGATATAAATACTTATGTAGAGAAATATATACTTAAATACATAGAAAACATCCATGACTCAGGAACAAATAGTCGCGCTCATCACACAAATATCTGCCCTGACCGGGATTCGAACCCAGGACCGCTAGCTTCGTAGGCAGGGTCACTACCCACTAGGCCAGCGCGTCGTCAAATGTATATGTTTTACTCTATTACATTTCATTCTAATGAACATAATTGCATACAGTGTGTAAATGGTATACGGGCGTTTATTAAAACTGGACATAGATTAAGACTCTACTAATCATTAACAGAAATAATTATTTTGATTACGCTAACGTATACACCGTTATTAATTTTTGAACATACTATCGACCCGCAATGTACATCGAAGTCCATCTGTCAGGTAAGTACGTAATGTTTATTAATTGCATTTTTCGTTATACATTGCGTGTTTAATTATTTTGTATGGTTTTTTTTTAAATTTAATTTTAACAAAAGCTGCCTAAATTAGCTCAGTACCTAGGGGTTATACTAACCACAGTTAAAAGGAACGCCCGTATACCATTTACACACTGTATACGTATTTAGTTTGAACAATAAACTTTTTTTTGTTGCCATGTATCTGTAAATATACACTAATATCCTGTGGTTTTTCATCCTCCTCTGTTTTTTTCCTTTTCTCCCTTTGTCTCTCTCATAATATTTTTGACATGTTTTCCTGCTGAACTACGCATGATATTTGATATTATATTTAATTTAATATTTATAGCTTTATATAATGCTCGACTAAGTATCATTGTATTATTGAATATGGTTTAAAATCGACTGACTGCTGAGTTTCTTGCGGCGTTTCTTCTCGGCAGTGGTCTCCTCTTGGTAAACGCTGGTAGATTCTTGACGTGTAAAAGTGCCCGTGCGGCCTACTTACTGAATAAATATCTTTTATCTTTTTATCTTTTTTTTTAATAGGAAAGATTAATTTTTTGTTTGTTTGAATTGAATAGGCTCCGAAACTACTGAACCGATTTAAAAAATTCTTTCACCAATAGAATCATACATTATCTACTGGCTTTGTTTTATTTTTCTGCGGGGTTGAAGTCGCTGGCAACAGCTAATTAATAAATAAAAAGCAAGCTTTAAAATTCCAACTGTATTTTTTAAAACTCTAAGACACATGATATCCGTAAAATCCGTTAAAAAAAATATAGCGGTTTAGGCTGTACACTACCAGTCAGTGACGAAAAAGTTTAATCTAATAATAATAGTTCACGTCACCATCCGGCATGACGAGAACCTCGTGAAGGCTAAGGAGGACAAGCTCAGAAGGTTCCTTGACTTGGCTCACGATGTGACCGCCTTTGTGAGACTCTATGATCATTGTCCTGGTAGTTGTTTCGGTGAACGGTCTCATAAACTAAGTCTCGACCATCACCTCAAGGAACTCTCGCTAAGGAGCTGGGTAAAGTGCCAGATATACGCAATGAGCGTTTTGCCTTTCTGGCTACGGGATCTCAAAATCGCTTGCGTTCAAGTGACTATAATTTTTCCCTTGCTTTCCCGTGAAATAAATCCAAAGCTTATTCTAAATCCTTTTCGGTACACGCTGTGCGGTTGTGGAATGTATTGCCTCCTGAAATTAGGCAGTCTCAGTCTTCAAGAGATCCCTTAAAGGGATAAGTTCGCCTTCATCCCTGTTATATTTTTGTCTATTTTATAATTGTTATCTCTTGTTTGTACAATTAAGTGTTTACATACATACATACATACATAATATACAAAGCTGTACTCCTCGACACGGCATTGTGAGGAGCTTCCTATCTCTGCAGCAGTCCTAACCACCAGTATTGAGCCCTGCCCCGCTGCCGGCGGCATCATTAAGTTAGTTGTTTTTTTTTTTTACAAGTTGAATATTTATTGTAAAAATCTAATCTACGGACTATAATTATCTATAAATATGTATATCATCATGAATTGATAAATAACATAATTTTACTTAAAATTAAATAATATTGAAAAATATTTCGTCATAATTGTGCAATATTTTAGAGATATGACGACAAATTTATCTGAGACGGATGGTTATTTTATCATTCAGTAACCAGGTTGATTTGGGACACGATATTTTGATTATTATAATAGGTTATTTTTTGACCCAGCTATAAATGCCGTGAAAATCAAAATGACTTTGTAGCCAGTCTGTCTGTCAGTCTACCTTGACCTTTTAATGATGAGTATAATATTTATCAATAAAGATATTTTTACATGTATCAATGTAAAACAAAAAAGGGCTCAGGCTCGTTCGGTCCGCTTCTTAACATGTCTGCTTCCTAAAGTGGCCTTCTTCCCACATTGACCGTTTCCTATGATGTCTACTTTTGAAAATGTCTATTTCCTAAAATGTCTGCTTCTCAAAATTACCTTCTTCCCACATTGTCGCGGCTCAGGCTCGTTCGGTCCGTTTCCTAAAATTGTCTTCTTCCCACAATGTCAGTTTCCTACGTTGTCTCCGTCTAACTCCGTCCACAGTCCCATTTCGTCACCTTCTTAAATGCCATCAAGAATGCCATATTTTGAGGCCGATCTGAAAGTTTCTCAACTGATATCTAACAATTTCCTTGTCATTGAAGATGGTATGAAAGAGAAGATCCTGGTTTTTTCAACTCAACAGGCCAGAAACATTGTGAAAAGCAGACATTGTAGGAAACGGGCTTTAGAACACAAATAGTGGGCATTATAGGAAGCATACATCGTAGGAATAGGACATCACAAGGAACGGACATTATAGGAAGCAGGTCAATTTTCGAAACGGACATAATAGGAAACGAATCATTCTAGGACAGTGGCATGATAGGAAACCATTTGCTGACATTATAGGAAAGAGTCATTTCATGGAATAAGACCAGTTTGAGAAGCAGACATGTTAGGAAACGGACCGAACGAGCCTGAACCCAAAAAAGGCCCTAAAGTAAGTTATTATTATAAGGGTCACAATAACACAATTTTTGAAATATTTTTGTTCAAATAGTGAAATTATCATGATATAGTATTATTACATTCAACTTTATAATGTTTTTATTGTTGTGAATATTAGCAATTTGTATTAAAAGTTTAGTGGCCGCTCGTTTGCCTCCTTTCAAAAAAAAAGTTATTTTACCTTCATCTTTTTTATGTGAACTCACTAATGCAAAGGGGTTTGGGTAAAAGTGTTGTCATTTGTAAAAGTCATACATTTTCAAGGTGAGCGGCCATTAGTAAAAGTTGTAAATTTTGATAGAATAATTCAAAATATATTTTTTTTGTTATGTAACATTATACTCTTAAGTGCATCGTAGCCAAGATATTTAATATTCTTAACCAGTCGCACTTTTTTGTACCAAAAACTGAACACTTAAATCTTAAATATTTCGGCTCCGATATTATTAAACGCCATAAGTTATATAATATCTATGTGTATTTCGAGGTCCTCTAAATAACTGTGTAAAAATCATACGCGGCCGCAGAAAAAAAATATGACAATATTCTTCAAACAAATTTACCCAATGCCCTTTCAAATCGTACTATTGAAACTGTGATTGGCGACAAAAAAGTTTAAGCAAATTTTCAGCAAAGTTTGCTATGTAAAAAAATTGTTGTCAAAATAATAATCTACTCTATCTAGTGCAATAAGGAGGCAGATTTTTTCTACATCTCTCTGGATAGATGTGCAAAAATTACACCTCCCTATTGCACTATAATTGACCATAACAAATATACATACATAAACTCACGCCTTTATTCCCAGAGTGGGGTAGGCAGAGCTACAGAATTACCAACAACTCTAAAAACTTGAATAGTGCCACTCCATGTCTTCCCGTGGATGTTGTAAGAGACGGCTAAGGGAATAAAGGCGTATAGTACTGTTAGGCGATGGGCTTGCAACCTGTCACTAATACACTGGTGAACATCTTAGCCTAAGTGTGCAAAATGTGGTTACAGAATTATCATAACACATACTTCGAATAAAAACATTTATTTATTTATTTATTGAGGAAATCAACAGCCGTACATTTTCATAGTTAGTAGTACAATTATTAGAAACTTAAAATAGGCCAATAATAGGTTTCCCTATAATTTACAGAACATTATACACTGAGAGTAGGGACTACATTAGAAAAAAAAAATACAGTAGAATATTAACTCAAAAAAGTCACTAAAATATGAAAATGCGGTGACCATAAACATGAGTGTATGTATTATGTATGCGTGTATGCGTGTATGGGCGTGTGTGTGTGTGGGTGTGTGATAAGTGATAATATAAATAAAATGACAATAGCATTTGGCTTATTTTATAAAGGTTTCCAAAAGATAGCAAAGAGAAAGATATGTCGGCTCATTTATTTTTCTCCAGATTTTGGAAAAAATGGGACCATAGTCCTAAACAAGAAAATTAGAATTCCTGATTTGTTCCAAGAAACGTATTAGATTTTGGTAACAAGACTGACAACGAAGAACAAATGTTTGGGGACACATAGGAAATACTTTTTTTTCTTGTTCAGAATGAACAAACGTACATGTTTTTTCCAATATCAGGATAAAATAAATAGGGTAAACGTTTTTGAAATTCCCCTTTGAAGCCACAGCAGATGTACGTAGATGTGTGTAGATAATACGCAGGCAGATAACGATAACAACAATTCACGTCAATTGACACAACAAGTATATTATTACTAAAGCATTAATGTTATCTCTTCAACTGATAACTGTTGTTAGATAACATAACCTATAGATAAGAGGCGACTGTCTGCCACACCCTCTCAATAATGAACAAGAAATTGTTGATTATTTGGGTGCTTGATTCCAGCGTCAAACTTTGTGCATCTTATTACAGCTGAGCTAAGGCATGCCATCTCAAGTAACAGATCCTATTCAGCAACTCCTTTGCTTAAGGCTCAGTTTGATTAGTCAATAACCCCCATGGTTGTAGCAATTCATTGACGGCTTGATTAGACATTTTGGCACCGAAAGTTATTACAACTACGCAATGTATCACGAAAAGCTTACGGGCTATCGCGTTATCAAACTGAGTTTTTAACCTTTACTTATTAGAGTGCTGGTCCTGTTCGTCCTATCACCTCTTTCTTTACAGTTACCGTGAAAATATCGCACCTTTAGAATTATAGTGACCTAATTCAAAATTTCTTTCTTTCGACTTCGAGTCATAAATTTATTACTATAGAGACCTAACTCGAAATTCAAATTTTGTTAATTAAGTCACTATTTTTCTAAAGATGCGATATATGCGTCTCAAAACTCTGATGGACGACCAGCCAATGTCTCCGTTGGAGCGCGCCGTCTGGTGGACGGAGCACGTGCTACGTCACGGCGGCGCGGACCACCTCCGCTCGCCCGCTGCCAACATGCCGTGGACGGTCTACTACGAGATAGACCTAGTACTAGCAGTACTAGCGGCGTTAATATCCGTGATAGTTTTAAGCGTTAGAAGTGTATAAAGTAGTAAAATTAATTTTAAAACTGTTTTCGACTGTTAAAATTGAAGTTAAGTAGACACAATAGTGATGTTAAACACAGTTTTTCAAAAATGAACAGTTAAGAAATGATTATTTTAGTATTTTAACAATTTCATAACCTCTTCTCAAAATAAGATTAACTGCCGCACTCACAGACGTCAATTTAATTTAATGCTTTTTTAATGACGTTTTGTCTTATTCTTTTGCTATAGCAAAGAATGGGACAGCAGCGGAGCAGTTTTAATCAAGCATAGAAGTTAATTGACGTACGATATTCATTTTTTTTTGTATCACTAGTAGAACTGAAAGGAATGAATTCACTTTTCGAGCATTGAATGTTTTCACTTGTTTTATCGACAAGATTTCATAAAATGCATTCACAGAATTTTTATTTCATTGACAAGTTTTTCTAGATGCGAGGTTACAAACAAACAATTAAAAACATACAGTTGAATTGAGAACCCGGAGGGTTATTATGACATAACTATTCAGTTCATTTCACGGTGAGTGTAAAGGACAGAGCTATGGCAGTTATATAGCTCTGTCTTTTACTCTTAGCGTAAACAGAATTGCATAACTATGTCATAATAACCCCTCTGCTCCTTAATGGAAGTCCATTAAAAAAAAACTACAGACATCAATTTTATCTGATATGGATGGTTATGTTATCATGCAGTAACTACGCCTGATTAGCGACACGATGTTTTGATTATATAAATAGGTATGTTATTTTTCGACCCAGATAATGATACAATACAATACAATACAATACAATACAAAACACTTTATTGTACACCAAACAATAACATTACAGAGATACAGCATTATTAAAAACAACACAGGTAAACAACAGGCGGTCTTATTGATAGTTAACATTAAAAGTTATTGTACAATAAAGTTCAAAAATATAATATATTGTGTGTACTCTTTAATACCTTGTCTATTTACTGTCATGTTTAAACTGTCATACATGAATTGTAACAACGATTACAGTGAAAAGGTACTAAAGTGTACACATATTTATGGACTCGACTGTAGTAAGTATTAGCAATAAAATAGGATAATAATGTAAAATATTTTAAGTTTTTGTCTTCATTTTCTTTTCTGTGCACCCACAGTCTAAAGTTTCCTCATGTTATTATGCAATTAAGATAAAATAAACAAATAATAAATACGAAAAAAATCACATAATTGTGGTAAACTTACCGAAAAAACAATTTCAATATGCATAGATTATACGATACACACAATTTCACCTCGAGATAATGATATAAACAATTCGTTTATTATTATTCCCGACGTGCTTGCATGACTCGATTTATGAATGTGGAAGAAGCGAATAAAATTGGTCAGGATCGTAACAAGGGGAAACAGGTGTAATTTAATTCATGTATGTAGTTTATCGTCTTTTAGAGGTAGTTTCAGGTTTGCCGCGTCCAAGTGCTGGAATGATCTTCCTCCACCTATCCAAGGGGTGTATTAGCAGGTACACCTTTAAGCGCAAGCTTAAGGGCTATTGTTGACACTCCTGAAATCCTGGCCCTCATCCAGCACTTAACTACACACATTAATATTTCAACTTGTTTCTTTTAAAATTACCATTTATTTTTAGTTTTATCGACGGTGTATATAGGTATTAATGTATTATGCGTTTTATTTTTATTATTATTTTCCCATTTATTTTTCCGCTATGTTAGTATTATGTAAGAAGTTTACACGTATTATATAGTATGTTTGTGCAGCGATCCGTGAGTTACTGCCGGTACTGGTTGAAAATCAGCGCTTTAGTTGTCTGACACCTCAGCATTTTGCTGAGCCAGTGTCCATTTCACCACCGCGAGGATATACATTGCGTGCGTTCTTTGTTACCTTCACTGGTTTCTTTATTTTATTTTTGTAAATGTGTGTTTTATTGTTTGTGAATAAATGTATTTCTTCTTCTTCATTTAATTATGCATGGAGGAACATTCACGAGCTAGGCTCCCGTGATATGTTATCACATAGAAACAAATATTTTAGACTTTTATCAAGTTGGTATAGCCTTGACCTTGAAGCAAGCGTATATAAACTGTGATACGGCAAATGAAACGAGTTTATCGCAATGTTTCGTCTGGTCAACATCGTCGTGTGTGCTTTGATAGCGTGTAGGGGAAATGAGGCCGCGAGAATTCTGGCTGTGTTCCCTAGTCCGTCAATGAGTCACCAAGTACTTAGTGTTCCGACCATTAACTCAAGCACTAGCTAAACGTGGACATGAGGTCATAGTGCTCACAACAGATCCGGCATTCCCTAAAGGACAGGCTCCAGAAAACCTATCAGAAATCGATGCACATGATATATCATACATAGATTGGAGTAAACAAATGGGTATCACAAATAACGGTGATAAAGGTGATCTGAGTAAGAAATGGGGTGATTATATGACTACGTTTTTGAAGGTATTTGAGCAGCAATGTAATCTTCCTGAAGTACAAGACATCATTCATAATCAAAATCTTACTTTCGATTTAATATTATCGGAGGCGTGGTTGCGATTTGCCCTTGGGTTTTCACATGCAATTAAGGCACCTGTTATTGCTGTGAGTTCATTCGGTGCAATGCTTGACAATGACAACGTGATAGGAGCACCAATACACCCTTTTTTGTACCCTCAACCAACAAGTACGCGTCTTTACAATCTGTCGCCCTGGGAGAAAATTATGCAAGTTTACGAGAGATCAAACCTCATGAGCGCATACAAACAGAGTGAAGAAAAAGAAAACATTTATACAAAGAGAATTTTTGGTGAAGACGCACCCGCTTTGAGTGAGTTACAAAATAATGTTCACATGCTGTTTTTGAACGTTCATTCTATTTGGGATGGCAACAGGCCCGTGCCGCCTGGCGTTATATACATGGGAGGTCTGCACCAGAATCCGGAAAAGGAATTACCAGAGGTATGTACCTATTATACGAGTACATTAACTTTTTTACTTAATCAAATCAAATCAAATCAAATCAAATTTATTCACTTGAGAAGTGGTTACAATGGTTTTTTTAACATAAAAAAGTACAGCGCTCTCGCTGGCGACACCAGCATGCAAATATGTAGGTATAAGTATAGAAAATAAAAAAAACTTAAAAATTACTTCTACTAATAATCTTAAAAATCATTAATACAATTCTAGTTTTCATGCGTAATAGTGCACATTATTTGTTATTAATATGTTTTAAGGATAAGAATTCTTTAACACAATAAAATCTCTTTTCCAGCAACCATTTACATAGCGCACTCACAAATCTATTATAGGGCAATGTTTTAATTTCTTCAGGAATATTATTGTATATCTTAATAGCCATGCAACAACAATTTTTTTGGCGTAATTTTGATACAGTTTTCTGCTGTACTAGTTTTTGAGGATACCTTGTGTTGAATTTACAAACATTTTTAAGCTGAGTAAACAAATTGAAGTTTGATTTCACAAATTTGCACATTTCCAATATATATAGTGATGGAAGAGTGAGTACCTTTAATTCGTCAAATAAATGATGTAAGCGGTGGCTTGTTACATATAGCCCTTATGCATTTTTTTTGGCTGATGAATAATCTTTCAATGTCGTAAGAGTTACCCCACAGCAAGAGTCCGTACCTAAGCACTGATGACACATAGCCGTGGTACGCTATCAAAGCTGTTTCTTTTTTTTTTTTTTTTATGGCATAGAGAAGACAAACGAGCACACAAGCCACCTGATGGTAAGTGGAAACTGTGACCCATAGACATTCGCATTCACAAGACTGCAATGCAATCCTAAGACTGCAAATGCGTTGCCAACCCTGAGGACTAAGATGGAATGCCTCTATGCTAGTGATTTCACCGGCTGTCTTATCTCCAAACCGGAACACAACAGTGCGAACACTGCTGTTTGGCGGTAGGTTAATGGATAACAATTACAATTATTCTTTACTGACAACTGCTGCAAGCCTCCGAATTGGATACACAAAACTATTTATAATTTTACATTTCTTATTAATTTGAGGTCTCCATGAAAGATTATTATCTAATATTATACCTAGAAATTTATGCTTATCAGATTCAGATATAATTGTATTATCCTATTCTACGTTAATGTCAAGACCTCCTTTTCGATTAAAAAATTGAATATATTTTGTTTTATCAAGATTTATTTTTAAATTATTAGCTTTACTTATGAAACTACTACTAGTTAATTATTTTAGGTATGTCTCATACGTTGAAAGTAGGTCATTGTATATCTTAGAAGCGAGTTGAAAGCGATGCATGTGAACCTTAGGAAACATAAGTAATTTTAAAACAGAGTCAGTCATATCGACCTTGCAGTAGCAAAAACCTATTGTGTAGGTACAATCTCTTTGTAGGAATGTTATTTTATATAAAAGAGTGGTTTAAAAAACTAAAAACCACCTTCACAAAACGCAAAAATAACTTCTTTTAAAATAGTTGAATGGCTAAATGTCAATCCAAATGAAGTCGTCTTTTGGAGGCTCAAGATTGACGCAGCTACCTTGCTCTCTTTCATGACGAGAATGATGATTACGATGACGATTACCGTTAAAGATGTGCGTAAGCTAGTTGTATAGTGTACAATCACCATTATTTATGATCATGATCTTGAAAATAGTTCTTTACACGCGGTTTTTTGTTTATTTCAGGACCTTAAAAAATATCTAGATTCTTCCGAAAACGGTGTAATCTACATCAGTTTTGGATCAAACGTGGACCCTACCTTGTTGCCTCTAGAAAAAATTCAAACCATGGTCCAGGCTGTCTCCAATTTGCCATATGACGTTCTTTGGAAATGGAACCATGGCGAACTACCGGGTCGGTCGAAAAATATCAAAACTTCGAAGTGGTTCCCACAGTCGGACCTCTTGAGTAAGTTTTCGACAGTTTTATTTTTAATTGACTTTATAAAAGGAGGAGTGCTCGTGAAAGTTCCACTGTATTTTTTTTAATGTTTGTTCACCGATTTTTCCATTAATTATAGACCGATTTTTTTTTTTTGGTTTGATAGAGTATGCTTCCGAGGTGGTCCCATGGTCACCAAACCTGAATCTAATAAGGGGATCCGTAAGGATTTGAGGAGGCATATATATATAGCGGTTTAAGTATTTTTGTGTGTTATTTAAGGAAGTAAAACTGATCATGAACACCTCAAATAGCCAACGGAATTCCTCAAACGTATTTCAAGGGTAGCGATAAGATATCTCGATTAAGCTAGTAGAGCGACTATTACGAAGAACATTAATAGTTTCAATTTGACTATGAATTATCCGCGGCGTTGCTTGCAATGAGCTTGAAATATCTTAAAGTTTCATTTCAAGTAAAAAGTGCGAAAACATTACTAAAAAGTATAAAATAAAATTAATGCTTTAAATAAAAAAAACTGCATTTAAAAACGCAAAAAGAACACCTTTGAGATGGTAGGTATAGGTCAATCCAACTACAGTCGGCGACTCACTATATTTTTAATAAATAAATAAATATCAGGGGACTATGTCACACCAATTGACCTAGTCCCAAACTAAGCTCTAGGCTTGTACTATGGGTACTAGACAACGGTATAAATACTTATATAGAGAAATATATACTTAAATACATTAGAAAACATCTATGACTCAGGAACAAATATTTGCGCTCATCACACAAATATCTGCCTTAACCAAAACAAAACAAAAACAAAAGCTGACTGCAGTTGGACTGGCCTACCATTTTAAAAGAAAATATTCCTTGCGTTTTTGAAGGCGCGTTTTGGTTTTATCATATTATATTTCTTTAAGTTTTAGATGATTATTTTTTGTGAGGAATTTGCCAAGTTTAGTTATTTTTTGCGGAAATTTAATATTGTGTGCTTACAGGGCATCCAAATGTAAAACTATTCATCACACAAGGAGGTTTACAATCTACAGACGAGGCCATAACAGCTGGAGTTCCACTCATAGGGATACCACAGATGGGTGACCAGTGGTACAACGTAGAAAAATACGTGCACCATAAAATTGGAACGTATATAGAACTAGCAGATCTTGAGACGCAATCATTGAGAAGTGCTATTGAAACTGTGATTGGAGATAAAAGGTAAGCACTTGAATATATCGTTTAAGCACATTTATATCAATGTTTACTATACAAATAATAGGTTGTTGAAAAAATACGATTAATTATTATTTCGAAGAATTTTAAATGGTAATATAATGTATGTATGTGTACTCTTTTTTCTACAAGACTAATAAAAAAATACAAATCACAGGTAATATAACAAAACAGATTTGAGTACAAAGGTGAACCTTATTCTGAGGATTTAAAGTGTAGTGATTGATAATATTGCAAAACCAGCAAACCAATTATAATCTTATCTTATTTTTTGCTATGAAAAATGTGGATCTCTCTGAATAGATGTGAAAAAAACACACCTCCCTAACGCCTTATAATTGACTATATTTTGCGAATAATGACAAAAAATTACAACAGCATTTGGCTTGTTTTAGAGGAGCTTCCAAAAAATAGCACCTAATAGCACCGTTAGAAAAAAAAACTAACCTGCAAATGCTGCATGCAGCGGAGCAGGGCTCAAGCTACCGGTGGTTAGGTCTGCATCGAGCCTGGCCCTTGAATTATATTTTTATTTTTTTAGTTACCGTGAAAATATAGTGCGTCTCAGAACACTAATGAACGACCAGCCTATGTCTCCCTTGGAGCGCGCCGTCTGGTGGACGGAGCACGTGCTACGTCACGGCGGCGCGGGCCACCTCCGCTCGCCCGCTGCCAACATGCCGTGGACGGTCTACTACGAAGTAGACCTAGTACTAGCAGTACTAGCGGCGTTAATATCCGTGATAGCTTTAAGTGTTTTAGTAGTGTATAAAGTAGTTAAATTAATTCTAAGACGGTTTTCGACTGTTAAAATTAAAGTTAATTAGATACAATTGTGATGTAAAATAGCATTAAAGAAAAATGAACCGTTAATAAATTATTATTTGTTATTTTAACGCTTTCATAATCTATTCTTAAAATAAGATTGAAACCCACTTTTCTAAGGGCTGTATTACTATTGGTTTTTTTATTTGAACCACTTGTAAAACTAACGGCCTGTGGCCTAACGCAATCGCAATCGACTTCAAAGTGGAACAATTGTTATCATTTTGTTTGCAGACTCGCCTTCGAATTACAAAATTACAAGTGCGTTAGGCAATAAATAACCCTAAGTAGATTAGAATGAACTCGCTTTTGATTGTGAAGAAGAAGATTGTGGTTGTTGTGTATATAAGCGTCTTAAAATTCCACACGAACCTGACAAGCCGTTAGCTACATTGCATAAGATGTTAGATAAATCATTAGAGAATTTGCTATTGATACTATCTGCGTTGGTTGATGTAACAAGGTAATATCATAATTATTGTACCGTAAAACTACAGAACTATGGTCCTAACCTGCAACATTAGTCCAATTTTCCTCATTACATTATTCTAAAATATGATAGGGTGATAACTTACTGCTTTTATTGTTGGGTATATGTACTGTTTGGCCTAAAATCGCTCTTGCTCTACACTCTAGCTATAGCTAAAGCTATCATATTTTTAGAATGATGTGATAAGTAAAATTGGATTATTGTTGTAGGCCAGGACCATAGTTATGTAGTTTTACGGTATTCATTTTTTGATCACTATAAAAAAATCTCTCTTGATTGGCTACACATTTTTTGAGCTTAAGATTATTTAACCCGGCATTATCATTCAGTCCCACTTATACAGCTGTTATCGTATTTAATTTCATACCATATGCGAAATTACCCCGAAAACCTTTTTGATTGCCCGCCATTTTGTGCCTTTCTTTACTAATGGCTGCAAAGTCATATCCTCTAGATAAATACTATTGTAGTTTCACAATGCGGTTTCCGGACAAAATGGCTGCTCCAGTTATATTGCTAGTTCCTTTGTAGTCGTGGCTTTTATCCATTCAGTCCTAATTTGACATAATAAAATATAAAACAGATATTTGACAGTCAGCCTAGTTGGTAGTGACCCTGCCTACGAAGTTAGCGGTCCTAGGTTCGATTACCACTCAGGCCAAATACCTATTTATTTGATGAATGCAAGTTTTATTTTATAGTGGACTTTTAAAACAAACCGAAATAAAGAGAACTTAGTGGGTATAATAGGTTTCCCTGTAATGTATGTAAAATACTTTATTTTTAAAAGCTTTGATTTTACTTGTGTTGTAATGTATGTATGTATGTAAAGGTCAAATCTTGCAAGTTAAATTGGACCCACTTCCCAGTTTCTGATGAAGGTGAAAATTTGCATACGCCTTTAGTTCTGATGACAATACAATAATAATAGTACCATCGAGCTGGTCTGATGATGGAGACTCAGGGTAGCCATAGGAGCTCTTAAATTACACATGATAAACCCTTCGTGTTAGGGCTTGTTAGAATCGTCTTAACAAGTAGATGACGACTGTGCAAAAAAATACAGTCAGCAATAAAACGTTGTCCCAAAATGAAATTTTTGACCGAAGTTTATTTTAGTTTTGAGTACAGTTGTGTTGGATTTAAGGGCAAAATCTTAAATAACTATGATACTGTTAAATTCAACACGTTGCTCAACTTTTTTTTAAATTGTCCTTTTTACATTGTTTAAAAATCTCAAAGGCACATAATTATGTTAAGATCCATCAAGTTAAACGGCCGTGTAGTTTGCCATATAATTAAACATCTACATTTCCTTGAAAAACATTACCCTCCTTTTCACGCAGTCGGATAAAACATGCGTTTAATTTTGTTCTCAGCAATAGTGCAGCTTGCAAGAACGTCAGCAAATTGCACAAAGAGAACAGGAACTGCAACTCACTCGTTCGTAAACGTTCCTAAATTGTTACCTAGCGGATAGTTACGTCATAAATATAATGATCATTTTGAACGATGTCGTTTTAACGCTTTTCAATTTCTTATTGTGAGCAAAGATAATATTAAAGTGAAAAAGTTCTTCAAAGATAAAAGCTAGATAAAATGTCAATCCTTTATTGAGATAGAATGACTTTATTGAGATAGAATGGTCTAGGACTCTATCAGGGTGGTGATTCTGTAAACAACGCCGGTCGTGCGGACTGTCGAGTGAAACCAAGCGGCAAGATTAAGTAGTCTCGTCAGTGCGAACAAAACATATTGAAGCGCGTGTATTTTCAATTCAGCAGCCTTATACATTTCCATCGTGCTGCTAAATTGAAAATGCACGCGCTACAATGTGTTTTGTTCGCACTGACGGGACTACTTAATCTCGCCGCTTGGTTTCACTCGACAGTCCGCACGACCGGCGTTGTTTACAGAATCACTACCCAGATCGGACTGCGTGGCAAATCTACAGTGTCCCTTGCCAAGTTGCACTACGCTAACTAGCGATTCTATTCGTTCCGTTTTTAAGCCAATCGCGTCACTGTTAGATCACGTGACTTTTCGTATCACGTCATCTAAGTGACGCGAAACGGCCTCAGGGTTTGTTACGCTTATTGTGGACAATTGGCTTGTTACGATGAAATGTCACAAATGTGGACCCACCTTTATGACGGCGGTATTTTTTTCATACTACGACGTACCTGTCACGATGTGTCCCATCTCGAGCGCATGATTTACACTGTTTACATTTTAGTGTAAAAAGGTCTGTAGATGTGCCACGCAGTCTGATTCGATAGATCCAGCAATTTAGGTTTTATTTAAAAAAAACTAACCTAATCTAATGGATTTTACACAATGGACTTGAAAAAAAAAGCAGTGTAGGATCTCTATTTTTCGCGTTTGTAAACCGTTTAGGGTACATTTTTTAAGTAAATAATCTACTAAGTAAGGCACAGGCACCGTGTATAATCACGGTAAAAAAGGTTCGTTACTTTTTGACTCTATTTCAACGCTCTTAAGTTCCAAAAGTGACGAACCTTTTCTTACCACAGTCACTACTGTACAAACATGGCAGCGGCTTTGTGTCGCGCCTGACTGTAGCAGCCTGTTTACACTGGACTGTTCACACCGATACAGAAATTAAAGATGATTAATGATACGAACGTTACTTGCGTGAGGCTTGAAATTTCCAAGAAAAACACTTTTTTTTTGTTTTTGCCATCGACGGAGAAACAGGCAGATGGCCCACCTGATGGCAAGTGGTCACCGCTGTCTATAAACATTTGCAACGCCGGAGGCGTCACCAAAGAGACACCGGTCTCGAAGAAATTTAATAATACTTACCGTTTTAGTTCTTTGAAAATTTTTGATATATTTTAGTCACTAATTAAAAATAAAAAGCTAGCTTTAAAAACTCAACTGCATTTTTTATATAAATTTTTTATGGCATAGAGAAGACAACCGAGCACACAGGCCACCTAGGTAGACATTTGCATTCACAAGACTTCACTGCAATCCTAAGACTGCAAATGCGTTGCCAACCCTGAGGACTAAGATGGAATGCCTCTATGCTAGTCCTTTCACCGGCTGTCTTATCCCCAAACACATGAAATGTGTTTTAATGTTTTGTCGATGTTAACATTATTAAAACACACACACTGTTTTTTGATTAACATCATTTATCAAAATCGGTGACCCATTAAGGAGTTACGAGAGGACATAGGAACGGACACATAATACATACATACACACATACATACTCCTAGGTCTCCTTAAGGCTTCACCGCAGTTGGTATAAAGTATAAATTAAAGTTTTTTTTAATACAATGAACATGAAAAAAACCCGTTTTGTAGTCAATCTGTGTGTGCGTTGAAGTGTATTTGGTGTGGTGTTGTGTTTGTGCTTTCTAGGTAAGCTAATGTTGATCTATTTTTAACACCAAGATCAATTGGTATAAAAAAAACACTAACCCTTTTTCTAGATGCCTGTGTGAGAGTCAGAAGTCGGCTTTGTTCACAAATTCCTATTTAGCTAGAGACCTGAGCTCGTAATTGAGTTCCACCTGCTTCAGAACAATGCGTATTGTTTGTGAGTTACTACCCTTTAAAACCAAAAAGGTCACATGTACCACCACTATTAATACATTTCAACCCTTTCTAGTTATGATAAGGTCGAAATCAAAAATTGTTTATTAATGTTGAACCGTTTTCTATTTACGTGTAATATTGGCTTTTTAAATCAAAAGAGCCTCTTCATGAATAATTTGTTGTTTCAAATTCAACGTTAATCGAGTATTAATAAGATCGTACATGCAATAGGAATAGCTTGACAGATGCATCCTTTTTCCTCAAGGCGATCCTTTTAACTAACTGTTTAATCAAAATAATTCGTTGCTTAAATACAAAAGCGACACAAATCAAAATGAATTTGTGTTGCATTTAAATTTATCAAAACTATAATATTTGTTTTGATTTGTGGCGCTTTTGTATTTAAGCAGATCCATTATTGACTTAACACTGTTTCAGCGTGTTTCTATTGCTTTTTTATATTTAGGAAGAATCTCACATAAATTGAACTGGTACCAATCTTTGCTAAACAATAATAGTAGTTTACGTAACGGTTGCTTAATGCCAATTACGCTTACAATACTTTATACATACAAACATACATTAAATCACGCTGTTTCCCAGAGGAGTAGGCAGAGACCACTTCTTTCCATTTGCTACGATCTTGACAAATTTCTTTCGCTTTTTCCACGTTCATACATCGAGTCATGCACGTACGTCGGTTTCGGGTACTTAAAATTTGGCCCTTTTCCAGTATTTCTCCGATTTGACTCGAAAAAGTACGCGTAGGGCGGCTCCTTCCGACCTGTCCACTCACTTTCAATCTGTATATCTCTTTCGTCAATCTTCTGTCATCCATCCTTTCCAAATGACCGAACCATCGAAGCATGCCCTTTTCAATCTTAGTCCAACATCTTCTTTTATTCCACATTTCTCTCTGACTTTTTCATTCCTTACTCTATCAATCAGTTTCACACCACACATACTACGCAAAGAGCGCATTTCAACTGCATTTACACGACTTTTATGCTTGTCCTGCCACATCCAACATTCACTAATACTTTATCTATACCCATATTACAAATTCTCTGTGGCGCGTTCTGGAACTTGTAGTTTAGACTTCGTCGGTACTAAATCGTGTACGGCAGTAGTTGCCGCGGTCTCAACTTCTTGGGGTTTCTGTATGCTTTGTCCCTCGTCGTCATTGCTTGTGTCACTAATTTTTCTCAAACTTAGCCGATTTCAACATCATAATTTCAGCCAAAAAAATAGTTTGATGAAATGAAATGCTATGAAAAGATACAATCGACAAAATCATAGGTTATCGCCATCTAGATTAAGGGTGTAATGTGTGCATAGATATTTGCATGTAGTTTTTGTATTTATTTTAGCACTATATATATATATATATATATATATATATATATATATATTACACTATTTATTCGTTTAGTGTACCGTCCGTCTGTCACTCTCGGAGCTGGATGAAAATCAGCACTGCAAGTGTTTGCATTATGCTGAGCCAGTGTCCGATTCACTGCCACGAGGACACAGTAACTACTTGTTTATTGCTATTTTCTGGTTTTAATTTTTTCTGTGTGTTTTGTGTCTGTACTGAATAAATGTATTTTTCTTTTTCTATTGTATTTTATACTCATCCACATCACACAATAATTTTATTTTACCGGGAATCGAACACAGGACCACTTAAGCTTCGTAGCATAACTATAAACTAGGCTAACCACGTTGACAAGTACCTTCCTAAATGCTTCTGTCCCAAAAATCCGTCATTTTTATATGCACTCATACCCACCCTAGTCTTTCAACACCACTCTTCCTAGGTGAAATACCAACTTATATTTTCCGCTGACAAATTGTCTCCACATAATAATTTTACAGCCGCTGCAGACTATTGTCTGCAGATCTAACTTTGCAGACTGGATGTCATTACAATTTGGAAATATCGGAACGGCTAATAAAAACCAGATGTAGGCGTGCCTTATGTTTCTCTTGATTCCGCAGTAAATAACTTACAGTACGGGAAAACTACTGCAAAAGGTTAAAAAAAATGGTTGTTAAGTCGGTTTACGGATGATAATTTTACGTGATAACGTCATGATTAAGAAAACACACAACCCGAACGCTTAGGCCGATCGTGGCTCTCTATCGCTTGTTCCGCGCTCTCTCTTGCACGCTCGCCTCAGGCGGAACGTGACAGTAGGGCGGAACGTGACACTTTTTCGTGTTTGGTGCCAGCGTTCATTGATTTAGGTTTAAGAGGTTGTAAAACTAATTAATTTACCATTTCGCAGGAATTTTTCTAAGTTTTATTTTTAACCTTCAGGTTTTTTTTCCCGACTGCTATTAAACTTACTAATACGAAATATTTATGAATAACCGAAAACTTAAGGAACGTGACTGATTTTACGAGTTAGTAGGTTACACCTGCCCCCTATTTCATCAACCTGACAATGAAAGAAAAGAAAGAAAATAAAAATACATTTATTCACAACACACATGACACACAGAAAACAAAAAAGTAAAAACAGAAAAAGCAATAAAAAGAGTAGTAGTGAGTGTGTCTTCGCGGCAGTGAATCGGACACTGGCTCAGCATAATGCTGACAATGATGAGCAATGACAGGTGACAGGTGACAAATTGTTATACATTGCAAAGTTAACACGCTGATACATCTCTGGGTAACATATAAACTGCGCCATGTACACTGAAGTGTCACCTGTCACCTGTCATTGTCGGGATGGTGAAATAGGAGGCTGGAGGTCACACCACGCCTAAGACAAAAACCAAAAAGTCCAGACTACAACAATTCTAGGATTTTTTGCCGTTTTTGTGTATTCGATAACAGAACTTACAGATAGTTTATTTAGGATTTCGTAGTCAATCTGTCCGTGGTTCAACTCAGATACTTTTGTTGTGACATAATTAATTTTATAACGCCAATAAAGTCGCTGAATAAAATTTGGTAAGCAAAGGTAAATTATTAAATAAAAGCACATAATTATAACTTATTTAGAAGGAAAAATATCACGACTCTACAGACTTGATTGGGTCTTGAAAAGCAGGCGACTAAAGTGGTCTAACGTAGAAAATTCGTTTATACTTGTTAAATTGTTTCGATGTAGTTTTTTGTGTTTGTAGTACCTATTTTTCGACACGCTGTTGCTTGGTTTTTCTCTAAAAGTCCCCCCTTATATCTATTTGGTTTATTTATGTTTTTAGTTATGAGGGGTGATAATAATAAGTAATTAATTAGAAAAAGCCGAAGCCGCCTTGCTACGATGAATGTGTGTGGAGGGATGGAACATAAAAAGATCGTAGCAAGTGGAAAGAAGTGGTCTCTGCTCTGTCTTTGACGACGCGATAGCCTAGTTGGTAGTGACCCTGCCTACGAAGCTAGAGGTCCTGGGTTCAAATCCCGGTAAGGGCAGATATTTGTGTGATGAGCGCAAATATTTGTTCCAGAGTCATGGATGTTTTCTATGTATTTAGGTATAGATTTCTATATATAAGTATTTATATCGTTGTCTAGTACCCATAGTACAAGCCTAGAGCTTAGTTTGGGACTAGGTCAATTGGTGTGACATATTCCCCTGATATTTATTTATTTATTTTTACCCCTCTGGGAAACAGGCGTGATTTAATGTATGTATATAATATGTAATTAGAAAAAAATACATTTCGTCTGTAATAAAGTTTTAATTCTTCTTTATTCGAGTTCGTACTGTTATTTAACTGTACGATTCCCCAACTAAAATTAGGCACCCATTTCAACTCGACTGTCCAAGCACACCGACCGTCTACGTAAAATACACCATAAACCCATACTTACTAGGTCGTAAATTGCAGGAAATAACCATTCAGCCGCCCGTTGTCCCTTTAAGAGTACTTTTGACCAGAAAATACTTTCGTAAAATTACTTAGGGCTTTCAACGCCAGCGGCTACAAAGAACATACATTTTTATTTGGGAACGTAGAGACTTTGGCACTGTAATTATTGACCAAAATACTGGCCGGTTTTAAAAAAACCGACCTTAATCCAAGGTCTTAAGAAGAATAAGAACGCAAATATACAGGGTGATCTTGATAAGAGAAATTTAACAAGGGACAATGTAATAACTGTTTCGGAAATGGTTGCGTTTCGATGAAGCTATAGTCGTTTGTTAGGATAAGCATGAGTGTTATACCGCCTTGTTTATGACTTAAGATGTTCAATAGACCTAGTTTGTTAAGTAGGTATAAAGAATTGGTCTTGACAATGTGAGACGGTAATAGACTAGTAGTATCTCGGTCGCAAAATTACCGACTCGCAAAATTACCACATTACTTGTAGCCTACACTCCCCTCCTTGGAAAAAAGGACGTATATCTCATAGAACCGCGCATGTATTTTAGTGACCTTATTAATTTCTTCAGTGAGTGGGTTAAGTTTGCTTTTGCTATTAAATTGCGCATACGTCCTTTTTATTTGGGAGGGCAGTACATCTCAAATTGTGTGAATTTCAAAATGACCACTTCGTCTGCGTTAATATGTAGGTTAGGTTCGTTTAGTTATTTCAAATGCTCGAAGGTCGAATTACTCTAAAATTGGAGCACCGCACCGCCTTTGCCCATCAATAGGTACGCAGCTGACATTTTTTTTGCTTAGTAAGGATAAATAAACACATTGAATATCCTGACAGCATATCAAAGAAACATCTCACCTTTCATCATTAAAATTAAAAAATACTCCATTTTATGAGCGACCTGTAAGTAGATGAAAAAAACCGGTCAAGTGTGAGTCGGAGTTGAACACCGAGGGTTCCACACAGACCTAGGAATATACGGGGCAAAACTAAATGACAGCTAGGGATTGCCTATATCGATAAACTTAACTATCGATGCTTTTCCCATATACTAGTGATCGCTCCGAGTTTTGTTTATTTTTTAAAGTATGCAAATTAAACAAAACATTAACATAATTCTGGTTATTCTTTATTTTAAAAGGATTTATAACCTTCACTCATCATCGTCATATTGTTTTTACTCCTAACAAATTCTAGTCGTTTATTTTAACAATAGTAAATGGGACAGTCATTCTGAAATTCACAATACGGAAAAAATTTATGATGATGATGAGTGAAGGTTATAAAATCCTTTTAAAATAAAGAATAACCAGAATTATTTTGATATTTTGTTTCATTGCATACTTTCAATCAAATTTTATTTTTACAAACCAAACTTGGAGCGATCACTAATATATGGGAAAAGCATCGATAATTGAGTTTATCGATACCTATAGGCAATCCCTAGCTGTCATTTAAATTTGCCCCGTATATTCCTAGGTCTGGTTCCACATATCGTTGCTTAAATACTAAAGGGCCACAAATCAAAATGTGTTTGTGTTGCATTTAAATTCGGAATGCTATATACTCGTACTTTAAGTTTCAAATCAAACTATGTCTGTTTTTGTTTTGTGGCGCCTTTGTATTTAAGCAGCGATAATGTTGTTTGTATATGACAGGATATTACCTTCGCGTTTAATGTGAAATACGTACATATCAAAAACAATCAATATAAATAATTAAATTAAAAAATGTTAGCTATTTCATTTAAGAGCTTTTCAAATGTTTTTACCATATGATAAGTCAAATAGCAGTTTTATAGAAAACAGACAGACACACAGATCGACAGATGGACAATTTTTTTTTATTATTTGATAAGGGACCCTAAAACTCAGCCGTAAATGTAAAAAAATATAAATATCCTTTTCATCCTCGGATTCCCATCACATTCACTCTCATCCTATAAAAACGAATTTTAACAGCAGATTTTCGGGGAAATGTAAACAGGTACATTATAATATATTTTTATGATATCGTAAAAACGCGACTGTTTCGTTTCACCTTTCGAAATTGTGGGCGGGAATCACAAACAGTACAAGATTCGATGTAAACAAATATCCTATCAGATGATAGAGTTATTGAAAAAACCGGCCCAGTGCGAGTTGAACTCGCACACGAAGGGTTCCGCACTATTCAATCAGTAGCTAAGTTTAAAAATCATTTCAAGAATTATTTATTAACTTCCCTAATATCTGGATCATAAGCAGTTGTATTAAATCACGCCTGTTTCCCAGAGGGGTAGGCAGAGACCACTTCTTTCCACTTGCTACGATCTTGACAAATTTATTTCGCTTCTTCCACATTCATACATAGAGTCATGCACGCACGTCGGTTTCGGGTACTTAAGATTCGGCCCTTTTCCAGTATTTCTCCGATTTGACTCGAAAAAGTACGCCTAGGGCGGCCCCTTCCGACCCGTCCACTCACTTTCGATCTGTATATCTCTTTCGTCAATCTTCTTTCATCCATCCTTTCCAAATGACCGAACCATGGAAGCATGCCCTTTTCAATCTTAGTCATTCCACATTTCTCTCTGACTTTTTCATTCCTTACTCTATCAATCAGTTTCACACCACACATAGATACTACGCAAAGAGCGCATTTGCACTATTCTTGTATCAATTTTGTTTTATCATTTGTTGTTAAAGCTGCATCTCTAGTCCCTTTATTAACCATATTGTTCGGAGTTAAGATAGTTTTGACTAAATGCTTTCTAAAATTCTATCGATTCACCCGCGTGGTTGCCGGGTTAGACTAGTGCCACTTCATGTCCTCCCGTGAATGTCGAAGAGACGACTAAGGGTTAAAGGCGTGTAGTACTGTTAGGCGATGGGCTTGCAACCTGTCACTAATACACTGAAAAAACATCTTAGCCTAATTGTGCAAAATGTGGTTACAGAATTATCAATAAGTTTTTAGAGTTGTTGGTAATTCTGTAGCTCTGCCTATCCCACTCTGGGAATAAAAGCGCGAGTTTATGTATGTATGTATCAATTCAAAAACTTCTTGTAACCTCGCGTTGCGTTTTATATAAGAAAGAAAGAAAGAAAGAAAGAAAGAAAATTATTGACACGGAAACAGGATCAAAACAGATTATATCTTTTCATCTGTGCCGTTGCGTCGATAAGGGACCCACTCAGTACGATGCCGAGGCAAACAACAGTCCTGTTTTTCAGTGCGGCCCTTTACCACATCACACAAAACTTTATAAGCTGAAATAACTTCTATAAAAAAATATGAACTTATGTCTACTCGTTGCCACATTCTACTTTTCTTATATTCCTTAATCATCCAAAGGTTAGCTGGAAGAGATCCCTTAAAGTAATAAATTCGTGTTTGTACATTCCTTTTCTGTAAATAAATATTGTGTATTGTACAATAAAGAGTTAACCTGTACAAACATAAATACATAACTAAGTTGACGGACGGTCATTTCCAGCGCTTATATCAAATCTATACATTCTGACAGTTGTCAAGAATTGTTAACGTCAGCTTGAAGCCTTGGAATCTGTAATTTGTAATGGACGACATGTATAGGATTGACGTAAACTGACAATCTATCGCATTTCTATCGAACTCTAGTTTAACTCTCGTACATTTCAGTTGCGTTTCTGCCTAATCCATCATTTTATCGAATTTCACTTCATCGATTTATAACTTCATCGAATTTGACTTCATCGAATGCTACTCTGATAAAACCATAATGTTTTTAGGATATCTAAAGCATTAATAACGTAGGTTTGGTAAAGTTAGTTGTGACTATAAAAGAAAATTAAGTCGGCGAGAAATGCCTTTAGATACGAGTAAAATGAAAATACTGCGTAATTTTACGTTCGTTGAAAGGTGTTTCGATAGAACTTTGAAAATCGAAGAACAAATTTACGTTAGCTCCATTCCTTTCTCTCGATTTAGTCTCGAAAGACGAATGATAGAGATGGAGCTAACGTAACGAGCCTCTGACGTCAATTTCCAACCCAACCAAGCTCCTCACATCCTACGTACATATTATTAAGTAAATATACTTATATCAAGTTTAATTATTCCATCAAATCATGTAAGTTATATTCCAATCACACACTACATTAGATATCAATTAATGTGTGTCGTCCCTAATGGGAGGAGGGCGTAATTGCAATAGCTTACTTTGAGATAGCTAGTTTGTTTATAACTGACTAGCTTAGACATAGCCTATGTTCATCCGGGATAATGTAGGATTTTAATGACAGTTAAATCTTTTCTCTTTATAATATTAATGTATAAAGATAAAAGATAAAAGATATTTATTCAGTAAATAGGCTGCACGGGCACTTTTACACGTCATGAATCTACCAGCGTTTCCCAAGAGGAGACCACTGCCGAGAAGAAACGCCGCAAGAAACTCAGCAGTCAGTCCTTTTTTAAACATATTTAATACTACAATGATACTACTTAGTCTAGCATTATATAAAGCTATAAATATTAAATTAAATATAATATCAAATAGCATGCGTAGTTCAGCAGGAAAACATTTCAAATATTACGAGAGAGACAAAGGGAGAAAAAGAAGAAAAAAAAAAAGATATATGTAGACGAAGCCGTTGTTAGGCTTCGAGGTGCCGAGTCCGATTTCAACTAAATGCTATTTAGTCTTATATATTTCCAATGCAGTTATGTAAGTATGTTCACGACACGGGATTGTGGAGCCATTTGCCAGTGCTCGTATTTTTTTTAGCCGGTTAATCGGATTTAATCGTATATCCACCACGTACGAGTATTACTCGGCTAAAGGGGTTTGGGTAAAAGTGTTGTCATTTGTAAAAGTCATACATTTTCAAAGTGAGCGGCCATTAGCAAAAGTGGTAAATTATGATAGAATAATTTCAAAATAAACGTATTTTGTTATATAATGTAATACTCTTAAGTGCATCGGACCCGAAATATTTAATATTCTTACCTAGGCATCCTTTTAGTACCAAAATCTGAACACTTAAATCTTAAATATCTCGACTCCGATATTATTAAACGCCATAAATTATATATATCTATGTGTATTTCGACGTCCTCTAAATAACTATGTAAAAATCACCCTCGGCCGCTGAAAAAAAAATTACAATATTCTTCCAACAAATTTACCCAATGCCCATTATGAAGAAGGGTAAAATTTTCGTGTTGCGAATCCACGAGTTTGTAAGTATTTATTTTTCTGTACAAGTTAGTTACTTGTTGTGTAGAATTCATAGTTAACTATTGGGTCCTTAAATTTTGAATTATAGTAAGCCATTTTTTCAATTTATCTTCCTTTTTTTTATTATCTGTAGATTTCTTGGAGTGCACTTACTGATATTTAATTATCTGTGTCTAAGTTTAATCGTCATATCGAAGTTTGTTATGCAAATACTGTTTATAGTAAGTACCCACTCCGTCTTCCTTATTCAAAAGGGAACATGTACAACTAAACAAGACAAAATAATTTTAAACTCTCTGGTGTTAGTAATAAGGATACAGTTTCAATTAGATTATTACACATGAGATCTTATTGATGAGATAGTCGCATGTCAGACAATGGGTACATTATTGATTACTTTGATTAGAGTCATTAGACAATATTAGCACGGTTCCTAACTTCTTGATTTAAATAAATTAGTAGTTCTTAACTGATATCCTGCGACTCTGTCCTGTAGAAGTCGTTTACCGCAATTCCTTGGAGAACTGTCACATTTTCAGCATGAAAAATACTATTTATCTGGGAATAAAAGGCGTGAGTTCATATATCGCACCTCTAAAACAACATTGACGTAAATGCAAATTTCAAGTTTTCGAGATAAACGCAAAAATCGATTTTATTTATTAGCGATCAGTATAATTATTTTTTGTTAGGAATTCTTAGATATTTTATGCAATTAAATAGTTCTGGAATAAAATATTGAGCTACTTTTTAGTAGAATATAATTGGATTTTGTGATGTAGTTTTTTTTCTATTAATATTTAATTCAGGGGGTTCGTACATTTACGTCGATGTTGTTCTAAGATAGTTACAAAACCTCAACGATTAAGAGGGAATAACGACGTAAATGTCAAACATTGACCCATAACTCACATTAAAATCTCTTAATCTAGTCCGCAAAATATATTTAAACGTTAGTTTGTATAAATAATTGAATAACGAAATTAAAGTTTTTTGAATCCATCAATTATAGTTTTAGTTATAAGCATGTCTAAAGGGTATGATACAGGTAATAAGAATTCAATTTTTTTTACATAATGAATGAGTGTTATAATGACGTAACACACAATTAGGTCAATGTTGTTCCGTAAGTAATTTTAAAAAGGGTGGCGTAAATACCTTTACGTCGTTGTAGTCTCTTGAAGCAACATACTCTCTCCGCTCCCCGCTAACAACTGACCAATCAGTCGATGTACACTTCACGGGCAGCTCCAATGACCCAACGACACATCTCCCCCTAGCGGTATCTTGACGAATTACTTGAAAGTCGATGTCGCACTCAATATTTTGATCGATTTTAGACCGTTTTCCATCATTAAGTCATTTTTCGAAAAAGTTGCAGTTACGTCATTGTTGTTTTAGAGGTGCGATATGTGTATTTTTGAATCACAGACGGAAATTTTAATGTTAATAATACAGCACAAAACTCAGTATTTACATTTGGAAAATCCGTAAATATGGTATTATAAACAGCAAGGAACAGCGAAATATAAAAAAAGCCGCCGCGTATCCAGATAGCAGTAAATTAATTAGTGAAGAAGGAATCCTCGCAAAAAGATAAATGGCTTCTCGTGAGATAAAAAAATGGGCCCTCAAGTAAATAAATGAGTTTATTTAATGAACTGTTATGAACTGGAACGCTTGTTAGGCCTCAAATCATTAGTGGATTGAATTTGCTTCATGATGAAGATGAAGTGGACTGGGAGATTTGTATGTAGGTATGTATGTAAAAACTTTATTGTACCAAAAGCAGAAAATCAATTACAAGATTTACAGAATTGGATTGTATAAAGGCGAACTTAACTCTTTAGTGATCTTTTCCAGCTTACCTTTGGGCGATTGAAGAAAACGAAAAAAAATATGTGGTAGGCATTAACAAGACGTAGGTAGTTTACAGAAAGTGCGTGAACTATTTTAGACCTTTTAAATAAATACTAACAGAAACATATATAAATGTAATAAAATGTATATTTTTAACGTGTGAACGTCCTTTGCTGAGGTGATTAAATATTCTTTTAACGACATTAACCCCACAGACTTTCAGCGTTGACATGCTGGCTACGCTTCGACATGCCGGCTACGTTTTGACATGCCAGCTACACCTCCCACTTCAACCTGACTACGCTTTATTTAGCCTTACTATTACCTACTATAGTTTATAAGATACACTGTAATATCCACTTTATAAGTTTTCGTAACTGCTTAGATGTTCTAAGTAATTGTTTCTATGCCCTAATATATTCAGTCATGTAGTAGCAGTGTAACAGTGGTATTAAGAATTATACGTACGAAACCTAAAACTCATTATCCTTTTTGCTTCGCACAGTCATATTAAGTTTCAAATCTTTCATTTCGAACTAATTTAATCATTTCAAAAGTTGTGCATAGTTTTAATCGCGAGTGCGAGGGCAATTAGGAGCCGCCGGGAAATTACCGCCGCGGTTCCGTGCAATACCCGGCCACGCCTCGGTTAGCTTATGGATAGCTTTATACAACTGTTACAGTGTAACGCGTCGGTGGCCTTAGGCCGATTTGCTCACTCTCACGGTAAAGGAGAATCATGGCGAAGATCGGCGGTTTCCGTGTATCTTTTTAAATATATATAACTCAAAGGTGACTGACTGACTGACATAGTGATCTATCAACGCACAGCCCAAACCACTGAACGGATCGGACTGAATTTTGGCATGCAGGTAGATGTTATGACGTAGGCATCCGCTAAGAAAGGATTTTGATCAATTCTACCCCCAAGGGGATAAAATAGGGGATGAAAGTTTGTATGAAACTTTGTCAATTTTAAGCCGATCGGGCTGAGACTTTGCATGCATAAAGCTACTATGACGTATGTGTGTTACAGAAAACACACATAAACCGAAGCGAAGCGAGGGTGGGTCGCTAATTTTGTATAATTTTCGTTGTGCGAAACGTATTTGGCATATACAGGGAGTCCCAAAAACCGAAGTCAACTCGCCCAGTGCTGATAAAACAGCTAAAAAGCTATGGATTTTACCCATAGTACGTTCAGCGATTTTTACTAGTTTCGGAGATATTGATAAATATAATTGGAATTTTTGTTATTTTTCCTTATGACCATGTCACGATAAATTATTAATTTCATGTTTTATTTATACATCGAGGGGCCTATAGTGAGACTTCTGTGTCTGTCTGTTTGTCTGTATGTATGTCCCAGCAGTTTTTCTCAGTAACAATAGAACGTATCAGCTTAAAGATTTGCATAGTTATATAACTTGCTTATCTGCATCTGTTTTTAGTAAAAATAATAATCTCGAAATATATTTGAAATGGGTCTAAATTTAAAGTGTTTTTAGAAAAATAAAAGTGGTTTGATAATAGTCAATGGAGTTTTATATGAAAGGGCTCAGTCTGCATATATTTTCAAAAATTACGTTTCTTATTATGCCTTATACAACTATTATAAAAAAAAACTACCAAACAAAGGGGACATGACAATAGCTTTTGAACAGCTGAGTGGATAAGAGGGGTAACTGCACAAAAGATTTTATAGGATCAGTGTATTTAGAAGGGCTTATCTGCGCAAAAAACAACGGTAATATCATCATTGAATAGCCCTTAAAAATCAATCATTTTATAATATTAGTGTACCTATAGAAGTAAGATAAGATATTTATAAAGTAGGATGTAGGAATAAACATACAAAGGAAGTTAATATCATAAGACCAATAATTATTAATTATGTGTATTTTTAAGTATGTAGGTGTGTTTAAAATCCGCATACAGTATTAGCTGCAATAACATTGTCCAAATTTCCTTACCTACTGAATCACACCTTAAATTAATTACTTACCTACCTACTTAAAGTAATAAGGATTGTTTTTAAATTATAATAGTAATAATATACTTGCTGTAGTAATGTATAAAGTATTTACCACTATAGGTCTGGTTCGGGGGTAGAATTGTAATTTCTGCTTTCAGATTGAACCCTACCTTCTTATCCATTAACCTACCGCCAAACAGCAGTGTTCGCATTGTTGTGTTCCGGTTTGGGGATAAGACAGCCGGTGAAATGACTAGCATAGAGGCATTCCGTCTTAGTCTTCAGGGTTGGCAACGCATTTGCAGTCTTAGGATTGCATTGCAGTCTTGTGAATGCGAATGTCTATGGGTCACAGTTTCCACTTACCATCAGGTGGTCTGTGCGCTCGTTTGTCATTTCTATGCCATAAAAAAAAAAAAAAACCTTAAGTGACACATCTACTCACTGTTAAACATTATTTTCTCTGTAAGCGAATTATGTAATTCTTTTGAGAAAGATAAATATTTTAACCGTAAGCGAAATACCACAAACACCGAGGCTTGCAATCGCTCAAGTGCAATTAGTTCGGGCCGTCGCCGCTGCGGCCGCGCAAATTGCGGTGCGGTCGCCTAATCCCGCCCCTGATAGCACGAGCTGTCCGGACTCGGCCCCGACACGGAACTAGGGAGTTAGAAGGTTAAATAGATACAGAAACAGGAATAAACTCGTAATAGCGTAACAACGTATGAAATATATTGTTTTAAGACTGCACCGAGCAAACGTCGAGCGTCCAGTGGCGCCCTCATTACTATTATTGTGTTTTCTAATTAACTAAATAATTTCCTTAGAATCAGACGATACGTTTTTGTAGTGCAAGTAAAAAAACAATTTATGGAATACGTAACAAACTTTAATAACAATTACCCTTTGAGTGGTCAGCTTAACGGAAAAAGGTGGCCGCTTTTTTCCGTTAACTTGATAACTCTAAGGTGAAATGTTATTAAACTATGTGATATACTTTATAAGTTGTGTTTTCATTTGTAGTACAAAAACATATCGTCCTATTTTAAGAAAATACTTTAGTTTATTAGAAAACACAGTAAAAGTAATGAGGGCGCCACTGTACATCCGGCGTACGCTCGGCGCAGTCTTAATAGCTATTGTAGCCTATAACATCTACAAAAGAATGTATCTAGCATAGTTTCGGTTAGAATAGCGACATATAGCGGATACAACGGTGAAAAAAAGCGCTATCTGTTGTCGAGTAGCATATTTATTAGGTTTGTAAAAGTTAATCATTTTGTTTCGTTGGCTGTGACAATTTTTTGCATGATTCGTTCTTCGTTCTCCCTGTCTCTAAGCACCTGATGATTTAGTCATCACAGATAAGACGTACAAACACGAACACTGAGGCTTCTACGATCGCCTAATCCCACCCCTGATAGCACCGAGCACGGAACAAGGGAGTTAGAAGGTTAAATAGATATAGAAACAGGAATAAAATTGCAATGGCGTTCGTAAAGAATTGTACTTATTAACTAAGAGCGTAAAAGCGTTTGAAAATAAGTACAAATCTGAAGGTTGTTTTAAGATACGAGTATATTGCACTATAGCTATAAAATCTACAAAATAATGTATCTAGCATAGTTTCGGTTAGAATAGTGACATCTAGCGGATACAACGGTAAAAGAAAGCGCCATCTGTTGTCGAGTAGCATATTTCTTGTTTGTTAAAGTTAATCATATTTTGTTCAGTTGGATGCACTTATATATTCGTAACGTAAACACCTCAATCTGTATGAAATCCAACCGTGTTACTTTCTTCTGCCAACTGGGACGTAGCAAGAGAAGAGAATTTTCCGTTTTCCACGTAAGTAATTCAAAGATCGAAAATTCAAAGTCGTTGCTTTTTTGGACCATTGCAGTATCACGCAACGAGGCAGTTCTTTATTTTCACGGTCGACTGCAACAACAGGCCCACGGAACGTCATTAACGACGGCCAACCCCGAGGTTCAAGTCTGGATTCGGACACGTGAAGGAGATGCATTTGCAATATCTATGCGTATTTATATCTGTTGTTTGATGTGAGATGTTTTTGCATGATGGGTTCTTAGTTCTCCCTGTTTCTTAACACTTGATGATTTAGTCACAGAGTGAGAAATAAGTACAAACACGATTACTGAGGCTTAACATAAACAGTTCTAATTTGTTTACATCGTTCACAAGTTCTATTGACAGCGACATTAGGAATCAATTTCCTTGACTGTACATAGTATAGTTTTAAGAGTCATATCACATCCCTGATACTATTAGTTATAGGGCATACTTAGTAAAATAAACCCCCCAGACTGCAAGCCTACATGTAATTCTAAATCATCATAATTTGAAAAGTTGCCAGTTTCGACGAGTTAACGACAACAAACAAAGTAATTTAAACTAGAACATTCATTATTTCCCAATCACACTTAAACTTAATTCAATTATTAAAACACTTTTCCCAATTTACGATGAGAAAAAGCCATAAAAACTCCATTAGGTACTTGGAAGAAACAGGCGATCAAACGCAACCTACTATGTAGTATATTCTCTACAGGTAAGACTCCGCTCCATTCTTTGTTCTCATCAATCGAACCAGGTTAGTGATTTTCTGACCAACGACGGTCGGACGGACGGACGTGTGAATGTCCAAGCGGCGAGTTTAAGTAGTCCCGTCAGTGCGAACAAAACATATTTTAGCGCGTGCATTTTCAATTTAGCAGCATGGTTTCTGCCGATGAGATCGAACGTATGAACGTATTTGAGAGAATAACACCCCAGGGCTGTTATTCTCTCAAAAGCAACGGACGGCCGGACGAACGAGCGAAATCGCAGCGATGAGTTTAGGTAGTCCCGTCAGAGCGAACAAAACACATTTTAGCGCGTGCATTTTCAATTAAGCAGCCTTATACGTTCGATCCATTGGCAGAAACCATTCTGCTAAATTGAAAATGCACGCGTTAAAATATGTTTTGTTCGCACTGACGGGACTACTAATTAAACTCGCCGCTTGGACATTCATTCGTCCGTCCGTCCGACCGTCGTTGTTCAGAGAATCACTACCCAGGACTCTTCCTACTTCGATTAACTCAACAGAATAACACCGTAAAGTTAATTTAATGTCTTTATCAATTACTATTTCACGATAAATCCTTCCTTCATTTAAAATGTATTTGAGATTGTCAAGGTTTTGTTCAGTTTTATGGGGAGTTTTACAACTTGTGATAGGATTAGTTAACATCTGGACCAAATTTTATACTGTTTAATTGAATTCAAACAGGGAACAGAAAGTAGCTAGGTAAAAAAGAGGGGTGTTATAAGTTTGACGTGTAAGTCTGTGTGTGTGTGTGTGTGTGTGGCACCATAGCTCTTAAACGGATGAAGCGATTTGGATTTTTTATTTGAAAGCCGGTCTTTTGGCGGTGGTTCTCATTGTTAATAGCATTTCGCAGTGATTCCGCCAAGGGCGGCTTTGTTGAGGGAAACTCTGCTTAAGGAATGGGTTTCGTGGAAGAGCAAGTGGAAGGAAATGGAAGTTATTATATGTACCTAGTCTTGAGAGTTTAAATGTCAATGGGTGACAGATCCCATTTACCATTGGTTGCCTGTGTGCGTGTATGACTTCTCCATGCTGTAAAAAAAAAAAATTGTGGACGTCGTCGCATGGTCACACTAATTTACCTAGTATTTATGAAAGAAGTAAGTACTTATATTCCAGATTAAAATATATAAGGTGCTAAGATATTAGTCACGGATATTTTTACAGCTGATAGTACTCGGTTCTTGGAGTACATTTAAGTATGAAACGTCATAGTTTTTCTTATGTTTTTTGGAGAAAACTAGGAAACAAATTTGCTACGTTAAAACACCCTGTTAATAAGATAATTAAATGAAACCTGTTTAGACATTCTAGAACCTCTTTAAACTATCATTCAGACGCTAGTATTTAATAACCCACAGTTTTCCCGCCGAATCATAATGACATTTACGAAAAACAACTTTTGACAAACAGTGTTAAACATCTTGACAGGTACCATAACAGGGCTGATTATTTTAAAGATTAATTATAATTTACATTTTTTGTTCGGTAAATTAAAACAATAAAATGATATACAAAGGTTCCTTAATTACAGTTAAAAGTTAATTGTTTTAATGTAATGTATTATGTCTTAAATATCCGTGACTAATTTGTTAGTACCTTATAAATTATA
Organism: Acleris laterana; assembly: GCA_963966035.1. NCBI lineage: Eukaryota > Metazoa > Arthropoda > Insecta > Lepidoptera > Tortricidae > Acleris > Acleris laterana. Next base: position 12,209,635 of record OZ014461.1, read on the forward strand.
GGCTACTTTTTATTTAAAAAAAAGTTCTTTGGGGAATGACGAAAATCGAAACCCTCCGCAACATGGTATGGCCAAATAACGCCATACCATGCCATACCATTTTGCGGGTGGTAGGACCTTGTGCAAGGTCCGTCCGGATCGCTACCACCATCTTATCCATTAACCTACCGCCAAACAGCAGTGTTCGCATTGTTGTGTTCCGGTTTGGGGATAAGAGAGCCGGTGAAATGACTAGCATAGAGGCATTCCATCTTAGTCCTCAGGGTTGGCAACGCATTTGCAGTCTTAGGATTGCATTGCAGTCTTGTGAATACGAATGTCTATGGGTCACAGTTTCCACTTACCATCAGGTGGCCTGTGTGCTCGTTTATCTTTTCTATGCCATAAAAAAAAAACTAATTGTACGCGGGTGAAGTCGCGGGCAGAAGCTAGTGGAAACTAAATCTCGCCAAATCGTCCGTATTACCTGGCAGAAACAATCCCCGTCTCACAAGACCCAGTCATGTTTCACGGCAAATCTTGCGCTTCAAGCGGCTCACACCGCATTACGGCGCAAATTGCCGCGCCATACATCAATTAGACAGCGTTAAGCGCGTTATTGGCAGCAACACTCTGCTACATCGACGCCATCGGAATATATATCTTAGTTACTGACACGGCCATAATCTTTAGTAATAATTTGAAGTAAGTAGATAAGTAACAGTACTATAGTGCCCGGCCGATAACAAGTAAATCCTGACAGATTGCACAACCATGAAGTGTCTGAACTGAATATTTATATCGTTGACAGCAGTGAAACAATGCTGTTATTACTATTCCTTCACATGCATCAAATAAGTTTAGCATTGTTTTACTGCTGTCAACAATGTTAATAATCAGAAACTTCATGGTTGTGCAATGAGTCAGGATTGACTTGTTACCGGCCTCGTACTAATAGTCAGATAACTAACAAAAACCGATCTGATTCGCACTTGGCCATTTTTACATTATGTATAAGTATTTTTTTGTTTTTCTTTAGAGTTCGAACTATAATCATACTTAATTTAACCCTTGCAAATTTTACCGTTTTAGGATAGGTACAAAAAAAAACAGGGGACAATGTCACACCAATTGACCTAGTCCCAAACTAAACTCTGGGCTTGTACTATGGGTACTAGACAACGATATAAATACTTACATAGATAAATATATACTTAAATACATAGAAAACACCCATGACTCAGGGACAAAATATTTTCGCTCATCACATCACACAAATATCTGCCCTTACCGGGATTTGAACTCAGGACCGCTTGCTTTCTAGGCAGAGTCACTACCAACTAGGCCAATGCGTCGTCAATATACCTACGTTGAAAAAGACCGGATTATGTATGGAGACCGTCTCAATACATACTCGTATTTTTGTTGATAGTACGAAAAGACACTCGTCTTTTAAGTTGTGTCGTTTGGAAAAACTAAAGACAATTTAAGTGTTCAATTTTGTTTTTTTTAAGTAATCACCGTGATATGTAATACACTTTTTAATTCGATCGAACCAGTTTTTGTAAAACTTATTCCAGTCCGAAGTCGGGGTCTTCAAAATGGCCGTTTCGTGTGCCTCAACCGCTTCTTGAGGCATCCGGTAGTTACCGTTGACCACGAAGTCGTAGCTTGATTTTTGGAAAAGAGAAGAAATCACTAGGGCTTAAGTCTTGGCTGTACGGTGGGTGTTCCAGATTTTCGACGTTATTCTCTTTGAACGGTGGTTGCCGGGTTAGAATAGTGCCACTCCATGTCCTCCCGTGGATGTCGTAAGAGACGACCAAGGGAATAAAGGCTGTGTAGTGCTGTTAGGCGATGGGCTTGTAACCTGTCACTAATACACTGGTTAACATCTCAGCCTAATTGTGCAAAATGTGGTTAAAGAATTGTTAACAAGATTTTAGAGTTGTTAGTAATTCTGTAGCTCTGCCTACCCTACTCTGGCAATAAAGGCGTGAGCTTATGTATGTAAGGTCAACCGGGGTAAAAGCCACTATGGGGTTATTGCGTTTATTCGAATTATTTTTTAAACAACGTGAGGTACAACTGCTCCCGCCATGTAGTGATAGACACTTGAACTACATGGAGGAAAACGCGTACCATAGAGGGCGTTTTAACAGATCGTATTCGAGTCGTTGACCATTTTGAAATTTAGTGTCAATCCAGACCAACGCGGAGCGTGAGGTAAGTGTTCAAAATCCATTTACATCCTGTTTTTTCTTTAGGTTTCGGTATTATTTTTTATTAAAACATGACCAGTTTTAGTTAACTCACACGTACGAACTCCAATTTGTATTTAAAATGCTTAATGTTTAAAGTTAATTCCATGTAAAGTGTTTGGAGGTTATTTTTCAAATTTGGCTAAATGCGTCAGTACCTTTGGGGTAATTGCGTCAGTGTAACGCTTTTGCCCCAATGTCAGTGGTTAACAACCTTTTCCTTGATACGTAATTTTAATTTTAACTTTATTGAATTATAGTTTAAAATTTATGATGAATAAATAGTACCTAACCAATGATCTTGGTGTTTTGTTTGTTCCTATAATCAAATTCTGAGTCGTGTCCGCTCTCTTTTAATATCAGAATAAGTACCTACTTGCATAGGTACATAAAATCGAAAAACTCTATTTGATTTTACCCGCAATCGGTCACAAGGTGAAAATAACATCTCTTTCATAAATTTTCAATCTCACTATTTTCAATCGAAGAAAAATGTTTACGACATCTGGTATTTAGGTTTGGATAAATGCGTCTACAAATTGTAGACGCATTTATCTGTTTATAGCTGTTTTTGCGCCCTTCTATTTATAAAACCTTCTAGAAAACTGTATTGCAGAAACGTGTCATGAAGTTTTGATGGCCTAATTGCAATCTTTTAACAATTATTTTAAAAAGATGCATTTTCCCAACCTGGGGAAAAAGCGTCTAAAATCTCGTTTTTTTTAAAAATGCCTATATATCTTTTAGTTATAGTGCAGCGAAAAATTTAACACACCAATTATATTCCCAAAGAGTTGTAAAAATAACAGAACGAATGAGTATTTCAATATAGTAAATACATACATCGTAATTTAGGTCTTAAAAAAATGTAAAAAAACAGTGACGCCTTTACCCCGGTTGACCTTATGCTCTTTTATAAACGCATTTTGTCTGCCAGGCGGTTTGCGAGCTCGCATTATCGTGTTGCAGTACATACTCGATGTTATCAATCTGATTTAAACCTAGTGGTAGGGTAACCGCATTTATCCAAAAAAAGGGAAAAGTTTAAACTTTGAAAAAAAAAACAATTATCACAAGATGAAAGAAGATTGATGAAAGAGATATACAGATCGAAAGTGAGTGGACGGGTCGGAAGGGGCCGCCCTAGGCGTACTTTTTCGAGTCAAATCGGAGAAATATTGGAAAAGGGCCGAATCTTAAGTAGATAGTACCCGAAACCGACGTGCGTGCATGACTCGATGTATGAATGTGGAAGAAGCGAAAGAAATTTGTCCAAATCGTAGCAAATGGAAAGAAGTAGTCTCTGCCTACCCCTCTGGGAAACCAGGCGTGAATTAATGTATGTATGTATGTATCGCAAGACTTTGGAGAGGGGTTTAGTTGGGCAACATTTATTTTATATTAACAACTTGAAGTCGTTATATTCCACACGATTCATTAACTAAAACCTCGATCGATTCCAAACGCGACGGTTCCAACGTAACGTCATAAATTGTCCTGTTATCGCTTTCCAGACCACTTGACGCGCGGCCTGTGCGATGTGGCCGACCGCAAACGTTAGCGGCCATTTTATAGCACGCTGGATAGCTGGGTATTGAGCTACGAGTAAGTTATTGTCACTGCAATGAAGCCTGAACGAGTAGGGCTTGGAATTAACACTGAGAATTCGAAAGTCATGTCCAGACCTAGGAATATTCTGGGCAAAATTAAATGACAGCTAGGGATTGCATATATCGATAAACTCAATTATCGATGCTTTTCCCATATACTAGAGATCGCTCCAAGTTTTGTTTGTAAAAACATTTTTTTATTGAAAGTATGCAATAAAACAAAATAGCAAAATAATTCTGGTTAGATACCTATTCTTTATTTTAAAAGGATTTTTTAACCTTCACTCATCATCATAATATGTTTTTTCCTTATTGTGTATTTCAGAATGACTGTCCCATTAACTATTGTTAAAATAAACGACTACAATTTGTTAGGAGTAAAAACAATATGACGATGATGAGTGAAGGTTACAAATCGTTTTAAAATTAAGAATGACCAGAATTATGTTGCTATTTTGTTTAATTTGCATACTTTAAACAATTAACTATTTTTACAATCAAAACTTGGTGCGATCACTAGTATATGGGAAACGCATCGATAATTAAGTTTATCGATATAGGCAATCCCTAGCTGTCATTTAGTTTTGCCCCGTATATTCCTAGGTCTGGTCATGTCATTCTACAGGGTGTTTTTGTCCATTTGCTTTTACTTCGTGCTTGTGCTTGGAACATTAACGTTAACTTATCCCTTAAACCGTTTTACGATATTCAAAAAAAAAAAAAAAAACTGGTCAATGAGGGCATTTCCGTCATACTTTTTGATAAGTTTACTTTGGCTGGTCATTACTAAGAGGATATTTACTTTTTAATAAACCTGATCACTGTAATAGATTGGGCATTTATTTTACTATATAAATATACTCATAACATATTGCTAATACTGCTGGTTATTTAAATATGTTTCTTTTTTAAAAACATGTCAGTTGACGGATTTTCCCGACGGTTTGGGGCTATTCCGTCAACCAACGATTTCTCTTGTATCGTGACGTATTACAAACATATACGTCAAGTGAACAAATACCGCAGAACTGTTAATCGAAACTAAAGTCTAGCGAACTCAATCTAAGGTTTATTTTAGATTGTATTGCCAAATGAATTTTTTTGGGGCAATTCCGGCCTATTTTTACAATCAGGAGTAGGAAACCTTTTTAAACAAATTCCCAAGCCCTAGGGAAAATCCGTCAACTGACATCATAAAATAATAGGCTACTGTTTTTGTGCTCACCAGCTGGCGCCACTGTTGAGTAAGGTCAAAAGTACAGTGTCAAAGTCATTGTTATGATGGGTGCGACAATATTTTTAATTTCAAATCATATTTAATAAGTAAATGGGAAATTTCATAGCGTAAGTATTAAACGACCAATTTAGTTAAGACCCTAAATGCTCAACAATCGAAGAGCGTGATTACCATCATACTGCTATTTTTTACCAATCCTCCTCCTCCTCCTCGCGTCGTTTTCCTCATTGCTGAGGGTCGTGATTTCCCCGTTGTGGAATAATAAGTTGCCTGACGGCGTCGCGCCATTTGTTCCTGTTCTTGGCATCGTGTAGCGCGTCGTGCAGTTTGGTGTCCAGCGTCGCTCTAATTTGGTCCGACCACCTTATTGGACTACGGCCTCTGGAACGCCTGCCTTCGACCTTGCCAGTGACTATAAGTTGCTCGAGATTGTGGCCACCCTTCCTAGCGATATGTCCGAAGAACTCGAGTACTCTACGAAGACAGATGGAGGAAAATCTAGTTTTGACATTGAGCTCTCGGAGAATAGACACATTAGTGCGGAAAGCAGTCCACGGAATCTGAAGCATTTTCCTCCAGCACCACATCTCAAAAGCATCCACTCGAGCACGATCCGCTTTTCTCATGGTCCAAGTCTCCGCGCCGTAACTGACGATGGAGAAAACCAGCGAGTTAACCAATTTAATTTTGGTTTGGCGTGAGATGTTGCGGTCTGTCCATATTCCCTGCAGTTGGGACATTGCACTCTTGGCCATACCTATACGCCTTCTGATCTCCTTCTCACAAGAACCCGTGTTGCTGATGTTCGCACCAAGGTAAATGAAGTCATCGACGGTTTCAAGTGAGAGCGCTCCCGTGAGCTGTAGTTTATTTGCCCGATCAACTACCATGAGTTTTGTTTTGCTGTGATTGATTCTGAGACCCAGTTCCAAGCTGACGCGCTCCACCTTGCTCAGAAGACCAACCATATCCGCCTCACTATTTGCCAACAACGTCGTATCATCTGCATATCGGAGGTTAGTTATTTTGGTGCCACCTATAGTGACCCCACCCTCCCAGTCTTCGCAGGCACGTCGCATTATGTACTCTCCATACGCATTAAACAGAATGGGTGACAGTATACAGCCCTGTCTAACACCTTTCTCGAAATTGAACGGCTTAGAGACCGCTTTGTCAATCCTCACGACACCCTCATTGTTCAAGTATAGAGTTTCGATAAGAGCTACCAGATGTTGAGGCACACCCAGCTCTCTCAATACCCTCCACAGGTCCGACCAGACCACGCAGTCAAAGGCCTTGCTGTAGTCGATGAAACACAAGATGAGCGGAGTATTGAACTCGTAGGACTTTTCTATCAGCTGTCGAATGTTGAGGATTTGCTCACGAGTTCCCTTACCCTTAACAAAACCGGCCTGTTCCTGCGGTATCTGCCAGTCCAGAAAGTGACGAATTCTGTTATTTATTATATGTAGCAGAACTTTACTGGCGTGAGAAATAAGAGCCAACGTTCTGTAATTGTCACATTTCGTTGTGGAGCCTTTTTTGTGAAGTGGAAGAATTACAGACTGAGTCCAGTCGCCAGGCCATTTACCACTACGCCAGATGCCATTACATACCTTGTGCAAGGAGTCTATTCCAGCTGGTCCCATGGACTTTAAGATCTCAGCTGTAAGTTGGTCCGGGCCAGGGGCTTTTTTGGTCTTGAGTGCAGCCACAGCAGCCGCATTTTTTACCAATACCGATCAAAATTAATTATTTAACTTTGGAATCGTGCTTAACATTCTTCAATAAAAATACAGAGTAAAAAATCTATCATTTTAATACTTATTATCACACGCAGTCTTATTAAAAAATCAAGCATAAATAAAAAAATGAACTTGCTCCTCTGCAAATTAAACTTAAATAAATTATACACATGGTTAGGTACTTATTTTTCCTTTGGGCGAAGAACTCACGTAGCAGTGAGGCACCGCTACTCCGCACGGTACACGGTAATCCGCCTGCCGAACTGCCCTTACGGCTGCTTGTAAGTCATCATTACTATATTATGTCTGATCTCGTTTTTTTCTATAATTTCGCACCATTTTTACCTGCAAAACAAAATGTTAATATGATTATATCTTTATAATCGGAGAAATCCTGAAGAAAGGTCTGGTCAAGAGTACCATAAACCGACGAGCTTGTATGCAGAATGTAATGAAAGTGAATGAAGCAATAAAGGTGTGTCAGGATCGTAGCAAGTGGAAATCCGTGATCTCTGCTTACCCCTCCGGGAAATAGGCGTGATTATATGTATGTATGTAAGTATGTATGATTATATCTTGATAAATTTAGCTAACCAGTTACTGGCTTATTTGTCAAAAATATCCACAAACCATATTATAAATATGTACATTAACATTAAATTGAGACTTCAACTCGGTAAAATTTAATAGTTATTATTCAAGTAAGTCAAATCAAAAAGGTTGGCAATATATGAAATAGGGAAATTCCGGCACATGACGGTTTTTCCCGTTTCACAATTGACGGATTTGTCTGCTCGATCATTTCGTTAATACCAATATTTAACTACCCATAGTTTCTCACCAACAGGTTATAATTGAAAATTAATAAAACTACCATCAAACATGCATATCGAACTATATAATAAACATACTTACCAAGGCGTAAACTTATATTTTCACATCGCACCGACACGAAACACAGCAGCACACTACACTCGCGTTCGAGTTCGGAGCGCAACTAAACTTTGATGGCGGGTTTTTTCCGTTCACTGGCTAGACAGCGCTATCTGTTTTTGACTGCGGGTATAAAATTTTCTCTCTGCTTTACCGATCGAGTCAGTAAGCGTGTACTGTTGTTTGAATAGCCGCAAACGCCGTTTGACGGAAATGCCCCGCTGACGGGTTTGGCCACCCTGACCTTATCCCATACAAAATAATTAAATATTTAATTGATGGATATTGTAAAAGGTCCTTTTGAGTTAGGCAAAACTTAGTATCAACTTGTTGTCATTTAACGTCAGTGTTAAAACTTTATGATGACAAAATTGAGAGCTCGTTAGCAAATTTAGCTCAGTGGAAGGTCCTGGGTTCAAACCCCGCTAAAACCATTTTATTTTAGTTTTTATTTTTGTTAATCGGTAGTGAAAGTTAAATTTTTCTTGTTTGTTTTTATTTCAGAAAAATGTTTGCGAAATGTCAACACATTTTTTATTTCGCATTATTTTAATTTCATGAGTTTATGGCATAGTCATAAATGAAATTAAAGTTTAAGAACAAAATTTATTTACATAAACAATACAGTCCTAATAAAATAAAATGGTCTCCTTTTTTCGTATCACCGACACTAAATATTTACATGAATAAAAAAACAGTAGGTAATTTACTACTGCAACTTATTTTCAAAGTGGCCGCCTTCAATTTCCAAACAGACGTTCAATCGTGCCCGTATCTCGCGATTTAGGTTAACATGAGTGGCACGCATGGTGTCGGCTTCTTCCCGAATTCGTTGCAACAACTGTTCTCTTGTAGCCACCGGTTTTGAGTAAACTCTTTCTTTTAGCGTACCCCAGACATGAAAGTCTAAGGGCGTTAAGTCCGGCGTTCTAGGGGGCCAGGCCAGAGTTGGACTGCCGCGGCCAATCCAACGCCCAGGAAAGTGTTCATTTAAATACTATCGAACACGAACAGCAAAATGTGCGGGTGCTCCGTCATGTTGGATCCAATGCGTCCGCAGTGTTTCCAATGAAACATCTCCGAAACAATCCAAATAATGCAAATTTTGAAGAAATTCCAAATAATTATTGCCATTAAGTCTGTTTGGAATCTCCACTGGACCAATGAGGCGATTGTTCAAGACTCCTGCCCACATGTTTATGGAGAACTCATATTGAAAGTTTGACTCCCTTGCCAGCTTTGGATTGTGGTCAGCCCAATGGTGATAATTTTTAGAATTTATTATTCCGGCTCTCGTAAACTGAGCCTCGTCCATCCACAGAATTTTGGAGATAAGTTGTGGGTCTTGTATTAATAGCTCATTAAACCTTTGGCAGAAAACCATTCGCGAGAAATTGTCCCGTGGCAGAAGGCCCTGCACTTTGCGGAAGTGGTAAGGATGCAGACCGTATCTCTTCCACAATCTCCAGACTTTGGCGTGTCGTACGTTAAAGATACAGCCAACTCGTCTTGTTGATAACGTCGGGTCTTCAATAATTAAATTCATTATACCGATTTCATCGTGTACCGTCAAATCGATGACACGTTCATGCGGAGCCGAACGGAGACCCATCTCACTGAACCGTCTATGTACCTGCAAAAGTAATAAAAGTAGGTTACCTAATGAGCAAAGTACTTCTAAAGTATGAGAAGTAATACGAAAACAATAAAATACTTACATTCGTAAAAGTATAAGGTCGCGGCGTTCGTTGATTGGGATATCGACGTCGGTACTCCCTCGCTGCTTCAGCGGCATTTCCGTTGCAGAAACCGTAAACAAAGTGCATATTGGCCTCTTCTTCGGCCGTATAATTTACTCGTGGCATCACAAAGCAAGTTAACACAATTATTTATTTGAAAATGAAATAAGTAACAACAATAACAAATTAGTATTGTCAATTTGACGTGACACATGCGAGCCAGCAGCAACATCAAAACGAAGTCATAAAATTAAATAATGTCAATGAACCGAATTTCTTTAACCTTCATGTTAGGCACACGTAAGAATCAGAAACTCTTTACTCACGGGATTTTAAAAGCATGTATTTGTTTATGGATTATGAACCTTTTACATTGGTTTAACGTAAATTAGTGATTAAATTTAATTATTGATTATCTTCTAAACGGTACGAGTTAGTACACTAGTTTCTTGGAGGAATTAACTTTATTTGATCTAAGAAATGCAACCTTAAAATTAAACCAAATCAAAAAAAACACGGTGTATAACTTCAGTAAAGGTCAGAGTTGCAGCAGCTGACATCTGTTGGACGCTCGTCCATGAGCAGAGCAAAGCAAGCTACTTACACAACTGTCCTGGGAGCAATATCAGAAATTGACCCTTCATTGCCTCTTTAATTGTTGTGTATAGGTAAGCTGAGCAAGAAACATCCCCCGGTTGCCAAATCAAAGACTGCCCCTACGGTAGGAGGGTGATTTTAAGCAGTTGCTTAAAAATCAAATTTCAAATTCAAAAATTCAAATCATTTATTCTGTAAGTAATCCTGTAGGCACTTTTACAAGTCTGAGTCTACCAGCGCTTCCAAAGAGACCACTGTTGAGAAGAAGCGCCGCAAGAAACTCAACAGTAAGCCATTTTTTTAAAATAAATCACTTATCACAATCGACATCAGTAATCAAATCAATATCTGACGTAATGACTAAGGTTTCCCACCGTCAGTTAATAATTCGACGAGGTCAAAGGTACTGACGCGTATTAACTCAGGACCACAAGTTAAATTGGTTTCGGTTCAGCAGCACTTACTTACAATGTGCCTTGGTAACTAAAACGTCTTAGGTATACATTGTCTGTGCAAAACGCCCGCGTTGCAATATTCCAAACTAGGCGGAAGGGCTTGGTTATAAAACGTCTTAACGTAATTACGACTTAATAAGCAAAAGGTCCAAATGATCATAACAACCAATCGTGAAGAATATCTTCACATAAAAACTACATATATTTGTACATAATTATTTAGTCAAAAATTGAAAAATATTTTAAGGTCTAAGTAGCAATTCGTCTAGATTGTAAGTAGAATGTCAATTACATCATTTAATTATCACAGCATGGTAGGTACTTCAAAGGCAATTACTAGCCACTTTCATTGACAAGTAAGATCCCTTTTCAGTTCTATTAGTTTTGCCATTAGGTACGACGTTTTTTATAATATATAACGGCATTTTGTAACCAACACGTTAATGCGACTCAGACCTTTTGCTCGCTCATTCCCGAAATACCAGTATTTTAAAATACCTGATTCTCAATATATCGGAATCCCAAAACTAAACATATAAATTAGGGTACTTATTATTTATTAGCTTTACCCAACACTTCGAATCTGGTTTTTTGAGAACCTGGAATAAAGAGTAGTTTGGTATTTTGAAATACTGGTATTTTGGGAATGAGCGCTTTTGCTAACACAGTCGTTATACAACCACATACTTGTACATTTAACGACTTAGATGTTTTACTAAGGAAGTCTTTATAAAACTAAGACCATTTTCTAAGCATGTCACAATTTTTTACAAACAATTCATTTAGCTTACTTAGTCACTTTACAACTAAGACATTTTGCTTACAAACATACGTACGGTCAGCTGCAGAGAAAACTAACCCCCCCTGCATACAAGTTTCCTAGCAAAGGGGGTTAGATTTCTACCAGGATTGTACCAGGGCAAAATAGAACTCAGTCCTCCTGAACCGAACCCGTTAAATTAGATAACTTCAACTTTGAAAAAGTTCAATCGTTGAATGCATCTATTCTGGAACTTCATTCTACTCAATAAAACCATATTGCTGATGCGACTTCGCTCAATATCTGCATTTTTTGTCAGTCCTGTGAGTTGGCATTCTTTTAAAAATGGCTTCTTGTCTAATCAATCATCGATCTGCCTTAATGAGAATGCACGCCCTAAAATAATGGTTTGTACACTGTACTGTAGTATATAGTATTTAAGTATTTAAGTATTTCTCTTTTATGTGGTTACAGAATTATTAACAAGTTTTTAGAGTTGTTGGTAATTCTGTAGCTCTGCCTACCCCACTCTGGGAACAAAGGCGTGAGTTTCTGTATGTATGTATGTATGTATTTCTCTTTCTCTTACATATACACACATAATACCAGTACATATGCAATTCCACGCTCTAGCTAATTCATCTATAACTGAAACACGTCGGTTAATTATTCGTCCGTTGTGAGTTGCAACAGCTGTTTAAAATCATTAACCCTGTAACTAATGATGTTAAAGAAACGAACATCGACATAATTTTGCGGCAAATTTTGGTCAGGCGCTTTTTTTACTACTTGGACAGTCGAACAAATAGGTTGAGATTTCATTTTGTTCTGACTAAATCTTGCCTGAGTAATAAAAAGAAGACAGGAGAGAAATTCAGTTAGCTAATATTAATATAAAACCAGCATTAACATAAACTAGGTATTGCGCCCGGCTGTTAAGAAGTCAATCTTGACACCTTGCTCAACCATGAAGTTTCTGAAAATGGATAATGTTTACAGCAGTCAAACAATTCTGTTATACTATTGCTTAACACGCAACAAATAAGTTTAGGCAGCATTGTTACTGCTGCTATTCTCAATAGCCAAACACTTTATGCATGCCTAGGTTAGACAAGCGACTACCAAAAAAATCTCGTGCAATAAAATTAAAATTCTGCCTAATGATAGTAATGATACCTAGGGTGACGGAACCAATAATGGACAAGGACCAATGATGATACTTGATTCTTATTTTACAGAAGATAAGGGTTACTCATTTATTTTGCAACAATCAATTTAGGACCGTATGAAATTTGAATTAAGACTGCACCGAGCAAACGTCGAGCGTCCAGTGGCGCCCTCATTACTATTATTGTGTTTTCTAATTAACTAAAGAATTTCCTTGCAATCAGACGGTACGTTTTTGTAACGCAAGTAAAAACACAGTTTATGGGATACGTAACAAACTTTAATAACAATTACCCTTTGAGTAGTCAGCTTAACGGGAAAAGGTGGCCACTTTTTTCCGTTAAGTTGATAACTCGAAGGTGAATTGTTATTAAACTATGTGATATACCCTATAAATTGTGTTTTCATTTGTAGGACCAAAAACTACCGACCAATTTCAAGAAAATACTTCAGTTTATTAGAAAACACAGTAATAGTAATGAGGGCGCCACTGTACGTACATCCGGCGTACGCTCGGCGCAGTCTTAAGAGTGAAGTGTCCACTACTGGGTGCGTGTCCGCTAAAACTGTCCATAATTGATGCCTTTACCCTACCTACGTTAATTAAAAGGTGTTAATATAAAATAATAGTTATTCAACATTAATACTTAGCACAAAGCCATGTGCTTAAGTGCAACGAACATTACCCATTCCTAGGATATTAAAGACAGATTACAGAATCTAGTCTAGACGAAGTTTGGAACTATGCGGCGTTCAAAGTTGAACCGAGACTGAGATCTTGTGTACCGTGGCGTATTCTCCATCGCATAATTGCCATCATAAGTTGACACCGGAATTGATGAGAAATGGTTGAACTTAGAGACGGGGTTAAATTAGGCATTGGTAGAACTTAAAGTGATAAAGTTGGGGAGGGTTCAAAGGAACTGCTATTTTTTTATGATAATTAGGTACTAAATAATGTATTAATTTAAAGGAAGTGTTACCTATCATTACTTTCAATTTCTCTCTAGGGAACTGTAAAGTATATTTTTGTAGAAAACGTCACAGAATACTTTTGTTCTAAACAGTTTCTGTTCCTTACCCAGTAAAGGAAGGAAATAGACTAAGTGTGCCAAATTTCGGGTGCGTAACGATCGATATAAAAATATTTTCTATAATATCAGTCGATATAACGCTCATTTGATATACTTATTGAATCATATAACAACATTGAATATATTTAAATATGATATAATTAACATTTTATGTAACGATCATTTGTTCTAAAAATATTTTATATAACATACATTAAGTATAATGCATAATTACTATAATCAACTTATGATATAAAGTTAATTTCATATAAACTACAGTTGGTATAAAAAAATACTGTCTATACTAACTCGTGTCCAACCACAAGGGTCGGTTTCTTAGTTACCTATTGTGACCCTGCAGAGCGGTAACTCCTAGGTCTTAACTAATATATAGGTTAGGTTAGGTTAGAATTGTGTCAAGGCGCGAAGCGCCGTAACTACGCGGAATAGGAGCTCCGCAAAGCGGAGCTCCGCAAAGCGGAGCTCCGTCGACTTTGCCTCACGGTCAGCGTTGTACCAAAAAATCATTCGACAAAAATAATATACCACATGATAGTTATACAATATGATTTTTATACAAAATGATGATTATACCAAATGATGTTTATAATAAATAAATGATACATCAAATGATAATTAAAGTAAATAAAAATAGATATTTTGATAATATACCAATCGTATATTATATAAAATGAGTGATTATATCCTTTAAAATTATATCAAATGTTATTATATCAAATGAATTATATTAATTATTTTTATACCGATCATTACACACCCCCAAATTTCATCCAAATCTATTGAGGTGAGAAATATTCAAACATCTTACTTTCTTAATTACTATAAACATTAGTCTTGGCATTGTTGTGTTGTGTCAGATGAAATTACTAGTAAGGAGTCATTCCATCTTATCCATTAACCTACCGCCAAACAGCATTGTTGTGTTGTGTTCCGGTTCGGGGATAAGACAGCCGGTGAAATGACTAGCATAGAGGCATTCCATCTTAGTCCTTAGAGTTAGCAACGCATTTGCAGTCTTAGGATTGCATTGCAGTCTTGTGAATGCGAATGTGTATGGGTGACAGTTTCCACTTACCATCAGGTGGCCTGTGTGCTCGTTTGTCTTCTCTATGCCATATAAAAAAAAAACCTGGGCTAGCTCTAAGGGCTGTTGAAAATCAAACTCCGAAGGTACGTTAGCTCCATCCCTTTCTCCGTTTTCGTATTTAGTGTTTCATTATCCTAAGGCCCTAGACACGATCCTTAACGCTATCATAACAATTTTCGAAAACTGTAAAACAAGAGGTCGAAATTATTCGTTATTTTTCCGCGACAGAGTTCCATAGTTCGTGGCTGTGGTTTACTCGATATTGAAAGTAAGTCGCGTTACATAGTAACATACTTACTTAACTTACGATAAAGTTTTAAAGACATTTTGATCTTGTGATCTTAATGTTAGATGCAAATACCCACCGCTGCCGTACTTAATACTAAAGAAAGCGTAACTGCAACGTAGTAGTCGAAGCACTGTATACTCTATCGGTAGCCACATTAGATTTAAAATGCTTATACTGGTTTCTACTTAGCCACCTTTTTTGATATGATGGCGGCAGACCGTTCGTTTTAAGTTTTAAAAGTACTAACTTAAGTACTACTTATGCTAATGGAGACTCAGGGTGGCCATAGGAACTCCTAAATTACACATGATAAATTGTAGTGGTAGGGCTTGTTAGAATCGCCTTGACAAAGTAGATGACGACTGCGCAAAAAAAGTACAGTCGGAAATAAAATCATGTCCCAAAAATGATTTTTTTGACAGAAACTTTGGTATTATGTTGTTGTTGTATTTATACTTTACGCCTCAAAGCCGCAACCATTTTCTTTCCGCCAAGCGCGTGCGCGTATAAGTTGTTGATCTACCTTAACCATGAGCTGTATACATTATTGTTTATTTTCGCGTTAGCATTACATTAATGGTTAATAATAGGTACAAGTATCCAGCAGCGATATCGAAGCTTCAATGTACAACGAAAAAGGCGCAATCGATGTTTTCGTTTCAAGTCTGGAGCTTGTTCGTGCAGTGTTGCCATGGTGAATAAAAATATCCCCAAACATTATAAGCGATTACGATACAAATTTAAAATTTCGCTGCGGTTGGATTTATATCGAGAGTCAGGGAATAAATTTTGTTCATTAAACACTATGGCACTATGGGGAGTTACCTACTAGGTAACGATAAATACACTTACATAGAGAATTTCGTACTTAAATACATAAAAAACATGCCAGACTGACAAGTAAGAACACGCGCTCGTTATTAATTCAATATTTTCTTTTACTGGGAACCTAACCTGTGGCCGCTATACTGCCGTCCTAATCAAAAACGCAATAACTAAGCTAAACCTCCTGTAGTAATATCAACCTTATTATTAGCGGTCTACAATTGAATCTCCTTTGGTGATTGAATTTAAGATATTTCTTATTGGCTTAGCAGGGCAGTATATTCGAAGGCAGAGAAACTACAAAATAGGCTAATCGCGTCGTCAAAAATAATAAAAACACAATAAACAGAATATGTTTATTTCTAATTACATTGCCAACTTGACGTAAAGTCATACGTAATACCTTGTTTATACCATTTCCAACGTTAAATTAGCAAATAGTTTTTTTTTAGTTAATCACTTAACTCAGCATCTTAATGTTAAGTGTATTCTTATTTATTAAAACAATGAACTAATGCTTGCCTTAAGCAACATGATACATATTTTTTTTTGTTATTACCTTTAGAGTTATAATAAAATCAGTCTAATTTACATTAATAATCCTCACTTACAAAAAAATACAAAATAATGATAATATTTATACACAGGCAACACTTACATTATTTCTCAGATCACCTTGCAAACTTAGATAGCGGTGTGGCTAAAATTGGAACTAACACCGCTGCGTACTATTTTCGCTTCGCCACATAGACGCTAGCGCCACTGTAACATTACTTCATAAGTTTGCTGACAAGTCGCAAGCGGCGGTTATCGAGCAAGTGGGAAGGAGACAGAAGTTATTTCTCTTGCGCTTGTTCACGCGTGCTAAAAGGAGATGGCAGATCGCACCTGGTCAACGTGCAAGCTTCGCTTCGTAATTCAACGCGATTGCTTATCAAGGACAAAATACCCGAATGAAATAATACGTGGCTACGCAAAATAAATAAAGATACTTGCATTTAAATAATAATTATTAAGTAAGATTGAACGATAAAAGAGTAGTAATAAAATGTAATAATATTTATCATGCCAACTATTATTTAGTATTGTTAACTTACTTTTACTTAAGTACTTAAGTACATTTGATTTTTTATAGTAAGAAACCTAATCACATTACTTAAGTAATTATTTAAATATAATATACTTACTTAGATAATAATATGCTTGCATAATAATTATTGTGTATTTTGTTAAATGTTATGCTTTGCAAGTCTACTTTTTCCTTACTCGGTTGGTAGTTAGTAGGTAGGTAAGTAATAAAAATGTTTTTGTTTTCTTTAGAAGATATTTTTCACTATTTATAATTAAATGTTATGAGTATAATATAAAATATATGTGTGTTTATTTTATTATCTTTCTGAATACACGTGTGGCAGGTGTGAAGGCTGCCTGTCAATTTTATATCTATCACCCTTTTCGAATCTGGACAGGATATAAATAGAAAAGATTAAAACAAAAAATAATACCTACTTACATTTAAAAAAAAATCTTAGCATTATGAAATCAATAAAAAAAACAAACAAATTACTTTTTACCCATCCCACTCGCTCGACTCGTCGTAACATCGTCACATTTTACAGCAAACTGATTAAACTTGTGACCACAATAATATTCTTGTCTCGCTTCTCTTACTAACTTCTTATCTTATTTAGGCAGACTAACTTCAGGCACTAATAAACTCTTTACAGTACTAGGCAAGTAAGGAGTAAATCCATAGACATAGGTACCCTTAATAACATCTTAAGTCCATTCTGACACATGTCACTACTTACCATGAAGTTTCTAAATACCTAGGTACTGATAATGTTGACAAAGCAGTAAAAAAATACTATTATTTCTATTTTTCACACGCAACATTACTTAAGATAAGACTGCGCCGAGCGTACGCCGGATGTACAGTGGCGCCTTCATTACTTTTATTGTGTTTTCTAATAAACTAAAGTATTTTCTTAAAATTGGACGGTACGTTTTTGTACTACAAATGAAAACATAACTTATAGAGTACATAACATAGTTAAATAACAATTCACCTTCGTGTTATCAACTTAACGGAAAAAAGTGGCCATCTTTTCCCGTTAAGCTGACTACTAAAAGGGTAATTGTTATTAAAGTTTGTTACGTATCCCAAAAATTGTGGTATTACTTGCGCTACAAAAACGTATCGTCTGATTGCAAGGAAATTCTTTAGTTAATTAGAAAACACAATAATAGTAATGAGGGCGCCACTGGACGCTCGACGTTTGCTCGGTGCAGTCTTAAGTTTAGCATTGTTTGCTAGAAATTTCGTTTTGGTGCAATCTGTCAGAATTTGCTTTTTATCTGCTTAATACTTTATCATTACGTTTTATTTTCAATATTACGATTCCGAAATTTACAATTAGTACAAGTGACAGTTAAAACATCAGGTGACACTTGAGGTTGTAACAATCTATCCGAACAAAACAAATGCACTTTTCTATCACACTCTACGCAAGTATATACTTTAGTCGAATCTATGGTAGTCCTGCATACTGGACACGTTTTATCAGCAGGTCTTGCTGGTTTTGCATTCTTTTGTGTGATGCATTTTGCAATAATACTTGGACCATAGATAGTCTTCTTAACATTTGTTGATTTAACAGGAGTACACAAAGATTTCCGTAAAATTATAGGCATATTTTTCATGTGAGAAAAAACGTGTGATGTAAAGTTCCCTGCAGCTTGCTTAGATAGATAAATAACTGGAGCACTATGTGTTTCTTGTTTATTGTCTTCTTTTTTAGATTCAGTTGTATTGACTGGTAATTCTTCAGAATCGGATATCTCTTCTACGTCATTATTGATTGTAACCTGGGCTACACTTTGATTGTCACTTCCGGCCTCTTTGACACGTATTAAATCTCTTAACTCATCGGAATCTACCATGTGTACATCAGTTTGAGGGGCACGTACTACATGTGTATTGAAAGTGTTGATTACAGAATCATCTTTATATAACAGGACTTGTCCTTGAGGTTCGCAATCATCGTCATCATTATTACGACCGCTACCGGGTTCTTTCCTAAATACAACTTCGTAGGGAGATTTACCACTAGAGACTTTTTTAGAATTCATCTTCCACTGTAAAATGTGGCACCCCATAGCCCAGTTTCTACTTTTAGTATTACTTTGCCACTGTTCAAGCATAAATATGATATCAGACGGACCTATTTCAGCTGGTTTTACAGGAAGTACTACAGGAATATCAAAATCACAAGCCGCAGTGATCAGGTCCATTATTTTTTTAAATAATTCGCTGTCGTTACTCTCAAGGGTTTCAGGAGGGCCGAAATCGAGGAAAATTTTAAGAAGTTCTATCGCGATCTCATCTGCTGATGACGTCATGATAGGTCTTAGAATGAGGAATTTTGTCAGTTTGTCTTCAAGGCACAGGATGTGTTTGAACTTATTATCAGGTCGGATCATGTTTATAATACATACTTGCGCGCTATGAAAGAAGAGACTCAAGTCTTTTTCAGGTAACGTACGGGGATCAAACGGGAGGATCGGATTACATCTTCTACACACAGATAATACGAAATCTATGCTGGTCCTTGGCACGCTGTACTTGTTTCTAAGTAAATTCAAAATTACCTGCTTTCCCCCATGATGAGTCTCCTTATGAGCTTTTATAATAACTTCGAAACAATCTTCAGCCGGCAACACTTTTACGACAGGATCACCTATTTCTTTTCTTTTTAGAATCACAATTTCCGCTTTATCTATGTGACTATAGAAAACCTCGTATTTATTCATCACTTTGTATTTAGGATGCGTGGAAGGGTACCCCGCCACCTCCAAAGCCAAGCCTTCTTTGATGAGCGTTTTGATTCTGGTCACAATTTTTTGCGTAAACGGGAAGCTTGAGCTTAACTTTCTGCTAGAATAATAGTTTTCTACTTGCTTTAAGTATTGGTATTTAGCTTCTTCGTAGTCAATGCCGATATCTGCCGTAATTTCTTTTTGAATACACTGCGAGTTACTTGATACGGTCGCCATTTTGATCACCAGTCGTGACTGAGGCAACTCGCTTGTGCCGAACACGGCTGCGCCGGCCCCTTCCCGCGTTACGGTCGAGCGGGACGGCGTATATTAAGCGACGCACTAGGTGTGAGCGAGCGCGCTGTCATTCGTGTTTCGTTCGCGCGACGGCGAGACAGAGAAGGAAACCCTATTAAGGTCGAGCGCGCAGTTTATTTAAACATTATTCTCGCAATAATACGATTACATTGCGTGTTTGAATGGTAACTGTTAAAAGGGTGTTTAAGTAAAATACGCAATGAAATTTGCGCTATTTGTTATGGTCATAATTATTACGCATTGGTTCTTATCTGGTACGCATTTTAATTATGAAGATGAATTTTATTAATCAAATAGCTATCTTTTTATTAGAGGAAATGTCGGAAATGTTTTTAATCACAAAATAATAATTAGGTAGGTACTTAGGTACCTAACAAGTTAATAAAGTTCTTTGCGATTATCGTTTTATAGGTTGAGTATACGTATAAATAGGTATTTATCTACTTACTTACTAAATTATGTTAAGTTTATGAATAATACTAACCTACTTGCCCACCCAGAATTGAAGTAGGTGGGTACCTAAGTAAAGTACCTATGTATATATAGGTGCCTACCTACCTAATAATTTAGTAAAGACAAATATTTATTGCAAGATGTATTTACTAAGTATATTAAGTATTAAGTTCGGAAATATCATATTTATTGTAACATGTAATTTAGTTAAAATAGAATCGTTAACATTTTTTCACTTTGACAGTAGGGTTATGATTTTTATGGCGGGTTCGCCATTTTGTTTTTTGCGAAATTAAGTAGGTAATAAACACGTTGTTGTGTATACTTAGGTACCTACCGTCCGTGTTCTTTTCCTTACTTAGTAGTTTGTAGTGATAGGTACTTACTTTCAAGATGTACGTACCTACCTAATTTTTTATATTATTATGTTAGTAAGTACGTACTTACAATTACTGATTATAATGAGTTTTATAAGTAGGTACCTACTTACTTATTTAATAAGTAATAATTAATCCGCAAAGTTCCTTATCCATCTACCTACCTAGTAGGTAGGTATACCTACTTATGTAGGTATATTTTTATTGTATGCCATGATAAGTATAAGTAGGTCAAAACCATTACCTTACAGACATTATATGCTTGCCTTAGTTCGGTACTTACCTAAATCATTAAAAAAAAGAAAAAGAAAATTTAAATCATCTAGTTTAAAATAAACTACAAAATAACGTCTCATTCTGATTCGAGATGGCGCTTGGTACGGTCGTTGCTTCATCGATATAACGATGAGATAGAGAACGCTTTTGTGCGGGCGCCCAGGTAGCGAAGCAGTTAGGAACCGGATCGCTAGATGGCGTTGGCGTTGACTTAATGTGTCTGTTTTGCCAATGAGCATCATCTGCCTTGCCTACCCCACTACGGGATATTACAGGCGCGAAGGTACCTATGTATTGTATGTGTGTAAATAAAAATATATGTACTTATATCCCATTCAAAATGTTTCTTATTTTATCCTACTTCATATTTTAATACCTATTTATAAAAGGGAAAGTTTGTTAGTTAGTTTGTTACTCCTTCACTTTTGAATAAAATTTAAAATGGACATAGCTTATACCTTGCATTAACACACAGGCTACGTTACATCCCGGAAAATAAACAAGTTCCCGAGGGAATTACAATAATCAAAATCTACGCGGACGAGGTCGCGGGTAGAATCAAGTGTCTAAATAATTCTACGAGCCACTAATACATATTAATGAGTTAGTTAAGTGTAGCTATGGATGCGAGACTCGCTAGGGGATTAGCAGGTCTAATTTAATTTAGAGTTAGCAGGATTATCCATTGTATTCATGATCTAGCGATCCGCCCTCGCTTCGCTTCTGTTTATGTGAGTATGATATATAGCCTATAGTTTTTTCGATGTATGATGTGGTAGAAGCGAACCATACCCTTACCATGGGTTACAAGTGCCATACTCGATAGCGAGTAGAATGCTCTGTCCTTTGCACTCTATAAGAATACTGCGAGGTCTTCGAGGGACAGAGCATTCGACTCGGTTAATTGTAACTCATGGTATGGGTACAGTAAAGTTTCGATTAGACCTGCCACAACTTTATTTTATTTCAGTTTCGTCCGAATTTTTCGCAGAAGTTTCATATAAATATGATTTTGACAATCTGACGAGATTCGTCGTTACTGCTCCCAAGGCACCGTTAAAATACAACATCTGTAAGGCAAAAGGGAATATTTTTTTACATCGTTCGTTTCTATATTGTTTCTTATTGCTGAGGACCAAGGTTCAAGTTTGAGTTGACACGTTATGAGGACTTGTGTCCTTTTGTTTTAATCGAAACGAAATCCGCGAATGATGTTCTAGAGCTGTAAATATTGTATCAGATATTGGAGTTTCTATTTTTAACCCCTAATAATAAATGGAGGGTGTTATTATTTAACATGTTCTCTGCTTGTATGTCAGTTTGTTTGAATGTTTTTCTTATGATCAATAATTATATGTTTCAAAGGATTATGCTAATTTTTGGACTCGATTTGTCGCATGCAGCAGTTTTCGCATTGTTGTGTTCCGGTTTGGGGATAAGATAGCCGGTGAAATGACTAGCATAGAGGCATTCCATCTTAGTCCTCAGGGTTGGCAACGCATTTACAGTCTTGTGAATGCGAATGTCTACGGGTCACAGTTTCCACTTACCATCAGGTGGCCTGTGTGCTCGTTTGTCTTCTCAATGACATAAAAAAAAAATGCACAGACATAAACATAACGCAAATTAACCATATTGTATAATATTATCGGAGTGTTTTGTATGGAGTGCGAAAAAAAAAGTACTTACCTACCTAAATCAAAATAGGCATCTTTTATTTCTTTGCAGGTAATTAACATTCTGAAAGTATATTCTACGCCGCCTGTTTTTTTATTACTAGTACCCTTTCATTCTAAGGAATTAATACCAATTTAACGATTTTCCTTAAGGAAAGTTACAATATTTAAATTCGTTAAATACTTAGGGTTCATTTTAAAGGTTCCGTCCCTAAAGGGTGCCAGCTGGACCTTATTACTAAGCCTCCTCTGTCCGTCCGTCTGTCGGTCAGCTGTATCTCATGAACAGTAATAGCTAGAAAATAAGATTTTGTAACATATTAAATTATATAAAAAAAAAACGGAGTGTGTAGTACTTTTTAATACTCATGTTTAATAATAATAACTTACATAGTTTCTTGTTATTGCTCGCGTGAAGTCTGTACCACCTACCTACCTCGTAAAATATTTTAATTTGACACCTTATCCCTAGTAAGGTTGTCTGGAAGAGATCGCTAATCAGCGATAAGACCGCCTGTTGTTTACCTGTGTTGTTTTTAATTGTGCTGTTTCTCTGCAATGTTTTTGTTTGGTGTACAATAAAGTGTTTTGTATTGTATTGTATTGTATTGTACTATTAGTTGCTGTAACAATAAATAGTCAACGTGGTACAGAAAACTTCGTTCTGAAGTCCAACTCATACTCAGCAAGTTAAAAAAAAAAGATGACAAGAAATGACACATGAAAAGTCTACTGTTGCTTTCTAAGAGGAGACTACTGCTGAGAAGAAACGCCGCAAGAAACTCAACAGTCTATTTTTATACTGCTTAATGACCGTCGTATTGATAATACTAAAGCAAGCATTAAAAAACCAATAATGAATATAATAAATAAATAAAATACTACAGGGGCCGCCCTAGGCGTACTTTTTCGAGTCAAATCGGAGAAATACTGGAAAAGGGCCGAATCTTAAGTACCCGACGACGTGCGTGCATGACTTGATGTATGAATGTGGAAGAGGCGAAAGAAATTTGTCAAGATTTGTAGCAAATGGAAAGAAGTGGTCTCTGCCTACCCCTCTGGGAAACAGGCGGGATTTAATGTACATGTAATGTATGGAAACATATACTATACAATGAATTGTGAGAATTACAAGATGAACAACAGCAAAATGATCCATGATTTATAATTTGCGAGTTAACGAAGTGATCCGACTTTTTATCCCGAATAAATGCACGATACCCGAGGGAAGGGCGATAAACGACGGACAGAGTCGCGGGCAACAGCTAGTTACCTAATAACTTTGAAGACAGGTCAGCAAAGGTTAAACGAAATCTTCCCCGAACCATCCATCATGGATAACTAATTTAATACTTGATTGATGAATCCGTGATTTGAGATAGCGGGCAAGAATCTGAATTTTACTCGGGGGTTATATAACTTTGATGGGTTTTTCTTTGTTATCTTTTGAACGTAATAGAGGTTAAACCTAGCTGCCATTTGGATGGGCTTGACTTTTGTAGTTAGTCGTCTTTTAAGGAATTATCGTTGTTCGTACCCGAAGGGAGCCTAACGGGACCTTATTAATGCTATACCTACGCTGTCCGTCCGAACTTTAAAGAGCTGTACCTTACAACCGTAACAAATATCTACAGTGTAACTCAAAAGAGTAGAAATTAAATAAAATGGAACTAAAAAAAAACCATACTAAATTATTGGCATGTTTAAGCATTTTACGTCAAAAATGTGACAGTTACGTAGAAAGTGGCGCCCTCATGTAATTTCTACTCTTTTGTGTCGCACTGTACTTACTTTTTTCAAGAAAGTAATAAAATAAAGGAGTATTAGGAGAGATTTTTTTTTGTAAGCTCGTAATGTTTATTCACTAGGTTTTATGGGAATTGGTTGGACAGTTTAAGAGATATCAACTCTGAAAGAAGTGGTCACTAAGGAATGTAGTTTAACCGGTTATTAACCGTTTTCGTATGAAAATAACCGGTTAAAACCGGTTATAACCGGTTATTTGTATGCCCTGGTGGTCACCATTATACAATATAGGGATTTTATGAAATAATACCTGTCAAGCATATCGATGCTTTTACAATCTTTAGGGTCAGGGGGCTATTGCGTCTGAGGGACAATAACAACTTTTCATGCTAATTTTAAAAGTAGAACACGTCTTAGTAGGTATGAAAAGTTAGAAATTTCCGAAGACCTATGAAACCCCTTAAAACGAAGTTGTCTGTTTGCTTGTTTGTCTTCTTAATCTATACTTATACTAGGTGACACGTAAGACGTAATACAAAATGTTATTTTCCGAATCTACTCATGATTACGATCAACTATTAATACGGGACCAACTTCGAAAACGTAAACATAAAATCGACGTCTCCATACAAATTGTGAAACCAGCTGATTGCTTTTAGTATGGGAGATTAAATTTTTTTCTACCGATTTCGATATTAGTCCCATAGTAAAAGTTGATCGTACTCATGAGAAGATCCAGAAAATAAAATTTTGTATTACGTCTTAGGTGTCACCCTGTATAATAAAGCTGAAGAGTTTGTTTGTTTTTTTGCTTGAACGCGCTAATCGCAGGAACTACCGGTCCGATTTGAAAAAAATATTTTTTTGGCTATTATATCATACTCACATAAACTGAAGCAAAGCGGGTCGCTAGTTCTATATAATAGTACATTACTTAACAAGGGCTGTAAAAGAAAGAAAGCCCGAAATCGCAGGTATTTGAGACCCGAGCCGTAGGCGAGGGTTGTAAATATGCGATAGAGGGCTTTCTTTTTTACTGCCCGTGATGAGTACACAATTTTACGTCTTCACCTGGCCACAATGCGAGTTTTACCGTGCGCGCAGCGTGCGATAAAACTCACATTATGGCCAGGTGTTACGTAAAAACAATATTATAACCGTATTAGCAGCCACATAAACCTACAACTTTATATCGTTTACATCCTATCAAATCTCTCCCGCATCGCTACACGGTGTAAAGAACGTTATTTTTGTTTATCCTACACGAGTCTTCCTCAAACAAAATGGTTGTACATTTTGGCATATTTATCTTCTCGTATTAAGCCTAAACGACTGCTAAATTTAACAGAGTAATGAAAACAATAGAAGGAGGGAAATCTCGTTTTACGATTGGGCCGCGAAAATTGTACTTTTTTTCTTTATGTTCACTAGGGTAACGGAACCAGTAATGGACTAGGACCAATGATGGACACTTGACTATTTGACAGAAGATAAAGGTTATTCATTTGTTTTGCTACAATCAATATAGGGCTGTATGAAATTTGAATTAAGTGTTAAGTGTCCATTACTGGTGCCGGTCAGCTAAAAGTGTCCATCATTGGTGCCGTCACCCTAGGTAAATAATACATACTATATCCAGATAAGTAGTACTGCGGGTCTAGTATGGTTGTCTTTATCGCTTCCTGTGACAAAAGGTGGATAAAAGTATCCGCCACTGTCGTGCTTATGCAAGTGATAGAAAGTGACGGATGATTCACCCACATTTTGTCACTCGGTAAACGCAGCCATATAAAACTCCTTGACGTGTTTTTTTTTGTAAACGCCAATAATTTTCGATATCGTACAAAATCATAATAATACAGAATAGGTACTTACTAAGAAACTGCTTCATATACCTACTGTTATATTTTCACACTTCCATCTGAGTAGGATTCTCCAAGTAAGTAGTATTTTACATATTGAAATCGATCGAATCATTTATCGCGGCTCCCTCAGGAACTGTCCAATTTTGCAGAAAAAAAATGTCCTATGTCCCATACCAAGTTTCATCTAAATTGGTTCAACAATTGGTTGAAGCGTGAAAAGGTAACAAACAAACAGACAGATACTTTCATTGATAATATTAGCATGGATGTATGAATAAAGATGTCTCCGAAAGAACGCTCCCGTTTCGTGGCCCACCAAGGGTCTCGGTTACAATGTGTCACAGTAATCTTTATTTATTACAGTATTACAGAAATTTTGTGCAAAGCTGTGTACAGATTTGTATCCTTTATGTTTGCGCTAGACAGATACGGTGATTCGGATGCGGGATACCAACGCTGGATTGTAACGTTTTATTTTACCTTTTGTTCATTGTTTGGGATATATCTGGGGATTCATTTTTATAGTGGGTTAGAGCTAGATTGAAATTGGTCAAGTCTTCCGTTTGGATGGGTGTGTGTTTGTAGGCATAGCGTGTGTGATGTAATGAAGTAGATTAACAGTGCAGAATTAGTCAAGTCAAAATTATTTTTATACGATCTTATTCTCTTGGCAATAGAAGAGCTTGTCGATTGTCCATCTACTTTTGCTGTTCACTGTTTTATCAGAGGACTATACAGACCATCTGGGGATCTATTGTACTAGGTAAAACTTTATTGCTTTTGACATACACTCGGCGTCAAAAAAATCGCAACTTCTCTAAAATTCGTTTCAAGCGATTATTACTCCTAAGATACTTACTGTATCTTAGGAGTAATAATCGCTTGAAACAAATTTTAGGAAAATTGCGATTTTTTTGATGCCGAGTATATGTTACCGTATGGTCAACGTCATGATAACTCTTAGGTATTGATAGTAATGGGGGCCAAGTTAAAAACAATACGATTAACACGTCAAAAGCAATACGGTTTTACTGATAGAATACAGCTCCTGATGGTCTTCTGAGAACTGACATAGAATGCCTTTAGGTTAGTCATTTCACTGGTGGTTGTTTTATACTTACACTGAAACACAACAATAATAATAATAATATAAACGCAGGGCAGCTAGTGGCGAGCTGTTGGTGAGTGGCGACACCACGTACCTGATTGCTCCCGAGGGTAGGTCCTGTTCCTCACCTCACGCTTGCCTTCACCGGCCGGCTGCGGTGTACAATGACGAGGAACAGACCCTCACCTCTGGCTTGCCTTTATTGGCCGGTCAGAGTGGAGCCGCAAGAGCTATATGCTCGAAGGGTGGATGTGTTGCATAAGTGGCGAGTGGGCACCTTATGGTCGTTTAAAGTCCAGAAGCACCTCTCCACCCTTAGCCCCTCTGGAACTGTTGCCTCCCTGCTGCTATATATATGCGGCTATTTCGGGAGGCCCATTCCATTGAGTTGGCGAGTCACCGCCTGCCATTTCAACCAAAGTAATTAGCATTGGCCAGGCAGGCGCCGTAGTTTCATCAATAGCCTAGGTCACCAATCCATATCAGTTCATTCATAGAACTTATTATTAATGTTCCCATCCTTCTTAAATAGTCTCTTCTAATCGGTGGTTGTCCGTGGGAGCATACCTCTATAGTTTGAACTCAGGGACAATCGCCGGTTGGTATCCCATCACTTTACTAAATTAAACTTGTCTAAAGGGCCTCTGCGTGTTGGCTTCGGCTCCATGTACGCCTTCCAAAGGTCCGGGACTCCCATAGTTCCGTGATTGGTAAAGACATACATAATAATAATAATATAAGGGGGACAATCTCACACTAATTGACCTAGTCCCAAACTAAGCTCTAGGCTTGTACTATAGGTACTAGACAACGATATAAATACTTATATAGAGAAATATATACTTAAATACATAGAAAACATCCATGACTCAGGAACAAATATTCGCGCTCATCACACAAATATCTGCCCTTACCGGGATTCGAACCCAGGACCACTAGCTTCGTAGGCAGGGTCCCTACCCACTAGGCCAGCACGTCGTCAATGTACCGCCATTAATATATAATACAACATTGGACTGTAAAATATTGTATACTCTATTACTAGAGTCGTAAAATCTTGTTTACAAGCTTTTTATTAACTTGCAAGGTTTGTCACTTTAGATCAAATGTTGTTTGTCGATTTTAAACCAGTACACGTTAATGAAATGGGCTAAAATTGGGACCAAATTATGTAAACCTGATGATGAAATCGAAAAGTCCCGACAGGATCTCCGCTATACTCAACATAGACCCTCTGTTTTGGGACAAACTAGTTTGGTCTTGATAAGCAGATGTAACACGCTTTTATCAACCGTTAATAAAATAAATAATAACTATCTTAATTTTTTTTTAGTGACGCCAAAACAAATCTTAGCGAGACAACTTTCGTAAAAAAAATCACTTGAACACCACTTATTATGTCAGCATAAATTGTGTAACTTACGACCCGCTTTGTGGAAAATAAAAAAAAATAAACTAACAAATTCCTTGAAGCACAATCTAAGGGAGCACATGGACGAGGTCCAAGACAATGTTGTTTTTGTCTACATTTTGCCTTTCTATTGCGAACAAATGACACAGATGTTGAGAAGTTATCTTGAAACATAGTCTAGGTACGGCACATGGGACGGTGGTCCAAGATAGTATTGTTTTTAACTACTTAATTGCCTTTCTGTTACGAAGAAATGACGCAGATGTTTTTTTTTTTAGTTTATCACCCGCTTGGCGTCTGCATATTTTTTGTGCTCAAAGTTGCGTGTGAAAAGAGTGTTTGGCTGGACTTAATTCTGATTGGTTAATTAGGATAGCGTCAGTTGTGAGAAGTAGGGATGATTTGTGTTTTGGAAAAGATAGAGGTAATAGACTGGGTAGTTACCCCCGGGACGCAAAACTGAGATGTCTCCCTTTTTGTTAATTATTTTAAACTAGATTCAGTGTTTATTTTTATTTTACTTATGGTCATTTAAGTTCAAAGACAAGAGAAGTTGGTAACGAACCTAGAGAAGGGACAGTCAGTAGAGAAGCTAGGAAAGTAGTTTGATAAGGATTCAAGTACGGATGCGTTCGAACAAATAAGTAGCTAGGCAGTTTAGTGATTTAATTAGCTTTATTGAGTATTGTTAGTGCATATAGTTAGGCTTGTATGGAAGATATGTGTGTGTGTGTGTAATTGAAAATGACGGTGAGTGTTAAATATCTAATGATCAGACCAAATCATTAATTGTACGACTGGAATAACGCGTTATCTTTTTTCATATTATTATTTCATATTATGTGTAAATGAAGGTGGTCGAGAAACAAGGCTAACTGCTGAAGGGACTTCTACTTTTATTTGCACTTTTATTTCAAGTGAGATTAATGAAAGGCGCGATGTGATGTTCTGCAGCTTCTTACATTAACGAGGACCACCTTAATTGGCGGAAGGCGAATGTGAAAGGCTGTATGATTCCTACATCAACGGGGATCACCTTTTATTAAGACTATTCCAAGTGAGATTGACGGAAGGGTGATGTAATGTTCTACAGCTTCTTTTAATAACGAGGACCGCCTTAATTGGCGGAAGGCGAATGTAAAGGGCTGTATGATTCCTACATCAACAAGGATCACTTTTTCAACTCGGACTTTAATCAAATATTCCAGACGTACACTGATGACTATATGGTCATAAGTTGAGAGAATGAATGCAAGATAGCAGGTAGTGTTAGTGAGATCAGACCCCATCCAAAGTATTTTCCAATTTGACTTTAACTTCTTGTTCAATTAATTTTTCCAAGTACTTAAAGAAGTAAATTTGAAGTTAAGGCGTTGAGGTTCTTACTTTATACGATCTCGTAACCCGGTCGGGGCTAGGTAGCCAAATATTATGTTATATTACATACACGTACAGGTAGGGAATATTATTTTATTTTATCATTATTTGTAAGTACATTTAAATAATACGCATACGGAGGCCCCCACGAGCTGAGCAGTAGCGGAGAGTTATTCGATACTACAATTCCTGGGTGTACAGGTATCTAGGCAGATTCTCGGTGAGTCGATTTCATTTTATAACTTCCGTTTGTTTATTTTGTGTTATCTTGATTGTATTGTTTCTGTGTTTATAGCTAGTTTATTGATTAAAATAGTTAAGGTTAATTCTGGTTATAACATTCTTTTTACACAACGTAGAGGGTCCTAATTTAGTTATATTTTATAAATCTAGACGATCACATGTTTTAAATTTTGGCCAATTTAATTAATTACACAACGTAGGAAACTTTATTCGATTCTGTTAAGCCTCGGGTATGGAGTGTTACACAGATAATGACTTGTCCCAAAAATGATTTTTTTGATCGAAACTTTTTCAAGTCCAATTTTGAATAGGTACTTTAATATTATTACTGGTAAGTTTCGTAACTGTGCCATTATGATACTCTATTACAAAATAAAATAGACTGGGGTCTAAAAAAATGTAAACTTATCAAGGTACTCCGTCGGATAGAGGTTTCAAAAGCAATTACTACTGAATTGTAGTTTGTACCGACCCAGTGGACAAGCGAAGAGCGTGCTGGTTTTCTATGAGACCCTAAAACGGGGTGAGTAGGGTCAAAACCTAAAATAAGTCATAACTTGTTACAAATATGAACACCTATTGAATAAACAATAACGTTACGTCTATTGGAAATAATTTCAGTCTTATAATTAGTTATATATGCTTCATTATATGTTGTGTCCCTACTTACCTCGTTTTACGGTAATAGAATAATCGATGACTAAAGTAAACGTCAGAGGTGCTCGTCACTGTACTAGTATTTGTACACAACAATTAACAAAATAAGATTAACATTACTTTTGTCACCACGCATGCGCATGCGCTCTTTGCGTAGTATGTGTGGTGTGAAACTGATTGATAGAGTAAGGAATGAAAAAGTCAGAGAGAAATGTGGAATAAAAGAAGATGTATTGACTAAGATTGAAAAGGGCATGCTTCGATGGTTCGGTCATTTGGAAAGGATGGATGAAAGAAGATTGACGAAAGAGATATACACATCGATAGTGAGTGGACGGGTCGGAAGGGGCCGCCCTAGGCGTACTTTTTCGAGTCAAATCGGTGAAATACTGGAAAAGGGCCGAATCTTAAGTACCCGAAACCGACGTGCGTGCATGACTCGATGTATGAATGTGGAAGAAGCGAAAGAAATTTGTCAAGATCGTAGCAAGTGGAAAGAAGTGGTCTCTGCCTACCCCTCTGGGAAACAGGCGTGATTTAATGTATGTATGTATGTATGTTGTCACCACCTGTTTTAATAATGAGAAATAATTATGGCTTTGATGTTACACACGCCAAATTTTAAATAAAGAAAAGGACTGCCGGCACCTGACATTTACTCATACAATCCGATTGATTAACATTTCTTTTCATTTTGAAAAAAATCCATATGGTTACTTTATCAAAAACAAATTACATTTAACAAAAGTAAAGGCCTCATCTCCCAAATCACATCAAAATGTTTTGTGTATCACTACACAGTATAAAACAAAGTCGGTTCCCGCTGTCTGTGTATCTGTCTCTTTGAATTGTAGATACGATTGTATTGTAAATAGTAGGAAATAAAATTATTCATAATATTGTGTGAAGGATAAATACCAGAATACTCTGTCTCTATGTATGCTTAGATATTTAAAACTACGCAACGTATTTGTGCGATGCGGTTTTTTAAATAGATAGAGTGATTAATGAGGAAGGTTTTTATGAATAATAAATTCTGTTTTATGTACAGGTGTTGCAGAAAACTCACATAAACCGAACCGAAGCGAGGGCGGGTCGCTGGTAATGTATAATAAATGACTGAATCACGACGCAAATAAATATTTTCTGTTGACATGTCGAGCACTCGGACATTTACCTTATATCGCCTATGGCTTGCACTAACCAGCCTGCTGTTACGAGTATTTCCTGCTTGATACAAGATAAATTGTGGGTTAACTCCCCGATTGCTTGTAGTCCGCCATTGATTGAACCGGCGGAAAACAAACCAATTTATATCACGTTCATTGCAAAAGAAGTATCAAGATTCTCACTATAGTGAGGTATTAGAAATTGGATTCTATGCCGAAATACATACTATATTATTATTATGCTGAAGAGTTTGTTTGTTTGTTTGCTTGAACGCGCTAACCTCAGGAACTGCTGGTCCGATTTGAAAAATTATTTCAGTGTTAGATAGCCCATTTATTGAGGAAGGCTATAGGCTATATATCATACTCACATAAACCGAAGCAAAGCGAGGGCGGGCCGCTAGTAAATACATAAACTCACGCCTTCATTTCCAGAGTGGGATAGGCAGAGCTAGAATTACCAACAATTAAAAAAAACTGTTCATAAATCTGTAACCACTTTTTGCATAATCAGACTAAGATATTTACCAGTGTATTAGTGACAGGTTGCAAGCCCATCGCTAACAGTACTACACGCCTTTAATCCCGTAATAAACACATAATAATGCTTTAATAACACACATACAACGCTGCCTTCCTAAATAAAAAGGACGCATGCGCAATTAATACTCAAAGTAAATTTAACCCTCCGTCTTAAGAAATAAGGCCACTAATACATACGCGGTTCTATGGGACATACGCCTTTTTTCTAAGGAGGGCAGAACAATGGGCACGAACTTTTTAAAAGCTATTTGATTAATTCATGCTTTTATTGAGGATTATCAAAATATATATTTTCCCAAATAATTTTGATAAATATTAACTAAGAAAAAATGTTTTAAATATTATGTGTTTGCTACGCCTGCTTTACACTAGTAGTCGAAATGACGTCACAATGTCTATAACCGTGTTACATAGCACTTGCTGTGACGTATGTAAAATGAAAGACCATGTGGCGTTTAAGCTCTTTAGCCATTAGCAGAATATTGTATATTTATTTTCAGTAAATAAAGAACAAAAAAAATTGAGACGCTTCAATAAGCATGATATTTCCAGCAAACCTTTTAAAAAATTCTTGTTTTCAATTGGTTTACGTACTTTAAGTAATAACAATGATAAAATACGGACAATCTCAACAACATGTATGAGAAAGAATAATACCTAATAATTATATGAAAAAGATGAAAAAAAATGGGTTGTACAATAAGCAGATCCAACGGCTACTTAATTATCGAGAAAAGGAAAAAAAACAGAAATTTAACAAATTTACAGTTTTATTAATGTTAATAATTAAAATAATAAATTTAACCTAAATATATAAACATTACAATGATTTCAGTCACGAATTATCTTATCTACCTATACTGTCTTTACGTTTTTTTTAAATATTTATTGTGTTGATAATAAATAGAATAACAAGTCTCATAATTTTATTTTAAATTGTCATCTATATTATATTTAAAAACTATATCCCCCCCCCCCCCCCCAAACACTCTAATTGCAAACTAACTTATTTTAATAAAAATATTAGGTATTCTCATACTCATTCATTTATTATAATATTGCAAAAATTAATTTTATCATAAGTAGGATGATGGGATGATAACTTTCACTTGAAATATTCATATCATTATGAGATTAATATAAAATATGTACATGAAAATATTATGTTTATAATTAAACTGTAATCTTTAATTACTGAGCTTAGCACTAGAGCTTTATTTAGGATCTCAGGACGAATATAAAAGCATTTTGGAATTAAATATATAAATGAGTATGAGTTAGAGTTGAATTTTAATGTTCATGTCGACTCCACAGCTCTCATTAGTCTTACCGTGCTACGAAATGTTAAAATCCATCGAGCCGGTTAGGCTTAGGCTAGGATACATACACGTAGCCCTTTGAGTGGCAAGTAGCCGTATACGGCTGCTGTCAAAAAAAAACAATCCTTGCTTTATAACATTAACTAGCGACCCGCCCTCGCTTCTCTTCGGTTTATGTGAGTTTTCTGTAATACCCGTACGTAAAACAAAGTTTATTATACATGAAAACCTTCCTCTTGAATTATCCTATCTATTAAAAAAAACCGCATCAAAATCCGTTGCGTAGTTTTAAAGATCTAAGCATACATAGGGACAGACAGCGGGAAGCGACTTTGTTTTATAATATGTAGTGACTATGGTTTTCTTGCCACGTGAAGGGATAGATTCGAAAAATATCCCTGAATTTTTGGCAATGTGTATTAACGATAAATATTATAATTATGATTAGTATCTTTGCCTAGGTGTATACAATTTTTGTATATCCAATAACATCTTATCCTTAGTTTCGGGAGACGAAAAGTAAAATATGAATACACAAATGAATGAAAGCGTCGTTCCTAATGTGAATAAACCATGTTTTGGGAGCCAATAAAAGAAAAATGAGTGCTCAGTTAGTGAGATCATAAGATGAAAGTATATAAAACAGATGCAATTAACATATGTGTTGTACTTTGATGGAATGACTTCAGCATATGAAACAATGCCAAACGAAAACGGTCCAAAATAAATAAGAAAGTTAATCGAAATACGAAAGAATTTAGTTATCTGGGCATAATCATCGTCTATTCCAAAATATGACCAAAAAGCCAAAACATAAACAAATGAAAGAGGTATAGTAGAGGTCACTATAAATATGGACTTATGATTGACTTTATAAGATATCCAGGCAATTATTGGGAGAATAACGATGACGATGCATAATCGAATTGAATATGTTTCTTCTGATTTAAGTAAGGGACTGAAGAAAGATAGAGACAAAGAGATAATTTGGCTGGTAAAAGCGCTAACGGAGATAGCACTCATTCCAGCGAGGAGAGAAAGCCAGAAGACGCGTACATTGCGGTGATGGTGCTGTTTGAGAATAGAACTTAGCTCTGCGTCGCTGCCTTCTCCACGCAACCACAGCAACGCTCGCTTGCTTTCCTCGATCTGGTCGCTCCTAGCAAGCCAGTAAGGCGACTCTGGTCCAACAAAGGCTACACTAAGACAAAACAACTCTATAACTAATTGTAAACCTTGTACCACGCGTATAGTTACAACGCTGTCCACTTGCATGTTAAAGAGGAAAGTTACATCACGTCCTATGTTAAACGCTGCTATGTTAGCTATCAGGTAGGCAAATCTATGTTTAGGACTGCAGAATTCAGGTATAGCTAAGAAAGTTGTTGCAAAAATTCCACCTCTGATAATTTTTTCCAGAACAAGTGCTACCTTTACACATGTTTCTCCATTTGGAAAAGCATGTAGACAGCCAGATACTATTATTGAAGCTGCGGACAGCGTTATGAAGGTTGGCTTGCGTCCTTTCGTCTCTGATAGAATTGATAGTAGAAGTACTCAGAGGGCCAGGAGGGGCGAGTAATACGAGTAAAGAACTGAAACCAAACATGTTTAAAGTTTTATTACATGGGTACACTGCATACTTCCAAATTATTTTTGAAGGGGTTTTGGTAAAAATATTCCATCCATTAGCCCCCTATTTCACCAACTTGACAATGACACTTGACAGGTGACAATTCGCTATACATTGCAAAGTTAACACGCTGATTCATTACTAGATTTCATACTTCGCCATGTACACTGAATTGTCACCTGTCGCCTGTCGTTATGAGTATAGTGAAATAGGGGGCAGGTGGCCTTTGCAAAATTATCGTTAAGTATTAAAAAAAACAAAAATATTCTAGTATTTTCAAAAGTCGCAAAAAAAGCAAGCTACTAAGTAACTATTCAGGTCAAAGTGATAAGTTAAGTTTTAAAAAACTTATACAAGAAATATTATTTACGACTTACTCAACACTTCATAATTTCCTTGGTAGGTGACTTTATTTGACACAGCTAAAGCCACCGCAGAAGTTATCCCACAGATTAGCATAAGGGACAGGATTGAAGATAGTACG
Source organism: Acleris laterana (assembly GCA_963966035.1). NCBI lineage: Eukaryota > Metazoa > Arthropoda > Insecta > Lepidoptera > Tortricidae > Acleris > Acleris laterana. Next base: position 12,245,887 of record OZ014461.1, read on the forward strand.
AAAGGCTAGAACAAATAAAAATGAAAAAATTACCAGGGTTCGGAGTTTTCATAGGTCGGTAAGACTAAAGAGAGATATGGATTCGACATTCATATTAAAACTCGCGTCTTACTCATACTGATCTTCAATAATTGATGGCATTCCACAATTTATTTATATTATTATTAATAACGAAAATAATTACCTAAATTATACATTACTTGGTATGCTTTTAACATAATTAGATGAAAGACATTATTCTTGTAGCTACAATTGTTCTATGAATAGTGGCACTAAGAGACCTGATCCTGACCTTTTTTTGTTTTTTTATCATTATCATATTACTTTAATAAAAAAATGCTACATTTTTTTTTTGTTAAAACAGTAATAAAATCAAAATACTTCCACATCTCGTTTTAATCTGTTTTTTTTTTTTTATTTTTTATCAAATCGGTCTTTGGGTAATCAGTAATACATAAAAAAAAACCTTAAACCCTTTGAATTGAGAACGTTATTTTTTTAGTCGGCTAAATAAAAAACCCAGCTAGCGCTTCATAATAATTAATACTAAAAGATAAAAACAATCAAAGTATAAATAAATACCTCTTTGAATTGAAATTTGTCCGGTTTGCCACAGTCGTACCGTTTCACTTCATTTTCCATGTTTATTATTGTTATTTGTGTATACTTTAAAAATACACTTTTAGCAGACCGACACGATATAAAGCCTCTGTAAAGACTAAAACCAAATAATACTTAAGTTCAAACTCGCGAACTTGTGATAAGAAGTGTTATTCTTTTTATTAAACTTTGACTTCCATTATCACATTGTGTCGCTATCAGTTTAAAATTCCCGTAATAGTAGGGGATCGGAATAGGAGGCGACCTTCATCGGGCTGTTAGATAAAATTTATTTTTATCAAATTTTATATGTTAAGTAATATGACGAATAAATTTCAACTTTAAAATAAAAAATTACATTTGCTTGTTTAATAGACAACTTACATACTAATCGAAAGTATGAAGCCTCTACAATACATACGTTAGGTTGACTATTTTTCCTATCATAACAATTGGGTAAACCATGCAGGTTCTACCAAGTAACTGTGTGTGTGCGTGCGTGCGTGCGTGCGTGCGTGCGTGCGTGTGTGCGTGCGCGTGTGGGTGTGGGTGTGGGTGTGGGTGTGGGTGTGGGTGTGGGTGCGGGTGTGGGGTGTGGGTGTGGGTGTGGGTGTGGGTGTGGGTGTGGGTGTGAGTGTGGGTGTGGGTGTGGGTGTGGGTGTGGGTGTGGGTGTGGGTGTGGGTGTGGGTGTGGGTGTGGGTGTGCGTGTGGGTGTGGGTGTGGGTGTGTGTGTGTGTGTGTTTGTATGTATATGCGTGTGTGGATGTGGGTGGGTGTGGGTGTGGGTGTGGGTGTGGGTGTGGGTTTGTGTGGGTTTGTGTGTGTGTGTGTGTGTGTGTGCGTGGCACCGTAGCTCCTTAACGAATTAACTATTTGAATGCCGGTCTTTTGGCGGTGATTCTGAAATATGTTTTATCAAAATCGGTTTAACTGTTTAGGTATAAGCTCTGAAAGAAAGGGCCACGATTATGGGGGTTTTTGTCCGTGTCATATTTAGGTAAGTTTAAAATATGTAGTGATTCGATAAACTAGTAGAAATAGAGTTGTAGCTAGCAGTGTACGGTCAGCTGCAGAGAAAAGTGACCCCCCCTGCATACAAGTTTCCTAGCAAAGGTGGTTACATTTCTCTGCAGCTGACTGTACACCGCCAGCGATCAATCAGCGAACTATTAATCTCTGTCTCTTTTATAGACACGAGATCTCTATCTTTTGTTCGCTTCCTCGCCAGAGTTGAAGCCAGTGCCTCAACAATATAGAAACGTGCATAAACAAACAAGTTGCAGGTTCTTGTTATCCTTTGTGCAACCTGCCAACGTTACTGCAAGCTGCGCTCAAATTACGACGCTCGTGACATATATATTGTGCGTTTCGAACAAAACTGATGGACAGAGCATATTTCAAGCAAACTTTAACAATTTATTAATATCTGCCCTTACTGGGATTTGAACATGTCACTACTAACTAGGCTAACGCGTGGTAAAAAAATACAACTAAAACTTCCAAAAGAGTTACAGTCATCAGATTTAATTTGGTACCCACCTTAAGTCCAAAATCAATCTGACATTGTACAACATTAAGGTTGAGTTTAAAAGTTACAGATGACTTGTCATCTCTAGTGACATTGACGACTTCAACCATTTTTTTTTAAAATGAGTCCCAAATTAACGCTCGTGACCGTACCGACAGACAGATACAGGTCACTTTCTTACTCGTAGTATTATTGTATGGTATTGTTGTTTTATGGGTATGAAATAGAAAAACCATGCAGTTTCTGCCAAGTATATAGTTATTTTTACATAGTTATTTAGAGGACCTTGAAATACACATAGATACTCGTACATAATTATAATTTATGGCGTTTAATAATATCGGAATCGAGATATTTAAGATTTAAGCGTTCAGATTTTGGTACTAAAAGTAAGCCTAGGTAAGAATATTAAATATCTCGGCTCCGATGCACTTAAGAGTATTACATTACATAACAAAACATGTTTATTTTAAAGTATTCTATCATAATTTATCACTTTTACTGTTGGCCGCTCACCTTGAAAATATATGACTTTTACAAATGACAACACTTTTACCCAAACCCCTTTATTGAGATAAAAGTAGACTTTCATGTGACATTCAGTGTAACGCCTCCATAATATTTAGATTTTGGTTTAGCTTTTGATTGAAAGAGTTATTATCTTGAATAGCAAGCAAAACCTTTGCTAATATAATGATATTTTTGGTTTTTATTTTTATCACCGGACAAAAGAAATTCAGCTTTTGACAGAAGTAAGGGAAAAGCAAGGAAAAAGTAATGAAAAACTAAGAAACAAAAATTAATCTAGAATCTTCTTCGTACTACCAAATCGGTGGTTCGCCAGCATGGTATGCGGCGGGGCTAGATACTATTGTGGATAAAAAAGGGACCAAAAGGGGATTCAGGAAAGTATATCTCTTCGGATTTCATTGTTCTAGCCTTATTGTTGAGTAAAGATAATCTGTACCATTACCATGAGTTACAATTAAGACTGCGCCGAGCAAACGTCGAGCGTCCAGTGGCGCCTTCATTACTATTATTGTTTTTTCTAATTAACTAAAGAATTTCCTTGCAATCAGACGATACTTTTTTGTAGTGCAAGTAAAAACACAATTTATGGGATACGTACCTAAGTTTAATAACAATTACCCTTTGAGTAGTCACCTTAACGGGAAAAGGTGGCCACTTTTTTCCGTTAAGTTGATAGCTTGAAAGTGAATTATTGTTAAACTATGTGACATACCCCATAAGTTGTGTTTTCATTTGTAGTACAAAAACCTACCGACCAATTTCAAGAAAATATTTTGGTTTATTTGAAAACGCAGCAAAAGTAATGAAAGCGCCACTGTACAGTCAAGGAAATTGATTTCTAGACCATTTTGGACTATGACAAAGTGACACTGTAAATAAAAGCCTAAGAAATTACGTACGTTTTGATTGATTACGTCACTATGACATAGTTCAAAATGGTCTAGGAATCAATTTCCTTTACTGTACATCCGGCGTACGCTCGTCACAGTCTTAACGTACACGTTAGCGAGTCGAATGCTCTGTCTCTCGCAGACCTCGCAGTGTTCTTAGTGCGAGGGACAGAGCATGCGATAATTGTTACTCATGGTAAGGGTGTCAGTATCTGACGAGAATTAGTCGACTTTTACTTCAGGTAGTAATGAAATGCAAATTAAAACTCTTTCCCTTTTAGAAAGTTCCATTGACATGTTCGTCCTAAAGTTTCGTATCGACTTCGTATCTCATATCTCATATTCAGTGACGAACGATTTTAAACTTCAAGAGAATTAAGTTCAAACTCATTCATCTCGAAATATCAGATACGAGTTTTTCTAAAGTAGTAACGATTAAGGTCTCGCTGGACGCTATCCCTGAAGAACTGACACTCAAGTCTACGGACTGCTTAAGATAACTTTAATCTTCCTACGGAATACAAAAGAGGTAAAAGTAAGCCAAAACCTTTTTTTTAAGGCCTAATGAAGAAGTGGTAGTGAAAATACGATTCATATTTTTCGGGCTGGGTTTTTTTTAAGGTTATCAAGGCAGCAGAGGGTATGACGTCGGTTTTCGTGCTTACTCTTTAGGTAGGAGGGTCATTATTCGGGCGTTTGTTCCGAATCACTTTCGTGGTCACATTTTTGTAGAAGTGGCTGCAGATTTCGATTTCGTTTCTGGTTAGGTATCTAAGTTTACCGAACATCTAACAAACATCCAAAAACGACATCAAAATATACGCCCAATTCTTCAAAAATATGTCCACAAAAGTGAGGCGGTTGAAACGCTCGAATTATGACCTAGGAGTAGGACGGTTGGTAGGGTAGAATACCCATAGTATAAGTAGGTAAAAACTAGTATTATTATAAATTACAACAAGATTGTAAGCGTACGTGTGCTAACTCGTGATGAGAATACTAAAGTGACGTAGCAAAATAATTTGATGACTAAAAAAACTATCGATATTATTGTCGCAATCAACTTAGTAAATATTGTTCATTGTCTCTGCATTTTAAAATAAATACCATAAAATATGTTTCTTTTCTATTTTGAAATAGTTTTTATAGTAAGCAATCGATATTTTTACCGTAAATTTAAATAAAAAATTATCTAACTCAAATTATTATGGGCTGGTTGCGGAATATTACCTCAAATATGATTTACTCTGACAAGCATAATGACTGGCACTGACAGCAAATTGTTTTTTTTTGTTTGAAGTTACATAGATGTACTTTTTTACTCTATATATTATTATAATAATATTATAAAGAGGAAAGATTTGTTCGTTTGTTTGTTTGAATTGATTAGATTTAATATTTCCAAAACAACTGGACCGATTTGAAAAAATCTTTCACCATTAGAATCTTATATTATCCCTGATAAGCTATGTTTTTGCTCTGCGCGGACGAAGTCGAGCGTTTTTATAGTAATACAGGATTTTTAATGAGCACAGGAACCTATAAATTTAAATCGACATGTTATTTATCGATATAAAATCCATAAAACATATCCCAAGTGAGCTCAGGTATGATTATATATCTTTATAAGTATAAAGCATTGAGGCAGATGCGTTATCCACTTAATATCTCAGTGCCCTTGCTTGGAACAGGTTGTGTATGAGGAAAATCATAGTGAATAAACAAGTTTGCTATAATAAAAAAGGAAATATGAAGCTGATCTTTGGTATTCCGATTCTTTTGCTGTGGTGCGTCTTCGGTAAGAATGTTATTTAATAGTTAATTAAACTTTAATTGTTTGAATTTGAGTAAATATGTCTAAAGGCATTGTTTGGCAAACTATAATTATTGTTTATCGCGATATGCTAGTAGCAACTTTTTAAACACCCCTTCCCTAATGATACGTGTGAGGTTATGGACTAACTTTTGGAATAACGCATTTTTTTTTTCGGGTTATGTAACATTTCGCATAACACCCTTTTATTGGCATTGCAGAATTTAACAAACATCTAGTGTGTAGATTAGGATAGATTAGTTTTTAATAATAATTAAAATAAAACCCTTTCTATTGTAAAAACTGTTATATTATTATGACATAGGATTTTATGTGAAATGGTACATTTTACGAAAAAACTATTTTGGATTCCGTTATAGATCCAACTCAAAGAAGTTTACGTTTGTTCACCTTTTTCTTTTGAAATAAGGTGCAAAAGCATAAACGTATCTTAAACAACGACTGTACAACATATTATTATCTTAAGAAATGTCACATGGTTTTTTTTTATCATACCGCATGAAACAAAATATAATTTGACAAGCTCTATCACTTAACAAACATTCATTTCGCAGAGGTTTTTTTTTGTGGTCAAAAACCATTTTATTTTTCTTAATAAAAAGGACGAATGCGCAGTTTAATAGTCCAACTAAATTTAACTCCCTACTTTAGGAAATAAGGTCCATTATTAATTTTCAGTTTAATTAGACATGCGCCCTTTTTTATATGGAGGGCAGTATTATTAATGTCACTCCAATCTCATTCTATACCTATCAAGACGACGACCACGACGTCGTACACGAAAACTTAGTTCCGTTACTCCCCCTATTTTACCCCTTAGGGGATAAATTTCCAAATAAACCCTTCTAAGTGCACCCCTAGCTTCTAGGTTTCGGCTGTGCCTTGATCTATTAGTCAGCCAGTCTGTTTCTTTTTTATACATATAAATATACATTTTTTTATGTAAGTATGTTTATCGTTACCAAGTACATACAGTACAGTCAGCCAAAAATGTGGTCTACCACCTTTCGGCTGAAGTTTATTTGGACGTCATGATACAACACGTTTGATTTTCCCTTGCAATAATATTAAAACAGTGACAAATGTGAACCTTAGCGATAATTGCATCTAACAGAAACTTTTGTCAACACTGGTAGACTATTTTCTTGGCCGACCGTACAAGCGTATAGCTTAGTTTGGGACTAGGTTAATTTGTGCGAGACTGCCCCCTGATGTTATCCGTTTTTTTTTGTGTCATTCTTTCTTACATACATACATACATACATACATACATACATACATACATACATACAATACATACAGACAAACATACATACATACATACATACATACATACATACATACATACATACATACATACATTAAATCACACCTGTTTCCGAGAGGGGTAGGCAGAGACCACTTCTTTCCACTTGCTACGATCTTGACAAATTTATTTCGCTTCTTTCACATTCATACATCGAGTCATGCACGCACGTCGGTTTCGGCTACTTAAGATTCGGCCTTTTTCCAGTAATTCTCCGATTTGACTAAGATATACTTATGTTTAATTCATCGATTTAGGTAACGCTGAGCAGTGTAAACCATCTGCCCTCCCTCCAGACCCTGAAAGTGGATGTTGCGGAGTCTCGAATCGCGATAACAAATTAGGTAAGTAAATAGAGACCTTTTAAGGATATCAGTCTTTCACTCGGGCCTCTATTTTACTGGGTAAAAACCATATCGCCTTGATATTGTTTTTAACTCCCCATTACTGTCATGTAAATAAGTGTAACTCATAATTTAAGACTGCACCGAGCAAACGTCGAGCGTCAAGTGGCGCCCTCATTACTATTATGGTATTTTCTAATTAACTAAAGAATTACCTTGCAATCAGACGATACCTTTTTGTAGCGCAAGTAAAAACACTATTTAAGGGATACTAGTGGGAGATCTTAGGTCCCGATTTCTAAGGGAACCTTGCATTTTTGAGACAAAGCAAATCCCTTGGACCAGGTGTTCCTGGGGGTGATCTGAGCTGATTTAGGCCGGGTGCCCAGTGGTACCCCCCCGCAGGAGGGCAGGGGAGGGGGGGGAAAAGTGCATCCGGCGCACCTCACTCTAAATTTGATATCTCCATACATCTAGCAACTATATCAAGTTTGGTGTCTTTTTCTTATAATTAGAGGACGAGGAATTCATTTCTGGAATAAAAAATTTACCCACCCATACAAAAAAAATGAGAAATTAAAAAATAAAAAAAAATCTTGAAATTTTTTTTCCCCAAAATTTTCTTTTTTCTTAAAACTACGGTGATTTGCGTCACAAAAAAAATACTAGTAAATAGCCCAGTTATCTTACTATATAAAAAAAAATACTTGTCATACATTATTTTTCTGAAAACGGTGTAAAAAAATTTTTTGTGCCGCGCGGCAGACCACGCCGAAATAGGTACCTACACGCTGTCAGATTTAGTATAAGGGACGCATTCAATTTTAAACTTTATTCTACATACACAAGTAGGTAATAAAATAAAAACGTCCTGTAATTATAAAAGAAAATAAGGGTTAAAATTAAAATATAACTGAATATGGGATTATCCTATGCTATAGGTAAAACTTTTACTTTACAAGCAATCACAATGGGTCAGTCAATACATAATATATGGACAAATTGGAAACGATAAGTTACTGGGTATTATTATGTTGTTAGAAACCAAGGCCTTTATTGTGAAAAAACCGGTCGCGTGCTAGTCGGACTCGCGCACCGAGGGTTCCGTACCGCCGCACATTACGTATTATTATATTCCAATTTCGAATTGAATCCACGCGACCCAACTCACAATTGACTATATTTTAGTATTGGTGGTTTTTCTTCAGGGTTTGTCATATAATCATACCAAATTTGGCGCTTGTATATGTTATACTGTTCTTACGAAACAGAAAAAATAAAAATACGTTGAAATGAAACGTGTCTTGTATGGGTGGGTACCTCTTTATTATTTTACTCATTTTTTCTTTTTTGGTCTAAATCTTCCTTAATAGGTAATACATATTATTATGGTCCCGTTGGTCTCCATTCGGAAAAGTAACCCTTAAATCTTCATTTAGGGGTTTAAATAATAAAACATACCTTCGAGGGCCGGTCCGAAAATTATTAGTTAAACAAAAAATAAAAGAAATATACCTAATAAAACTTTAATTACAACTTTTCAAAGTATTGCCCTGCTACATCTATGCACTTATGCATTCGACTAAACCAACTTTCAAAACAGGAAAAAAACCGTTCTTGCGGAAGGTCAAAAAAGTCGCCTGATTTCGTCCACTGCTTCATCTGCCGTCGAAAATTTTCGACCACGTAATGATTTTTTTACCGTGGGAAATAAATAAAATCACATGGAGCCAGGTCAGGGCTATGGGGAGGGTGTGGTAGCAGCTGCACTCCCGATTTGTTCAGAAAATCCATGGTTCTGGCAGCCGTATGAGCAGGAGCGTTATCTTGATGAAAAATGATGCCCCGGGTTCCACTACTTGGACGACTGACGCTCAGCTCCTGGAATGCTTGTGGCAAACAAACTTCGCTATACCATTGGCTGGTAACCGTTTTCCGATCTTCTAGTGGAATTACGGCTACAGGCCCACTTCGTCGAAAAAAACAGCAACCATTTTTTTGTTGACGCTTCAGCCGCGAACTACTTTAGTGGGTAAATCATCTTCTTCAAAGACCCATACTGTCGATTGTTGTTTTGTAAATGGGTCGTAGCTGTATATCCAAGATTCGTCAGATGTCGCAATGTAGGTCACTTGCTGTGATATGCCTCCTTCGAATTTATCTAAATATATAAAAGGAGAAACTGACTGACTGACTGACTGACATATCAACGCACAGCCTAAACGGCTAAACGTAGGCACTTGAAATTTGGAAGGGACGTAGCTTAGGTACCGTAGAGGTGCACTAAGAAAGGTATTCCCGAAATCCCCACGGGAACGGGAATTAGCGGAAAAATTATTAACTCAAAAAAAAATGTTTTGCCCAACGAAGTGGACACGGGAACAGCTAGTTTAGCAAAAATTTGCACCAATCGACACGTCTATATTTTTGCTCCTGTGTGAGAGAAGGTAGGTATCTATCGAGACGCAACCTTCCGAACTCTAAGGTGCTCATGCAAAATGGTTGAAACTGCCTGGGATCCAACCTTCAGTTCGATCACTCACTTGGTAATATTTCGAGATTCCTTGATTAGCCACTCCATCCTGATGACGTTTTCTGGAGTGACTGCCGTTAGCGGTCGCCCCGGTCTAGGATAATCTTTGACGTCGCTCCGCCCACGCTTAAATTCACGGAACCAGTAACTGACAGAGGAGAGATGGGGATAATGCCCTAAAAGCACTGGTTAACTTTTCATGAGAATCATTGTAAGTTAGCCCTCGTTTATAATCGTAATATATCATAGCACGAAATGATTCCCGCGATACCTCCATCCCAAAAAGTAACAGACATTTTTTTCTAATTTCATAAAAAAATAACTGTATGTTACTAGCCACTACACAAAAGAGTTTGTAATGAAATTTGCATTTAAGCTGCAATAAAATGAAATCAATAGGATTAATAATACGCCGTTGACTAACTTTTTTTGGACCGGCCCTCGCCTCGTACGTTACGTAGTAACTAACCGGGAAACAAACCCAATGGTTGACCTTTTTTGCATAATTTCTCTTAATTTTGTTCATTTTGGAAACAGCTGTTCGAATGTTAATCATTGCTTACCACTTTACGCATCAAATACAGCAATAAAACGATGTATATTTATTCGGGAAAAGTACTTGGTTTGATTCCCATTCCAATACCAAGGCGAAACCTTTAAATGCAGTAAGTATTACGTCTTATCCAAAATCAAGGCTTTGGATCCTTAAAACATTATTTAACTTTTAGTTTTCGAATTCCCCGTACTGTGACATTTCAATTTATCACCCTGTATACTTATGCAATATGGCCGAGAGGTGGCTGCCTACGAAAAGTTGTCTCAACATGGTATGGCTGACCGTACCGTGGTTCGCCTCGCGATACAAATATTTTTTTTGAACACAATTATTAAAAAAAAATGTACGTCATGTTTATTTTTTATATAGTAGGATATCTGGGCTATTCACTAGTAGTTTGTTTCTTGGGAGAATCACCATAATTTTAAGCAAGGAGAGGATTTAAAAAAAAAAAAGTAAAGATTTTTTTGTTTTTTTTTATTTATTTTTATTTTTGTATGGGATAGTAAAAAATAAGTTCCAGAAATGAATTCGTCGTCCTCGAATTATAAGAAAAAGACACCTAACTTGACATAGGTGCTAGGTGTATGCAGATATGAAGCTTAGAGTGAGGTTCGCCGGATGCACTCCCCCCCCCTCCCCTGACCACCTGCGGGGGGGGGAACCACAGGGCATCCGGTCTAAATCAGGCCAGATCACCCCCAGGAACACCTGGTCCAAGGGATTTGCTTTGTCTCAAAAATGCAAGGTTCGCTTAGAAATCGGGACCTAAGATCTCTAATAATCCTATATTCAGTTATATTTTAATTTTAAATTTATTTACCCTTATTTTCTTTTATAATTACAGGACGTATTTATTTTATTACCTACTTGTGTATGTAGAATAATGTTTAAAATTGAATGCGTCCCTTATACTAAATCTGACAGCGTGTAGGTACCTATTTCGGCGTGGTCTGCCGCGCGGCACAAAAAATTTTTTTACACCGTTTTCAGACAAATAATGTATGACAAGTATTTTTTTTTATATAGTAAGATAACTGGGCTATTTACTAGTATTTTTTTTGTGACGCAAATCACCGTAGTTTTAAGAAAAAAGAAAATTTTCGGGAAAAAAAAATTCAAGATTTTTTTTTATTTTTTAATTTCTCATTTTTTTTGTATGGGTGGGTATTTTTTTTATTCCAGAAATGAATTCCTCGTCCTCTAATTATAAGAAAAAGACACCAAACTTGATATAGTTGCTAGATGTATGGAGATATCAAATTTAGAGTGAGGTGCGCCGGATGCACTTTCCCCCCCCCTCCCCTGCCCACCTGCGGGGGGGTACCACTGGGCACCCGGCCTAAATCAGCTCAGATCACCCCCAGGAACACCTGGTCCAAGGGATTTGCTTTGTCTCAAAAATGCAAGGTTCGGGACCTAAGATCTCCCACTATACGTGACACACTTTAATAACAATTACCCTTTGAGCAGTCAGCTTACTGGGAAAAGGTGGCCACTTTTTACCGTTAAGTTGATAACTCGAAGGTGAATTGTTATTAAACTATGTGATATACCCTATAAGTTGTGTTTTCATTTGTGGTACAAAAACCTACCTACCAATTTCAAGAAAATATTTTAGTTTATTAGAAATCACAATAATAGTAGTTAGAACTGTTCTATTTTCCGTGATAAAGACCCGTTTAGCAGTTCTGACGTGATATAGTAACAAGCATCCTTTATAACTTTAACTTATAAGAATAATAACTTCTGCCTGAGAGTCCGTCCGCGTAGAACTCGTTTATACTGTTGCTCCATAAAAAAATTACCCTCTATTTAAAGGGATGAATTTCGGGAAAAATACTATCCTATGTCCTTTCCCAGGATTCAAACTATCTTTGCACCAAATTTCACCTAAATCGGTTCAGCGCGTGAAGAGGTAACAGACAGACACACTTTCGCATTTATAATATTAATATGGATTTTTTTATTTACTTTTTCAGAGTCGTTCTTCGCCCAATTGGACGAATACCCTTGGATGGGCCTCGTTGAATATTTGAAAAACAACGAGACCCAGATATACTGCAGTGCCGTGCTGATCAGTAATCGATATGCTTTGTCAGCTGCACAATGCTTCTCAGCTGTTGTCAGTCAAGTTGGAATGCCGTAAGTTGTATACTTTGCCCTTCTAAATAAAACGTATGCGCAATCTGCTAGTTAAAGCCAACTCAACCCTAAGGTCACTAATACATGAACGTTCTACATATGAGACAAACGCCCTTTTTCTAGTGAGGGTGGTCTGTAGCTCGAAAATTTCAATCATGTTTCATGCTTCGCCTTGTATCAACGACAGATAACAGACTATTTGTGAAATAAAAAAATATCTGTCTGTTTTAAATATGTAAAACCGGAACATTTAAAACCAGTAGAGCAGCCACAATTTGAATTTGCATAAGTCACTTAGCCAACAGAAAAGAAACAAATAAAAAATAAACACACCATGAATATGTCGATAAAAAAACTACTGCATGCGAGAAGTATACTGCCCTCTCAAACAAAAAAAGACAATAATATGAACAATTTGATAGTCAAAGTAAATTTAACCCCCCATCTTAAGAAATAAGGTGACTAATATAAACGCGGTTCAATAATTCATACGTTCTTTTTTCCAAGGCGGGCAGTATAAGACTGGTAGGTGATACTTTTAAATCGACAGACGTATTATCAACCGGCCAGTTTAAGTTTTTTTTTACTTGTCTTGCTTCAAAACAAGTACAAATTTTTCATTTTAAAAACACGTCATAAACCACTTAAGGGTTTGTGCGAGGATAGAACGCTCTAAATTACAATATATATATATATCACTATCACTACATATTATAAAACAAAGTCGCTTCCCGCTGTCTGTCCCTATGTATGCTTAAATCTTTAAAACTACTCAACGGATTTTGATGCGGTTTTTTTTAATAGATAGAGTGATTCTTAAGGAAGGTTTATGTGTATAACTCACACTGACCGAAGCGAAGCGAGGGCGGGTCGCTAGTATTTATATATATGTATATGTATTATATGTCTAACACTTCTACTCACAAATAGTTACAGTTACAGTTTATTGACAAAGTGCGATTTTAGTTTACACTTAATATTTTTAGGAGTTAAGTCATTTCTAAATTTAACATCAAGGTCATTTATGAGACGACGAATTATTAGTTAGTTGTCGTCACAGGTAGATAATATTGGCAGTATTTTTTCGAAGTCCTTATTTACTTACTATAAATATCTTTTTTTAGAGTCAAAATTCGACTTGGAGAATACGACAAAAGCAATCAAGGTCCGGACTGCGTGCAGGTTAATGATGATAAAGATTGCAATACAGGAGCGATATCAATACCGATCGAGAAAACTATAGTTCATCCTGATTTTAAAAAAGACAGGGACCACCATAATGATATAGCATTAATACGACTGGCAGAGACGGTTCCTTACACAGGTAAAATAACATATTTTATCTACTCTCATATCGTAAAGTTCGAATTATAAACATCATAACGAATTTATATTGGCTTACTTTATAAACACAATACCGAAAAAAAAAAACACTTTATATTACATTATTTCTCTAACAAAATAATGTTTTAAAGTATTTTTTTACCATTACGATACAAGTTAATCCAAAAAGTTAATGTCACCAACGAGGTTCCTATCATTTTTTTTTATAATGGAATGGAAATGTGGTTCGCGTCATTTTTACAGCATTACAAAAAGTTTTCATGTGTGCCTGTGTGGTAGCCGGATTAGAATAGTGCCACTCCGTATCTTTCCGTGGATGTCGTAAAAGCCGACTAAGGTAATAAAGGCGTGTAGTACTGTTAGGCGATGGGCTTGCAACCTGTCACTAATACACTGGTAAACATCTTCGCCTAAGTGTGCAAAATGTGGTTACAGAATTATCAAAAAGTTTTTATAGTTGTTGGAAATTCTGTACCTCTGCCTACCCCACTCTGGGTATAAAGGCGTGAGTTTATGTATGTATGTATGTAAGTTACAATTAATGTATTCGCTGGCGAGTCGAATGCACTCTATGAGAATACTGTGAGGGACAGAGCATTCGACTCGCTAGCGTGTACAGTAAATTGTAACTTATGGTAAGGATACAGTACCCTGACCATGAGTTATAATTAACGTTCTCGCTAGTCGAATGCTTTGTCTCACGCAACTAAAAATACGAAATTACATTGAGATCGTCAAACATAAATGGGTCATACACAATCACAAAAACAAAAGTTGTCTCTCCTGTGGTCAATAGTTAAAGGCTTGGGTGCATATAAGTTATGTTTTTATTTGATAGGACTAAAGTAGACGTGACGCCGTTTATGCGGATGTGGGTTCAGTGAGAAAATTAGGCCTTAAACACGTTAACTTCGGGTATGTCCACAGGAAAGACGGGAACCTAAATCTGTGTATGACCCAAATACTAATAATCAAAGAATACAAAAAATATAAATAATTATAACAACAACAATTACACATCTAATAAATGGTCTTTCGTCCGATGTCAATATAATGTAGGTACAAGAATTAATAAAGTCAACACAATAATAAAAATTTACATTTCCAGTAATTTACCTTCCCTATTCGATAATAAAACTGCAATATAATATAAACTACAACTTTGTTTCCAGATTTCATCCGCCCTATCTGCCTGCCGACTTCAGATATCACTGTTAACCCTCCAAGTAACCTTGTCATGACGGTAGCTGGGTGGGGAGCCATAAATGCTACCACTTCTTCAACTGACCTTCTGCATCATATTAGGGTGCCTTACTTCGATTTCGAAGTAAGAATTTGACCTTATTAATAATTTGATGACAAATAAGCCATAAATACCACTTCATAGGCATCCTCGAGATGGATATCGTACTAGTTGGTGCGATGACCTGGACAGGACGGTTGTGAATGATTGCCTACTGCTAGTACGCTCTCCATGGGGATACGTGGAAAGACAGAGGGGAGGCCTTTGCCATGCAATGGTACCCAAGCACGCACAGGCCAGCAAAAAAAAATTACGAAATGAGAGACGAGTTCTTAAAGAAAATTACCTAATAGAACGAGCTTGCCTAGCACACTCGCAATGGCAATTGTTTTCATTTTGACAGTCCAAATGAGAGTCTGCTTCCAAAATGGAAAAAAATGTTCCACTTTGAAGTAGATTGCGATTGCAAGTGTGTAAAGTTACGCCCACACCAATGCTTTCAAAAATGGTGACGGTACGGAATCGCAGTGACACGTCGTATCAGTACAGTTTTTGACGCATGCCCTCCACAACAATGCTTAATAAACGGTGACGGTACGGAATCGCAGTGACAGGGATGTCGTATCCCTGTCACTGCGTCACTACGTTTTCGTACCGTCACCGTATTGTAAGCAGCAGCGGTGTGTTCGCAGCTTAAGGCAATAGCAACGCCAGTGTAAACTTGATCATGATGATGATGATGATGTATATGATGCTTATTATTATGATAACAGTACTGACATAAGCACTTTATTTTACAAACAAGAAATTTATATTAATTACTGGACATCTATTTACATAACATGGTTATGTAAAGATATGTAGACAGCATACTTAAAATCCTTAAATAGGTACAAAGAAAACATCCAAAACAAAAACCAATATTCATGCTCATGATAATGATAGTTTTATCGATGATGTTGATAATGGGCTTTCGTCCACTTTCACAATTAAGATTTCATAACTGGTTATGAATAAGGATTTTTTTTCACTGTTTCTTAACCAGTTATTAAACAAGACCTTTTTTCCATTTTCATAATCAGAAACTAAGTAGGTTTAGGTGATGTTAGTTTTGCAGTAGGCCCGGAGAGGAGCTCCGTCGACACTGTCCAATTCATTTGAAATAAGTGTTGTGTATAGTGGTACCTAGGTTCTGGTTATGAAAATAGAAAAAAAATACTTGTTTAATAACTGGTTATCAAAGAAGGAATAAAAAGTGTTTATTCTTAACTAGTTGTGAAAAATAGTTGTGAAGGTGGACTAAAGGGATAATGGAGTTGATATAATTGACAATTTCTGATAATGATATGGATGAGAATTCTGATGATCAGTGCCCGAATTTTCCGCGGCAAAACGAAAGACTGTCGTAATTTACCTAGTGCTAGAATCACTTTTTTATTGATATTGAGTATTATTGTATAAAAAAAAAACATGCCGATATATTTACATTACTTTATAAACATTCGCGTTAGTTGTTTTACATGTTTTATTCCATCTAGATCTTATCTCCTACTGTATCATATCAAGTAATAAAATAACTCGTCGGGTTACTAAGAGGGAAAACTTTGAATGAAGTGACTATTACTACCCATTGAAAATTATAGAAGCTTCTACTAAACTAAACCAAATAAAATGTCAAGTGCTGCTGTGTGTACTGACGACGTGGATTTCGAAACAGTAATTGCATCTGTTTTTATATAATTTGATACAAACCTCACGTTAAATGTATGATTACTTTTCTTTCTTCGTGTCCCGTTATTTTTTCTTCGATTATACAATTATCGATATATCGATAAGAATATTTTTCTTACACTAGCTAAATTGTAACAGTTTTTTGTTTTGCCGCAAAAAATGCGGGCTCTGCTGATCATGAATATCATGATAAAGATACTGATGAAGTAATAATAACAATGTTACATTTCAGAAGTGTAAAGAAGCGTATGCAGCGTTTAGAGCTAACCTTGGAAGCGGACAACTGTGCGCGGGGGGGGAAGGAAAGGACGCATGCAAAGGTGACTCGGGGGGTCCACTGATGCATGCCCAAACCAGTCACACAGAAGTGGCCGGTCTGGTCAGTTTCGGCTCTTCTACATGTGGAGAGGGAAGTATACCTGGAGTATACACAAAAGTGTTCGCATATGACAAGTGGATTAGGGAAAATATCAAAGAGTAAGTTTATACAGAGCGACTTCTGTTTTTTATACTAAGTTAATAATTTGATGATTGTAAAATTTTAACAAACTTTTATTTGTATATTGTATTTGAAGTGAAGTAGAGGATTATTTTGAATCAATAAATAATTTCCTTGAGTATTTGTTTTTTCATTATTAAATATGCATTTGAGTATAGCAATGTTTCTCCAAAATTTTTATTTACAACATTTATAAGTCTTTATGATTTTTAGTAGCTTATTTTGCCAAAAAAAACAGCAGAAATAATTACTCTTCTAAAACCTGCTGCAAAACTAAAATAACCTAAATCGACCTACCTATTTCGGCTTAATTACAATTTACGACTTGAAAAAAAACCAGAATGGAAAATATACGACCTGGAAAAATTACCAATGAGAAAAAAACGGGATTAAGAAAAAAATTTACCGAAAAAAATTGCTACGCAGAATAATCGAGTTTGGGAAACAGATTGATTCCACCCGACCATTATTTAATTTTTACTAAAGGATTAGTACCGATTTGAGGGGACGGGCGCCTGAGTGACAGCGATAGTTCTCTTCAATACCTATTCCTCAAAAAGCTCTCCACATTTCCTCTAAAGACAGGGGCGTGGATCGGCCATCGCTCAGCTTTTTGTTCGAAAGCTTTGCCAAGTACGCTATGGAGACAAACGATAGAAAAACGATACGAAAAGAAAATAGAAAAAAAGCACAATGTAGTTACAATAATGATATTAAGGCAGGAGCAGCATGACTCATTGTCGGTGATACTGATAAACTGAGTCTTTAAATATAAAAAATAATGTTTGTCTGTTCCACTTTGAAGTAGATTCCGATTGCGAATTATCTAAGGCAATAGCAACGCCAGTGTAAAGTTGATCATGATGATGATGATGATGTATATGATGCTTACTATTATGATAATCAAATCAAATCAAAATCATTTATTTCAGCCATCTTTGAACCATAATAATAACAAAGTGTTAGTAAACAAATTAAATTAAAAAATTAAACGTAATGTTAGTAATGTTTTTATAGCGGATGACTCGTGGTCACACTAGTTTGTCACCCCAGTGCTATTCGCTTTAGTCGGTTATTCGTCAGAAATAATTTTTATTCCGCAAAAGTAGGTAGATTAGGTTCGTTAGGTATCTTAAGATGCCCGAAGGGCAAATCGCTCAGAAATAGGAGCCCTGCCATAGGCAGGGCTCCATCGAAACGCACTGGGGTGACCACGAGTCTGCACCCGTTTTTATTATGCACATAATTAAATAAAGCTACTTGGATCGATGTGCCAGATGTGCCATAATAGTACTGACGTAAGCACTTTATTAAACAAACAAGAAATATATTAATTAACGGACATCGATTTACATAACCATGTTATCTAAAGATATGTAGACAGCATACTTAAAATCCTTAAATAGGTAGAAAGAAAACATCCAAAACAAAAACCAATATTCATGCTCATGATGATGACAGTTTTATCGATGATGTTGATAATGGAATATCGAATCGTAAACTATGCATTTGATCATGTGATCTTCAGCAAAGTGTTGTGCATGAGTCTACGAAGGTTTCTCAGTTGGTATGACGTAGCAACGCGCGCAGGGTACAGCTAGTAATGAATAAAATTAATCAGAAAAAAATGCACCTGACTACGAGGTATTGTCACTTACGAGTAAAAAAAAAGATGTTTATTCAGTAAGTAGGCCGCACGGGCACTTTTACACTTCAAAAATCTACCAGGGTACGTTCCCAAGATGCCTAAAATTACTCGCCCCTATACCACTAAAAAAAGTTTTATAAATACATATATTTGACACGATAGTTGTATGTGTGTGCTTTCAACAGTACCTGAATATACATCTATACTAATATCATAAAGCTGAAGAGTTTGTTTGTTTGTTTGCTTGAACGCGCTAATCTCAAGAACTACTGGTTCGATTTGAAAAATTATTTCAGTGTTAGAAAGCCCATAGGCTATATATACATCATAATCACATAACCCTAAGCGAAGCGAGGGCGGATCGCTAGTATGAAATATTTTTGAAAACGAGGATACAAGTAAAAAGGATTTTATAAACCGTAATTTAGATGTGAGTAATCGCAAAAGGTAATATGGACGGACAAAATACAACGTTTCAATTTATTATTCAAATCGTGTGGTATTCTAATTTGTATAATATAAATGTATTCATATACACCTATCTTTTATTTTAACGATGTTCGCTATTCAAAACATAAATGTGAACGTACAATTGGAAAGTACCTAAAACATAATTTTATTACCCCCCGACAAAAAAGTGAGATGTTATAAATTTAACATGTGTATCTGTGTATGTGTGTGTTTGTATATTTGTGTATCAGTCTGTGGCATCGTAGCTCCCAAACGGATCTATGAAAAATAGCAAGATTTCATTAAAATTGGATAAGCCGTTTAAAAGATATCAGAGGGTTTGCTTTAATGTCGGGGGAATTATATTTTAAATAGTTATTTACTAAACAAAAGTGTAATTTTGACACACTTTTTTTTGTTAATTCGGTATTCATAAAGTCCAGCTTTTAGAGTTGATCCGTTTTTTGAACCCGACATCTAATTGGTTTAAATTAGAAGGTTTTTGCGAGATGTGAAGAAAAAAATTAACAAACAAACATACAAATTGCAAAGAAAAACAAAACAATATCGCCAAAGTGCTCACATACACGATAATATTTTGCTGTAAATAAAATAATATCAAAAAAACTTAGACTAACTTCTAAACCTGTTTTGTTGGTAGTACGTAATTATTAATTTTACAACAAATAACAAATTCGTAAACATAAATAAATAATTATTAACATAGAAAACCACCCAAGACTAATAATTTTCAAATTACTTTTATCGTTCAGCCAGATAGCACAAACAATAATAACACTTATTACGCCGACATTAGGACGCGTTCCACGCTGATGACAGCATGACGCTTTTAAATATGGCCCCCGGACGTATACATATAATTTGTAACTTTTTTTTAGGGCCACTACTTCTACAGATAAAACCATATTGCTTTTGACATGTTATCGTATCGTCAACGTATCGATCCAAATCAACTACACTTCGGTGCCACAGACAGACACACGCACTCACACTCACACACGCACACACACACATTATATACACACATGCGATCAAGCTTATAACACCCTTATTTGTCCATTGGGGGTTAAAAATCGACACTAAGGGTCGAATTAATTTCGTCATTCAGTTTGTTCCTTTATTTTCATTTATAATAATAACTATATTATATTATACAGTTAACAGCATAAATAAGTGATCATTTATGTACCTTATAACTTTAACGTCGTGTTTGAAATGTTATACAAAGTTGTGAAACGATTGAATGCGACACGGTACAGAAATGATCACTTATTTATGCTGTTGACTATACCTACGTGTTTGTGTGCTTTTACTTGTCCCTAACAATAATTAATTAGGTACGTTACTTTATTTTTAGTGTAAAAAGAACTGGGGGGTTATTATGACATAGATGAAGTTCAATTTACGCTGAGAGAATAGGACATAGATATACAACTGCTATGGCTCTGTCCTTGTCGCCGTAAAATGAACTCCAAAGCCATGTCATAATAACCCCCCGGGACAGATACACAAACACACAGACCATTTATTTGGATTGAAAACTTTTGAAATGGGATTAAATGTTTTAAAACGGCACAAATAAACGCAAACGCGTAATTTATGATACGAGATAAAAATGTGACTTCCGAATTCAGACAGTGATTAATTATCCTGAAGGAATATGACATGAGCACTTGTAAAAATGAGCGATCGTGAATGTCACATTAACTATTTTGGAACAGAGTATTCATTAAAATTGTGAAAATGAGCGAAATTACTTTAGTTGATTAGTGTGAGCGGATTTGAAGTAGCGATTATAAGTTTAAGACTGCGCCGAGCATACGCCGGATGTACATTGGCTCCCTCCTTATTATTATTGTGTTTTCTAATAAACTAAAGTATTTTCTTAAAATTAGTCTATGGGTTTTTGTACTACAAATAAAAACACAACTTATAGGATATATCCCATAGTTTAATAACAATTCACCCCCGAGTTATTAACTTAACGGAAAAAAGTGGCCACCTTTTCCCGTTAAGCTGCCTACTCAAAGGGTAATTCTTATTAAAGTTTGTTACGTAATTAGAAAACACAATAATAGTAATGAGGGTGCCACTGGCCGTAAAAATCTACACGTTTCATGCGTTACTTTAAGAAATTTTTTTACTTACTGGGCCTGTAATCTACTCAGTAAAACCATATCGCTTTGGACATCGTTTTTAACTTTGCCGCCATTACTGTCAATTACTCACCTTGACAATACGATACCAAGTCAAAAGCAATAATATGGTGTAACAGAGTAAAGTCTGTTCCTATTCATTCAGTCACTCATATAAATATATCAATTAACCATTATTACTCTATATTCGAGTACTTTTGAAGGTTGAGCATGGTCATATTATTTATTAATATCTCCATTTAGGGTGAGGCTCCACTGAGGCGGAGATGAGCGGAGCGGAGCGGAGCTGTGCCAATATTAACCAATAGAAGGCGCATGCAGTCACGTCGAGCGCGCCTTGCGCACGTTAGTTTAGATTCTATTGGTTAATATTGGCACAGCTCCGCTCCGCTCCGCTCATCTCCGCTTCAGTGGAGCCGCA
This sequence comes from Acleris laterana, assembly GCA_963966035.1. NCBI lineage: Eukaryota > Metazoa > Arthropoda > Insecta > Lepidoptera > Tortricidae > Acleris > Acleris laterana. The sequence goes on from OZ014461.1 coordinate 12,267,668, forward strand.
GCCTAATCTGGTATTTTTTGATAAATAGCATTTTCCGTGAAAATGGCATGACATTGACAGAAGCCTGTCACATACATTTATTTTTTTCGAAATATATTTTACATGAAAATTAAGTGATGGTTGATAGATTTGATAAAAAGTTTGATTGATATGATAGATTTTCGTCTCTGTCGGACCCAGTATAACTATACGATGATGATGAGGAATATATATTCAACCTTTCTTATAAACTCAGAGGTAACATTCTTCTCATCACTATTTTCATCCTCTAAAGACTGTATCGTTTAGTATAAAGACATACAAAACCTAGTCTAACTTTTGACATCCGTATTATTTTAAATTACAATGTTGTGAGGATATGACCTGCAGGTGTTTTTTAACCATTTCATCTGATATAATATGGTTAACTTTTGTGTCTTGGAGACTTTATGATGCTTTCAAAATCGTCCCCAAAATATATTTCGGACAAGCCTATTGAGCTCAATTTGAAGTATTTCAGCAACTCCTATAGTATAATTTTAAAATGCAATAGGTTGGTATGCAGCCAAAACATGTGAACTAAGTGTCCCCTTCATGTTTACCCGAATGAGCATCCGCAGAATAAATATGATAGATTTTTACTTTCACACAAAAGCGACTTTTTACGTAATGTTTTGGTTTCCCATCAATATCTGGTGCGAGCGGGAGGAGGGAGACTAACCAAAGGTCTCAGCCAGACCCAAGCACAATGGACAATCGTGGCGTCCAACCATCGGTAAAACACGTCGATAGAAACGCTTCTTAATAGTTATAATAGATGTCAAAGTCGGAGTTGTAATGAGTAATATGCCATATTCTCAAAATGGCCACCGCCCATCGCCATCCATGCCTTTTTTTTATTAAAAATAAATTAAAGAGAATGCTCAGATGTTTTACTTTGGGAATCATGTGTAATTATGGTTTGCGTAGTATGATAATTTTTTTTGGTTACGTTATCTAGCTCGCAAACAGTAAAATTTATTTTGCTATTTGTCCACTTTCGTTAACATCACTCAGATGGATTCGGTAAATTTTGACTAAACCATATGCCTCAAGTCGAGCCCGCAGGATGAAATGTGTACCTAATAAAAGCACTAATTAAACACATGTACATTTAAATCTAAAAAATACTTTAGGAAAGAAAGACGACTACGTAAAGTTGTATTTATACTTAACGATACAGTCTTTATCTAAAGATAACTACAGTCCTATTCAGACTGACAATGACTATAACAAGTATACCTATACTTGTTATAGTCATTGTCAGTCTGAATAGGAACAGACTTTAGACAGAGCTGTTCGTACCAACGAATATCGTTATTTGCTCTACCGCATAGTTACTGAGTAACTTCGCAAAACAACATATAAATCACTCCAGTTGAACACACATTAATTTGAGGTCACGCTTGACTCAAATAAATCATAAACCAATTTAGGTTGCTTTAGTGAATTTAGGCACGCCATATTGGAAAAAGTTCGATTTTATACTTTTGGAAGCAGCATTGCGGATATTAATGATTTTACAAGGTGAGGAACGAAATAAAAAAAAAACTTGCATATGTTTTTGTTTTTGGAATTAAAAATATGATTTGCTTTTTTATGAAATGTACGACGTGAATTTTATAATTTAAAATATTTAGGTCACACTGTTAAAAACCAGACCTCTCTATTTATAACCTTTATATTATTATAAATCACAGTTTTCGGATGCATTGGAGAGGTCATCAAAATCATAATTCTTATCATCACATCATCACCAGCATTATTTATTTATTTATTTATTTATTTATTCGAGGAGAACCAACAGCTTTACAAAACAATATAAAAACATGAGATAGCATCAACTAAGCCAGTAACAGAATCTCGCTTATGGAAACAAAATTAACCACTAAACAAGGTGCCACACATAGACACCGCGACACATGCAAGAGATTGAGTTAAATTGATGAAGTAGTCAACAATTTACAAAAATTAAGATTTCAGTTCAGGTATTATCATTTATTTATTTACATATTTAAGAACACATAGAGTCGTACATTAAAATATATTCAGGTACCGTAAAACTACTCAACTATCTTAGCCTGCAACAATAGTCCATTATTTTCCTCATTACATTATTCTAAAATATGATACCTTACTGCTATAATTATTGCTGGTTATATGTACTGTTTGGCCTAAAATTGACTGCTCTAAACTCTACTCTATTGACTGATCGATCTATCATATTTTTAGAACAATATGAAAAGTAAAATTCGACTATTGTTGTAAGCCAGGACCATAGTTGTGTAGATTTACGGTAATGAAGTAAAAAAATAATAATAAGGTTCATACAAAGTACAGTCATAGATACTAAAGGTTATTTAAAACTAATGATACTGAAATTAAAAATGAACAATACTATTTATTTGGTACAATATTTGCATAAAATTTGCTATTGTAAGTCATTGCTCAAAAATTATACATGAAGAAGATAAAGGAGGGTTCAAATCATGTTCTACAAAAAAGTTGCTTGACAATTTTGTTAGAGTAGGGTAAAGTCACCAGTCGTCAGCCAGAGACCTGCATTCGGCCTCTGCCTATGCTTTATATGTCATATAAAGTTGAGTCCGAAGAGTACGAAAGATATATTTCCCACTCCTTGCACTCGTATAAGGTCAACTACTGGTCTCTGGCTGACTGGATGGTGACTTTACCCTACTAAGTGAACTAATAAATAGGTCACTATCATAATAAACACCCATTAATTAAACGAGGAACTCGTCTCAAGAAATAGTGTTTGATGTAGTTAGTACAGTCACAACCCGCGAATGTTACGCCACTTGCCACTCTTCTTAATTTAACTGTGTAATGCATTTTGGGTTGACAGCAGACTTGACATATTACCCGAGTGTAGTTACACGGCTAAATTAAGAAGAGTGGCAAGTGGTGTAACATTCGCGGGTGGTGACTGTACGAGCAAAACTGACATAAAATAATTTAGGAGGACGCGAGGAGGGACGTGGGATATTGCAAGTTATACTTTGTAAGAGATCTAGACATATATATTTTTTTTCATCATCAGCACCGTCAAAACAATAAATGTCATTATTTGATTTAATTTCATCGTTGTGTCATTACATTTCAATATTCCGCAAAACATACTATCATTTTCTAATCCAAATATATAATTATCCGAATGAGATAGTAGAATAACCTTGTAATGCGAATACCTAGAAAGGACTATCCCTTTTGTGAACAGAAATGCCCAAAGGGTAACATAATGTATGATAATGATAAAATTCTGAAGGGCAGCCAGTAGGCTAAGGGAATATGTTAATTCTTAACATTTTTGAATATTTCTTACCTTTTGCTATGTTTATTGCGTTCCTTTGAAGGCAAAGAGCCCTTTTGAGCTTTGAATAATCGGAGGAATTTTAAATATTAACATTGATTCGTACCTGAAGACTTGTTTGCATGTATTAAAGTTGGAGATCTCCATTTTTGGATTATTTTAGATTTTATTCTATCTATTCAGACAGAATAACTAAATACTTTGATCTTCTCAAAGTAGCATGTTGAGAGCGTTGTCTTACTTGTTACAATAATTTATTTATTTTACACTGAAAGATGCCTTCAACGGGATCGCCTTCGTACATACCTTATTTATAATGTTTTTTTGTGCAATAGGTAATAATATAAATACATTTTGAGAGTCAATCTCACACGAATTGTCCAAGTTCATACTAATTTCTAGTACTACGGATACTACATAGACTACGTTATAATACTTACATAGATAAATAAATACTTAAATACAAAGAAACCATCAAAGACACAGTAACAAATATAACCACCACTAGCTTTGTAGGCAGGGCATACATCAAAATAATAATTATATATAAAATAGCTAATTGTCTGTAACTTACAATTTACATCCTTATCAAAATGTAGCTTCTTGAGATTCAGCCAGTTAAATTATTAAGTAGTTCCTTTTGTGTCACAGGAGCTCAAATGTGACTTTATTACCTAATCTAATACTACATTATTGCCTCGGCTCGGAAAGTAGGGAATTTCTGATGAGGTGGTTGGCGAGCCGAGCATAGGCGAGGCCTGTTAAAATCCGAATCAGGCAATTCCCGTTAGTATAATGTTTTTCTCAAACATTGCGAGGAAATGATACAAATACCAGATTATAAGTATTTTTGACACATTCGGAGAGAATGTTTCTTTTGAAATCCTCGAGTATTAGGAAACAAACCTAAACACTTTTAAACGCAGAACAAAGACATGGCTACTTTCTTCTTGTATTTGTTAATCTGTTCTTTGCTATGCATGTCCCGAATAAATGATTTTCTTTCTGTCTTTTCTGTCTCAATAAAGAAAAGGTTAGCATTTTTTAAATACCTACCGGTGAAATCATTTTAAAGGTTCAAGATCACATGATTTTGGAAGATAGTTTCACACACAACGAGCCGCCGCCGCCGCACACTGCACCTGCAATCCTATACACGGTTGGATGTACTGGTTTTTTTACACGATCCTGTCGATTTTATAAGGCATTGCATATAAAACCGATAACATTAAAAAAATATATGGACAAGGACGGTAAGAGTTTTCACACGTTTATTTTATTCCTAGGAGGAAAATGAGACACTTCGCGTCTTCGTTTTTCAAAAGAAAGGCCATCCTTTCCGAGCATGTTTGAGTAAATATTTAAAACACTTTATAATGAGTTTATGACATTTCCTTATAAGTTTCATTTTGAATCTTTGACTTAATAGGAGCGTATTGCTATTGACATGTTGGGAGCGTATTACATTACTTTAAACTCGGCCGCCATTATTTTCAAGTAGATAAGAGCTATCGTACATACATACATATACATAAACTCACGCCTTTATTCCCAGAGTGGGGTAGGCAGAGCTACAGAATTTCCAACAACTCTAAAAACTTTTTGATAGTTCTGTAACCACGCTTAGGCGAAGATGTTTACCAGTGTAAAGAGCTATCGTAACATTAGCAATACCTCAGATATAACTTGTACTTAATTACCAATACAAAAACGCCCAAGGATTTTTTTTTTTAAAGGGATCAAGGCGATAATAAAATAAACTTATTCACGTCAGAAACATTCAATTGTGGACCAGCCGCCACAACAGCAGTAAACTTTAACAGTCCTAAAACCCCGGGAGTATTGATAGACAGATAATATATATTATTGTTATTGTTTATTGGGGGTATTGATTTTTTGCGGGTGGTAGGACCTTGTGCAGGGTCCGTCCGGATCGCTACCACCATCTTATCCATTAACCTACCGCCAAATAGCAGTATTCGCATTGTTGTGTTCCGGTTTGGGGATAAGAGAGCCGGTGAAATGACTAGCATAGAGGCATTCCATCTTAGTCCTCAGGGTTGGCAACGCATTTGCAGTCTTAAGATTGCATTGCATTCTTGTGAATGCGAATGTCTATGGGTCACAGTTTCCACTTACCATCAGGTGGCCTGTGTGCTCGTTTGTCAACATTATGCCATAAAAAAAAAAAAAAAAAAATGAAAGACAAACAAATAGGAACTCAGGGACCTATAAAACGCTTTTCAGGTACAATTTCGTCAGGGTCAGACTTGCTTAAGGTTTTAGGACTTTTTGTAGAAAAAAATGGTTTCAGATGTTTATCATGGTGAAGATTTAAACAACCACATAAAACAAAAGACCAAGAGTTAGACTCGCGTACCGAGGGTTTCGTACAAAACATTTAGGTATGTAAATATGTCGTTCTTAAACTATGAGAGCACTGAAATTTACTCTAAAAAAGAGATAAATTAATTGGATACTGTGACAAACCTAATTGCCGTTGAAAAACTGTTATCCCCGCACATTTATATGTATATTTAATAATTGTGTAGCTCTGCCTACCCCACTCTGGGAATAAAGGCGAGAGCTTATATTGTATGTATGTAATTACATAGGCCAAATAGAAAGTATATCACCCTCAAAATGTTGTTTTTGAAAACTATTAACCTACGCTCCCTATAGAAAGCCGAGAAAGCGGAGCAAGTAAAATTCAAAAACAAGTCTCTTCACTGACACACACACACACACACACACACACACACACACACACACACACACACCCGCCCTCGCCTACACACTCATACACACACATACACTCGCATCTGTATGTAGCTGTAACGATAGTCTTTATTTACCTACAAATTTGTAAACTACTTGCATGTATCTGGTAGTTGTTGTTCGTTCTTTATTCATAGCTCATAGGTGGATGTCTGTAATTGGCACTATTGTCTTGTTAAATTTACTGTTTACATGATTTGTAATGTGCTGTGGATATCCTTAATAAATAAATAAATAAATAAATAACACACAGTATACAGTATACAGATGTACTAAATAATAATAGTACATTGTCTTTTGTCAGAAAAGTTCGCATTTATCTTGTTTTCTCAATAAGTATGTAAGTATGTAAACACTTTATTGTACAAAAAACAGTAAATCAAATACAATATTTACAGAATTTGAATGTACAAAGGCGAACTTAACCCTTTACGGGATTGCTTCCAGCTTACCTTTGAGCGATTGAGGAAAACAAGAAAATAAATTGCGTGAACTAAAATTTTAGACCTTAGTTTATGGGTAAATAAAACAAATATGATGTATTTTGTTTATTCATTTAATTTATGAGTAATTTTACAAACTCTGAAGCTCGTTACAATTTCTTCATAAATCATTTGACATAACATGTTTCACGTTATGTCAATTTACACCATTATTATTTTATTTATTAAGGTTATTTTTTAAGGAAAATGCTTAAATTTACTTTGACTTTCAAATGGCGCACGTGTCCTTTTTACTGAGGACTAGCGACCCGCCCTCACTTCGCTTCAGTTTTTGTGAGTATGAATTATATAGCCTATTTATACCCTTCCTTAATGAATGGGCTATCTAACACGGAAATATTTTTTCAAATCGGACCAAATCAAATCAAATCAAATCAAATCTGTTTATTTTGCCTAAAATGTGGTACAGAAGATGTTACAGTTCGATAAAGTTACACACATTTTGCCAGTATCTGGCATGCAAAAATATCATAATCATAACATAATTTAAAGCAATGTTAAAAATGGTTCAGGACTACATGGGTTGATAGCTATACATGCGCATACAATAAATTCATACTTAATCATAATAAAATTAAATTAAAAAGTCACAGTCAGTGTTTAAAGAAATCAAAATATTCATCAGTACTATAAAAGCATTCCTGCACTAACCAACTCTTAAGTTTAGTCTTAAATAGTCTAATAGGCAATTCTTTTATGTCATCATGAAGTCGATTATAGATGCCAATGGACATACAATATGCGTTCTTACCATACAACTTAATCTTTTGAGCGGGACTAACAAGGCGATTTGGATACCTTGTATTAAAATTACATATATCTTTGTTGGTCTTAAAAAGTTCTGGATGCAGTTTTACGAATAAACAAATTTCATATAATTATGTACATGCTTGGTACAGTCAAAAGTTGTAGGCTTCTAAATAACGGCCTACAAGATGTTAAAATATCAGCATTAGAAATTGCCCTAATGCACTGTTTTTGCGCTATTAGTGCACGTTTTACATGGCTGGAGTTACCCCAAACAACGATGCCGTATCTGAGCAGGGAGCAAACATATCCATGATAGGCCTGTAATGCAGCTTGTTTGGTGCTTATTTTGGTAAGTTTCCATAAAGCATATGCAAACGCATTTATTTTACTGCAAAGTTTGTTTATATGCCCAGCCCAGGAGCATTTATCATCCATGCAAATCCCTAAAAATGTTGTCTGGCTGGATTCTTGTATAGTTTGATCCGCAACGGCTACCGTCAGGGAAAGCTTTTTCCTATTTTTATTTACGAACTGTACAAATGTGGTCTTCTGTAGATTAACATTTAAATTGTTCCCATGTAACCATTTTATAACATTAGCGATGGTGTCAGTTATATCCTTATTATAAGAACTAGCATTATTACATGGTATAACTATAGAAAGATCATCTGCGAAGAGTATACAGTCAAAGTTTGTTACATTCGGTAAATCGTTGATATATAGTAAAAAAAGCAGTGGACCCAGGATACTCCCCTGAGGCACTCCAACCTTATTTACTTTAATGGAAGACCTATGAGCAGTAACAATATTGTCTGAATCTATCTGAGTAATTTCCACAAATTGGGTTCGTGCGAGCAAGTAATCTCTGAGCCACTCTTTCACCACACCTCTTATTCCGTAACGCTCACATTTAGCTAATAGTGTCTCGTGGCACACAAAATCAAAAGCTCGACTCATATCAAAGAAAATTGTAGTTACCGACAAGCTATTGTTCATGTAACCAAGAATTTTATCAGTTAAGGTGAAGGCAGCTAATGAAGTCGATTTCCCCTTTTGAAAGCCAAACTGCTCAGACTTTAGTATGTTAAACTTATTGAGAAATGACGTTATTCGTTGATGAAATGCCTTTTCAAATATCTTTGAAATTACCGGAATTAGGGAGATCGGACGGTAGGTTTCAACACATTCCTTACTGCCTTTTTTGTGTAATGGCCTGATTAAGGAAAGTTTTAGAGGCTCCGGAAAAACACCGCTTGTGAATGATAGGTTCACGAGGTAGCTTAAGACTGCAGCAATCAACTGTTTACATTCTTTCAATATATTCGTCTGTATGTCATCATAACCAGTTGCGTTAGTAGAATTTAAGGCACTAATAAGATTACGTATTTCAGTTTCATCCGTTGGAGTCAAGAACAAATTAGAATTATTAGCATTTACAATAGACATGGCAGATGGCGAGATGAGCTAGAAGCCTTTCAGCACGATTGGCGGGAGACTGCCCAAAACCGAATTGCGTGGAAGGATGGGAAGGAGGCCTTTGCCCAGCAGTGGGACATTCCGGGCTAATAATAATAATAATAATAATAACAATAGACATGTCAGGTTTAAGGTGATTAATAGTTTTAAAATTTGTCAGATTAATGTAAAAATTATTAAATGTATTTGCAATATCAATAGGATTAGAAACATTGTTATCATTAATAGCCAGTTTTTCAATATTTGCGTCAATGACATCATTTTTAGCTACATTTTTAATCACATCCCATGTTGCTTTACATATGTTTTTGGATCGGGCAACATAATTGACGTTTGTAAGTTTTTGAGCTTGATGTACGCAACGTTTAAGAATCTTCGAGTAGTTATTAAACCTAGTTTTACTGTTCAAATAACTAACATGGTTCTTAGGTTTTTTGTAATAGTTGATACGTAAACTTCTTTTTGTTATTACTGATTTTTTGATACCTCTTGTGAACCACGCACTATATTTAGGCTTAGATATTGATTTTACTTTAATGACTGGGAAACATAGTTTATAAAATAGTGTAAACGTGTCATAGAAGTGTTTGAACGCCACTGACAAAACATTTTCTACGTACACTTCTGACCATGACAGTTTACTAAGGCAGTCGTGGAATTTAGCAATGTTGTCTAAACTATAGTCTCTTTTCCCTCCCTCCCTCCCTCCCTCCCCCGCCGCAGCTCTAGCGGAAGGATCGCTCCGTTGCGACTCCGTGATTATTAATTAAATTAGGTAGGATTTTTATTACAAAACAAGTCAAAATATATACCAATCTATTCCTTACCTCCCCAAGATTCTAAAAGTGTTAAAACATTTGTATTAGTACTTATCAGTGAAGCACAGTGAGTGATTATAAAACAAAATATCTCCAAAATCGATTTATTAGATCGCGCTCAATTCCCGGAATCGCTGTCGACGCGGCCGCCCAGGCGCATGCGCGGTGCGCTCGCATTTTAGCGGACCTCCGCCTCCCGCCGGCCAACTAGGAAAAGCCCGCGCAACTCAGCGCTGCAGCGCTGTTTTTACTCGAACAAGTGAGAGCACAATGACATGAAAACTAAGCAGCGCTTCAAGCGTAATATCTATGACTGCAGCAAGGAAATGGCGCGCATTGTACTAAGTATTTGCGCGTATATTATTATGATTGCCAACATCAACTGTGTTTATTTATAAGTGTTGGTTGCCGGTGATACCTGAATTTAAAGAAGTGTTTTCTACAATTTGTCTCCCCTCCGGATCACCAAAGGAGTTGCCCGAGCGAGCCAACCGCACAACGAATCAATCACTCTGGTATTTATAAACAACCATTTTAAATAAATTAAATACTAACTTTGGACAGCGGAAATTTAAGAAGCTATAAGGATCACGTCTTGCATGCTTTAGAAACAAGGCAACATAGACAACAACATTTCTAACGACACAGGCTACTGATACATTAGAAGAGATCTCCGTTAAGTGGAAGGAAAGCCTTTATGTTCGATTTTCCCGATAAGTGACCAGATTACTAGACCCCTACCTTACTACTTGTGATTATACATATAACATCTCGTAATCGCTGCTGTCCTGGTAGGTATATTGCTTTACTTTGTAGACAAAAATAGTATTATATGAAGACAAAACGTATTCCTCCCCCCTCGCCTCTGGCTTCATCCTCGGCTGCATGCGTGCTCCCGATACCACATAGCGTCACCTTAACCGCGTCTACTGTACCTGGTACCCCAGAAGAAGATAAGCATTGCAAATCACTACCAAAATTGAGGTCTCAGAAAATGAGTGTTATTGAACGTAAAATGAAGAAAAAGGAAGGGGAGGAAACAAACATAACATCAACAATAAAGGACATGTTTGCGTCTTTCTCTAAAGAACAAGACAAAAGATTTTCTTGCCTAAAATGCGCAATAGATGATCTCAAAGAACAGAACTCGGAATTGACAAAAAGTGTACAACTAATGTCCGATAAGTACGACGAATTCTTAGTACGTATTTCGGAACTGGAGACTAAACGAAAAGAAGACATGGTGATGATTCAAGTGCTTGAAGAAAAAATTGAAAACATGGAGCGCAAAAGTCGTGACACCGGCCTTGAGATACGTAATATCCCCAAATCCATTGGCGAAACTAAGGAGAGTCTTTGTGATATGGTGATAAACCTGGGAAAGGCGGTTAAGACTGAAATTAAGAAAACCGATATTAAAGACGTTTACCGACTGAAATCCAAAGACTCATCGGATCCTATAATCACCGAGCTAAACACCGTGATAATGAAGGAGAAAATTATTAAATCGATTAAAACTTTCAACAAAACTAAGGCAAAAGGAGATAAACTTAACACCTCTCATTTGCATTTACAACAGCCGGTTAAGCCAGTTTACGTCTCGGAAACGTTGACTGCTAAAGCTCAAAGAGTTTTCTTCCTAGCACGAGCCTTCCAGAGAGATTATGAATATAACTTCTGCTGGACTTCGCACGGAGCAGTATACTTACGTAAGAACGAAAATTCACCACCGATCAAAATAATTAATGAAACAAAGTTAGATGAGCTTAAAAAGCTTGCATGACTATACTTAGCTATTACAATTATCTGTAATAATACAAGATCTCACTGTTTCATCACATGTCATTCAATTATCTTTTCTCCATTATATCCTCCCATTTACACTTACACACAACCTTTGTTTACAGTTACACTTCAATTCTGCTACCGCCTTAGTTTTCCTCACGAATTAAAATCTAAATTTTTTTACGACATTTCTTTGGAGCAACATAAAACCTTTTTTAAAATTCGATAATCTTAATACAGTTATAAATGATCTTGACAGTGTAGCAATCTCAGAATGTTTGTCCTGTGATGTTGAAAATTGTTATAAACATATCCCATCTTCTACCTCATGCTTAACGGTCCTCACGCAAAACATACGCAGTATAAATTGTAATTTCAACGATTTTGAAGTAATGCTTTCACAACTTCGCGTAGAGTGCGATATACTGATACTCACGGAATGTTGGCTGCAGCAAGCGCCGCTGATACCGATATTGAATGGTTATAACAGCTATGCCACTACAATTAATTGCAATCAAAACGACGGAGTAGTAGTTTACGTCAAGGACAATCTTAATTGTTCAATTCATGAACCACAACTTGAAGCTGGTAATGGCCTTATAATCAAAATTGGTTATGATACTGTAATTATAGCTATATATCGTCCACCTTCATATCAAAATTCTGATTTATTTTTGACGTCTTTAGATAAAATTTTACTAGAGCTATCAGTGTATAAGAACATTACAGTTATAGGTGACCTCAACATTAATATAATTCCACATGTTATTGAAGCTTCAGCTGATCGGTATCTAACACTTGCAGCCTTTCACGGACTTTTACCAACACATACATCGGTCACAAGAGATGCTAGTGAAACTTGTATTGATCATGTGTTGCTTAAAAGTAAAAATCCATCACTTACAATCATACTTGAAACCACAATCACTGACCATAAATGCGTTCTACTTTGTTTAAAGAATAAAACAAATCGCACTTATGCAATCTCCACACGTAGTAAACTTAACTTAGAAGGTTTGGGTACTGACATTGCAAATATTAACCTACAGCCAGTATACGAATCCCAAGATATGGAAAATTGCATGAGCTACCTCATAAGATCCATACAAACTGCAATTGAAAATAATACCCAAACCATAACATTATCAACACGTAAAAAGATTATCAAACCCTGGATTACCTCAGGGCTTCTCCGCTGTATTAAACATAGAGATAGGCTGCATTTTAAATCCAAGCGTTCTCCTAACAACCATATTTTAAAACTAACTTATACGCGCTACAGAAATTTTTGTAATTTACTTCTAAAAAAAGTTAAGAGGTCATATGATAAAGAACTTATAAAAAGTGCTGGCAAAGACAGTAAAAAGTTATGGGAAGCAATTAAAAACATTTCAGGTACTGCTAGAGTAAATATTTTTCCAAAAGAACTACTATCAATAAAATCATCTCCTGAGCAATCGATTAATGACGTTAATGATTTTTTTGTTAATGTGGGAAGATCTTTGGCTACAAAATTTCAAAATATAGCTAGTAATCAACTAAATACAGATCTATACAACCACCATAATAGTTCTTTCGTATTGTTAGATACTGACGAAGATGAAGTAAATCGCCTTATTATTGGCTTAAAGAGTGATTGTTCTGTAGGTCTTGACAAAATATCTAACTCTTTACTCAAATCATATAGACAGTTACTTATACCGCCTTTAACCTACATCTTTAACGGCTGTCTGAGGAAGGGCGTTTTTCCGAAAGAATTGAAAAGATCAGTAGTTATTCCAATTCACAAGGGCGGGGACAGGGATCGTGTCGGTAATTTTAGGCCCATTTCGATTCTTCCAGCTTTATCTAAAATTCTGGAAAAAATTATTAATGTTAGACTCGTAAATTTTTTGGAGACCAATAATATTTTGTCCAGTAGTCAGTTTGGCTTCCGACGGGGGCTATCTACGAATGACGCTGTACAAAACTTTACGGACTATGTTTCTGAAAGTTTAGATAACGGTCAGAAGTGTATTTCAATTTTCTTGGATTTGGCCAAAGCTTTCGACACGGTCTCGGTTCCGAAGTTATTAAAGAGACTTGAAAGACTCGGTATCAGAGGTACTCAACTAAAACTTATAGCAAGCTATCTTTCTGACAGATTTCAGTGTGTTAGGATAGGTAGTTACGTCAGCAATGAACTTCCTGTTTCGTACGGAGTGCCACAGGGCAGTATATTGGGACCGACATTATTTCTGGCTTATATAAACGATCTGTTATCTCTTAAAAATATCCCAGGCAAAATTATATCTTATGCAGATGATACTGCTTTACTCTTTGCTGCGGACTCCTGGGTCGAGGTCTACGAGGCAGCACAGTCTAGCTTTAATATTGTAACTAGGTGGCTGAGGGAGAATATTTTGACCTTGAATAAGGATAAGACAAAATATATTGCCTTTTCTATTAGGGATGCTGGACAACCAAAACTGAATTTAGAGATTTATGCGCATGAATGTCCTCTAGAGGAAAAGGGTAAATGCTCCTGTACCAGTTTAGAACGCGTCCAAACGATTAAATACCTAGGCATTACATTAGATAGTAACCTCTGTTTTAAACAACACATTTTATCACTTAGTGGAAAAATTAGGAAACTAATATATATTTTTAAAAATTTAAGACACGCAGTTGATAAAAAATTACTTCAACAAATTTATTTTGCACTATGCCAATCTATCACTACTTATTGCATTTCTTGCTGGGGAGGAGTTCCCAAAACCACCCTGTTGTCTTTGGAGGTTGCCCAGCGTGCCATTCTCAAAGTTTGCACTTTCCGGCCTATCTTATTTTCCACCACACTCCTCTATCAATCCTGCGAAGTCCTCACCGTACGACAGCTGTTTCTGCTTTCCATTTTCATGAAGCAACACAGTTTAACTCATTATGATTGTTCAATAAATAATAAACGAAGGAAAGATACGATTTTAAACCTGCCTAAAAAGTTTCACACTGCATTCATAACGAGATTCTTTTGCTTTCTAGGTCCATATATTTATAATAAAATTAACAAGCTAAAATTTGTTTATCCACTAAATAAGATACGTTGTAGAAACGAAATCACAAACCTGCTACAAAAATTTACCTACGAGGAAACTGAGGAACTTATTACAATATTGAAATAAACGAATTAATTGTATACCTACACACCCTCTTCTCCAAACACACACACACACACTCCTATACACACACACACACACACACACACTCTCGCACACATACTTTCATAAGAAGAGGTTCACAATTACACACCTTCATTCAAACTCACACTTTTGTTATTTTTATAGTAAATAAGTAATTAAGAATATTTAGCTAGGTTCATTTCTGGTTACTGTTTTTCTTTAGTTTATATAATAATTCTTAGTACTACATTTTTGGGGTTGAGCGCTGACTGCTGAAATACAGGTCCCCACCTAGTTTGGCAGCTGTGGCTAAATTATTTAAGTTTTCTGGCTAATGTAATTAATATACTTATAAGATACGTGTAATTTTATGGAAAATAAAGAATTATTATTATTATTATTATTATTATTATTATTATTTTATACCGATACAGACACAATCGCGGCTTAGCTACATTACCAACAGAAAAAGTTAGGATTTGACCAGTTTCATGATCAGACAAGCCTAATTCGAGAATTTCGCTTCGAGTTTCAGGGATATTTGATAATATTTGGTCAAGACATGAACCTTTACGTGTGGGACTGAGTATGTGCAATTTAAGATTGTTATTTTTAGCAATTCTCGCGAGTTCATTTGAGCTTTCTGTGGTTTTGAGTGAGTCTATATTGAAATCTCCTGTAATCACTACCTTATATTTAACTTTGTGTTTTAGTTTACACATGAGCCGTTCCAGCATATTCAGAAAAGGACGTGCACAGGCTGATGGCGTTCTGTAAATACAAATTATTATACATTTTATTGATGGTATCTCGACGCCACAGCACTCGAAAATGTAGTCTTGTGAAAACTCGTTCAAAAACTCTAACTCCCGCGATTGAATATGGCTTTTACAGAAAATACAAGCACCTCCTCTCTTTTGATGTGACCTAGAGTAAGACGATGCGAGTCCATAACCAGATACCCGTAAATTTCCCTCATTGCCGGATTTTATAAATGTTTCGGTGAAACATAATACGTCAAAACGCTTGTTTTTCCCAGCTAATTCATGAAGTGTTAATTCTATTAGTTCTCTTTTGCTTACAAAACCTGCAATATTTTGATGAAATACAGAGAAACAATTACTTTTAGGGACGAAAAAAGTTTTTATTATTGTGTTTATTACCTTCACGATTTAGTGGAAAATATTCAGTAATACATTTTTGTATTAGAGTTTTATTCTTCCTAATGCTTTCATTAAATGGTGGTTTATTAAAGTAGTATGGTATAGTGCCTTTATGGTACCGCTCCGCATCGAATAGTGATTGCCCCCCGCTTATAATAGGCTTACAGTTTTTGTAGTTTAAGTATTTTTTTGTATAGTAATGACAGTCAAGAATATAATTAATCTTAGAACATAACTTATATGTAAGACTTGCATCACAATCATTCAAGTCTGTTAAATCCAGAAAGGTACAGTTATGAAAATTTTTACATAGCAATTTTAGAGTGTGGTTCAGTTTTTTTTCATTTAGGTGGATGCTATTTATTACGCCAGTGACAATAATAAAGGCTTCGGAACGCATTTTTATAAAGGCGCTTAGCTCCGCAAGTAAGGCCACTGGATTACAATCACATTCGCCTACATTGATAATAATTACATTATTAGAGCTAGAATTTACCGTTTCTGACGATTTTAGTATATCTTCACAGCGCGCGTGGGTCTTGACTGTGGATGTCACTTCATATTTTCCATATGGTGTATTCAGTCTTGATTTCAGAAGTGCAACAGCCAGCCCCCTGCTTTGTGCTCCTCCGAGGACATATATTTTTCCCGAAAGGTTATCATGGTTTTGCGTTACCGTAACGCTGCTGGGTGGAGGTGTGCTTACGATGCTCGGTGCAGTTCCTGGGTTTTCGATAGAGCTTTTAGTATTCTGATCTGTATTTTTACTATCTGCGCATGTTTGCGTTGTTTGATGTTTCTTACTAGTACACTTTGTAGTTTTTACGGTTTTTGACGTAGTTTTACATATGTCTTTTAATTGCTGGATTTGTCGGTTGCATTCGGATAGTTGTTTAGTAAGGC
Source organism: Acleris laterana (assembly GCA_963966035.1). Classification (NCBI taxonomy): domain Eukaryota; kingdom Metazoa; phylum Arthropoda; class Insecta; order Lepidoptera; family Tortricidae; genus Acleris; species Acleris laterana. The sequence continues at coordinate 12,284,351 of OZ014461.1, forward strand.
TATCATTCTCAATAAGGAGTTTAGTAGTATAACTATCACCGAATTCCAGTTTCTCTTGCAGGTGTATTATTTTAGTCTTTAATTCTTCTATTTCGGCTTTGTGATTTATAGTCAAATCTGGGCAGCTTCTATTGAGCGTGTCATTACGAAGTATGGAGCTATCGAACTCTTCGTCAGATAATGAATCGAACGAGTTATGCACAGGTATATTATATTTCCTAACAGTAATGTTGTCTACTGAATTGTTAGACTGATGTTGTTGTGATTTTTGTGACTCTTCTGCAGGTTTTTTAAGTGTTCCGTCTTGTGGTTTTATGACTTGCTTTGTAGTTGAAGCCTTGGCAAGTTTGGTTTTCGTAAAGATAGGTGTACTTGCTTTCCTTGGTTGACCTTTGAGTTGACGGCATTTAATACAGGCCCATGAAGCTTTTCGTTCGGCATCCATTAAATCATACAGTTTTTCCGAATTTGTGCAACTAAGATCGTAAAATCGTCCACACAATGAGCAAGTCAAAAAATGTTTATCTGAAATTGTCTTCTTACAATGTGCACAGGCTGGTTTTGGTGCCATTTTATCTGTTATTATCTATTATTATGTATATTTATTTTGATAATTATAACCGTTCATATTCGCGGAATGAAATTATGATGAGAGTTTCATACGTTTTTCTTTTTTGTTAGTTGCACATCTCATGTCCGTATTACTCCCGCGTCAGGTGTCCGCTCCGGTCTTGTGTCCGCGGCCGCGCGCGATAACGAGCGCGGCGGATGACTCACCGTCCGCGGGTCGCGAGTTGCGGGTATTTAATAAACAAACACGTTAACTTAAAATATTTGAAATGTTTTTTGTAATATCTTTGAAACCAATATGTATTTTTTAAGACTGCTTTCACCACTGTATTCCGCAAGTCACTCTCTACAGAACGATACAATTTGCAACACTCGATGACACTTATTTCAAACACTTAGCAATTAAAAACAACGGAGCTTAGAAATACGCGACTGCCTTGCGCTAGCGATTTCGGACGGTTCCTGACATTAGCGCGTTCAAGCAAACAAACAAACCCTTCAGCTTTATAATTATTAGTATAGATGACAGCACTTTATTCTTTAACATTCTCCCGGATCCAAGCATTATACGCAAAGACCTTCGTGAACACTCCTGGAACACCAGGTCTTCCACATGGTTCGGGGCCAAAACTGAGAATACCAGCCACTTCAGTCACGTGACCCTTCTTATACATTAACGGACCTCCAGCATCTTCTTCGCAAGGATCTGTTCCTTGACCACCAGCGCAGAGTTGGCCGTTTTGTAATGTTATATTTAATGCGGCATAAGTTGATTTGCATGTCTGTAAGAAAAAAGGTTTAATTAATACAATTTTTAGCTAGAATGGGGAAGGTAAACCAGCACACAGGCTGCCTACTCTACCGTCCTAAGCAAAAACGCAGTAACTAAGATAAACCTCCTGTAGTAATATCGCTTGCCGAATGCAATAAGGGCACAACTCAAAATCTTCGAGTTTTGAGATTATTGCGGAATCGTGATCTAAAGTGCTCAATTTACCGTATGCATTAAAGGCCTCAGTCAAATGTTTACTGTAACAGAAAATAGATGGCATTTGTGCCGGTATAGCACTATGAGAAACTATCTATCCCTTTCCTGCTATACCGGCCCATCACCAATCGACCACTCGCACTTGTCGCAAACGCACGCGGTAACTTGTGCTATAGAGGCATTTCTTAGTTGTGCCCGTATTGCATAAATTTTCAGATTCATTTTTAACTTGTGCCCGCTTCTTATTCATGTGCTTTGACAATTAATCGAAGGAAATATAAAGGAACTAAACGTTTGATTACACCACAACAGTAAGTATTTACCTGCTTTAATATTCTATACCTACATTATTGCAAATTTAATCCGTAATGTACCGGTAAAGGGCCGCACTTGTAAATTACATAAAATATTATTGAATTAAATGATATTAAATTAAGAGTTATTTATAGAACGAAAGTATAGGTGAACAACTTACATGTAGCTCTTGCATGTAGTTATAACACGTCTGCGTAAGTATTAGAAGACACCGTTCGACATTGTATACCTATTTGAAATTTGACGTCAATTCCGTAATTAGTTTTTTTACACAACTACATGCATGCATTTCATTTTAAACATAACATATAACTAATTTATAGAATCTATAATTAGAGCCAAGAGGAAATCATTATATTTTTTTGGAATGTGCCTCTCTCTTAATGGCCTAGTCTGAATTCAGTCTGTCACGTCCGGGGTGTTCTGTCTAGTCCTAGGGTAGTCTGTCACATCCATGGTTTCCTGTCCTTCAATTTACTTTCCCGCTTTTTTATCTCTTTCCTTTTCCTTCATTGCTGCTTCATTTCCATTAAATCTTCCTAAGTCCCTGTGCTTGATAAGTTGAAAGTAAGAAGAATTTCTCTTAACTAATTTACCATCTGGTGCCTGAGCAGCAACATAATTACCAGATTTCCACACAACAGTGTGTTCGACTGGAGAAAATGGTGTACTCAATTTATTTACCTTTCTCTGTTTTACCAATACTTTATCACCAGGGATAATGTCTGATATCTTAGCATGCCTTCTACTGTCCGCATACTGCTTGTTGCAATCTTTCTTGTACTGGTCTTGGTCGCGTATCTCCTCATCATTCAGGTTATAATTCCAGTATAACCAGTTCGGCTTCACCAGAGGACGATCCACTATTGATGCGGCTTCTGTGCTCATTAAATATATATATAACAGTTGGGAGAAATCTTGCGATGCAGTAGGAATATTTTGTGATCTTTCTAAAGCTTTTGATTGCGTGGATCATACGACCCTTATTTTAAAATTAGAACATTATGGATTGGCCAATAAAGCTTTAAGTCTTATGTCTTCTTATCTACGTGATAGAACTCAAACAGTTGTTGTAAACAAAACTCAATCTGTTGGAGCTACAGTGAAAATAGGTGTGCCACAAGGCTCTATTTTAGGTCCCTTTTTATTTTTGGTGTATATAAATGACTTGCCACCAACAGTAGATAAACTTTGTGATATTGTACTTTTCGCTGACGATACTTCACTAATTTTCAAGGTAGAAAGACAAACTGTAGACTACAGTAGGATAAACGCCACCCTAGTTAAAGTACTTAATTGGTTTACTTCCAACAATTTGCGACTAAATGCTAAGAAAACTAAATGTGTTAGATTCTCTTTGCCTAACGTTAAACCGGTAGATTCTAGAATTTTTCTAAATGACGAGTGTTTGCAAATGGTAGATAAGGCAGTTTTTCTAGGCATAACAATAGATAAAAATTTGCAATGGAGTCCCCATATAGCGGTACTGGCAGGTAAACTAAGCTCGGCAGCTTACGCCGTTAGGAAAATTAGACAATTAACCAATGTTGAGACAGCTCGCTTAGTTTATTATAGTTATTTCCATAGTGTCATGTCGTACGGTATTTTGGTTTGGGGTAAGGCTGCTGACATTCAAACTATATTTGTTTTACAAAAACGGGCCATTCGTTCTAATTACAACTTAAATTCCCGTGACTCCTTAAGAGAACTTTTTAAAGAAATTAATATCTTAACTGTAGCGTCTCAATTTATTTATGAAAATATTATTTATGTTATTAAGAATTTAGATTCTTTCACCAAGAATTCTGATGTACATAATTTAAATACTAGAAATAAAAATAAAATCGCCATTCGTAAATTCCGCGTCCGTAAAGTATATAAATCATTTGTTGGTCAATGCATTTATTTCTATAATAAATTACCTGACGTAGTTTTAAAGTTACCCTTTCCAGCACTTAAAAATTACTTGAAAAAGTCGTTAATGTCTAAAGCGTATTATAGGGTTGAGGACTATCTAACAGACAAAAATGCATGGTCTAAACCCGAAGCATAGTCATTAATAATTTGATCAATTGCAAAAGCTTTATCTTGTCTAGGGGACACCGTTGATGTAGGAAAACATATCGAAACTTTTATGTGGTCATCTTGCACCGTGTTATAAGTTATAAACATTATGAGTAGGTGGGTTTTAGTTTTTTTTCTTGTTTTTTATTTCTCCTTTTTCTTCCTTTATCTCTCACGTAAGATTTTTTGGCATGTTTTCCTGCTGATCTACTTATGTTATTGGATATTATATTGAATTTAATATTTATTGCTTTATATAATGCTAGATTAAGTAGTACCATTGTAATTAATATGTTTAAAAAATGACTGACTGCTGAGTTTCTTGCGGCGTTTCTTCTCAGCAGTGTCTCTTGCGAAGCGCTGGTAGATTCTTGACGTGTAAAAGTGCCAGAACGGCCTACTTACTGAATAAATGTCTTTTATCTTTTATCTTTTTATCTTTTTATTCATATTCATTTCCGGTATTTTTGTTTTAATAGCCCTCCCTCTAAATAGATTTCCTGGAGGCACTCCTGTGCTCGAGTGCGGTGTTGTGCGATAAGCTGACAAATATGTTAACAGTTCCTTTTTCCAATCTAACTTCATACCTTGCGCTATCCGTAATCTTCTTAGAACATTTCTGTTTTGTCTTTCCACTTCTCCATTGACCTACGGCCATAAGGGCGTTGTATGTCGTAGCCGTATACCTTGTGATGTCACAAACTCTTTAAATCTCTCATCTCTAAATGCAGGTCCATTATCACATACAATTTCATCCATAATTCCTTCTGAAGCTATAATTCTTTTAAGAGCTTCAATTGTACTTTCTGCTGTTTGATTCCTTAGTATTACAACTTCATAATATCTGCTGTAGTAATCCACAATAAACAATAGGTAATGTCCTGATGGTAGGGGTCCTAAATAGTCAATTGCCACAAGTTCCCTTACTTTACTAGGTAATTTTGTCGATACCACAGGTTCTGGATAAGTATGTCTAACCAAACGACAACCTTCACATGTATCTACCCAGTACTCTATGTCTTTATCCATTCCTTTCCACCATACCTTAGTACGAAGTTTTGCTTTCATAGAGTTTACTGAGATATGACCTTCATGTCCTAACTCCAGAACTCTTATACTATGATTCTTGTTCCTCTTAGTATAATATCATTGACGATGCATAGTTCAACTTTTACTAACTCATATTTTCTTAATTGGGGACTCCAAATATCCTTCTCTATAGCCTGCATGAGTTCCTTCAAATTAGGGTCAGTTAAAGTAGCTTCCTGAATTTCTTCAATAGTGACTGTATCAACAGATGTCTTAATCATGGCTATCAATAAGTTATCTTCATTATCCTCAGTCTGCAGATCTGCATGTTGTGTATCCAACAACCTTGATATTGGATCAGCAATGTTGCTTTTTCCAGGCTTATAAATGACTTTGAAAGTGTAAGGTTGCACACGTAGCACCCACCGCTGTATCCTGGCACTTGGTTTAGAATTTGTTGAATATAACCTCTAGAGGTTTGTGGTCCGATATGATACTGAACTGTTTCCCAATTAAGTACATGTACGAGGGCCGTTCCGAAAGTTTCTAGCTGTGTCGACATGTATTAAAATATATTTATATTGTTGATAAATATTTAAGGCAAATTCCAATATAAACATTGCGTTCAAAAATCATAGATGTAAATCACTTCGTTTGTTGTTTACGACTTTTTTAACACTAGACGTGTTAACGCTATGAAAAATCTGCAAGCGACGTATTCCTGGGCAAAATTTTTGCTATAACTAATACGGTCTCAAAAATAGTAACCTTTTCATTTTTTCCAATATACCTATAAATATAAAAAAACCTTTAGTACATCAGTCCTATTTTAAACCATACTTTTCCTTCAACATTCGATATTAGAATATGGAGTAAACAAGCTTTGAAGAAATGTCTAAATTAGTTTCCAGGAAAAAGCAATGACTTTCAAAGAAAGCATTTTGTGCAGTACTATATTTGGGAATAGAGTAAAACAAGCTACTTAAATATACTAAAAATACTGACGATTCCATCACGGGCAATATCATTAGAATCAGACGACCCCTTTAGATTTGAGACAGGTTTTGAATACCAAAAAGCTGATGTTTTCACCAAAAATTAAAATTTCATAGAAAACAGCATCTCTGTGAAAATTAAACATCAAAAAAAACATATTTTTTTTACAATTATATTTGGCAAACCTGTTCGTTATAAAATTTCCTATGTGAATGTATCAACAATATTAATATATTTCAATAAATATCGACACAGCTAGAAACTTTCGGAACAGCCCTCGTATAGGCTTTTGCAGGCCCATACAATTGCAAGGGCCTCTTTCTCAGTTTGTGAGTACCTCTGTTACCATTTAATAAAACTCCCCCTTAATTAACTTAAACATTTGAAGATAGTTCATTTTATTTTGTCATATATTTTTCTCACTGTTAACAAAAATAGCACATATTCTTTGTGCTATAAGGGCTCAACTCTAAGTACCCATATTTAAACGCATATAAATATCAAAATTATACAACTATTATTTAAAAAATTTATTGATATGGAGGAATATATTCTACAGAACAGATAATACCAACTGTAATATGTATAACTGCAAATTTGGAGAAAATACATCTGTTTTTGCGGACACAAACCCATTCATGAAAACTTTGAAAGCCATTTTCTCCAAATGTTGCTTTTTCGATTTGTGCCCTTATTGCATTCGGTAAGCGATATCAACCTTATCACAAACGGCATAGAATTGAATTTGCTTTGGTGATGGAATTTAACATACACTGCTTATTGGATAACGAGTCAGACAGTTTTACCATATACTTACGTCAAAGTGCATCTAAATTGACAACTAATCCAATCCCAAACTAATCGCGTATTAAATTGTTTATTTATATAGTATTTTAATATGGATCTATAAATGTCCGGCACAACTTAAATTACCTGCAATTCTTTGCTTGCAATTCTGTAGCTCAGCCTACCCTGCCCTCATACCCAGGGCAGTGTAGGCTGAGCTACAGAATTACAAACTCTAAAACCTTGTTGTTAATTCTGTAACCATATCTTGCACAAATGCGCTAAAATGTTTACCAGTGTATATTAGTGACAAGTTGGAAGCCCATCGCCTAACAATACTACAAGCCTTTATTCCCTCGCCTCTTATTACTTCCACGGGAAGACATGCAGTGGTACTATTCTAAACCGGCAACCACACGGCGAATGATCTGGATTATGATTTATAATAAATAAATAAATATAACCCTGGGGTATAATTTTTAATTTTAAAGATAAAGATAAAGATAAAGACACATTTATTCGCAACAATATAAAACCACATTAGGTATAAAGATACAAAAAATAAGACACAGAAACAGTTGCGGAACGGACCCAACTCAGCATTTGCTAGCCGTAAAGCCAGCACTGGTCTTCCGTTAGAACCGCTTGAAGTAAGAAACTTAAAACTTTTACTTTTACTGAGGTAGTGGATACACTTTCTATACTTATGATGATTTTTTACTATGTACCAAATAGGTACTATTAAATATTAATTTTATTTCCTTCTTTGACATGTAATATCAATTATTATGAATAAAATGAATATGAATATGAATATGAACATGCGTCAAAATGCTACTTACATCAAAATTCACAAACGGTGCGTTTATATGGTGAAGAACGTTAGTGGAAGTCGTAGTAGAATTGATGGGTCCCCAACCAGCTACTTTGAAGTGAGAATGATTAGGGAGACCCAGAGTTACATCCGACGTAGGGAGGCAGATTGGGCTGATAAAATCTGTAAAATTAGTTTAAATGATGTTAATAAGCTTTTGAATTTATGATCACGAGAACATCAATTTATTATGCAGTCCTTTTATTGTTTCGAGACTTGGGTGTTCTCTTGAGTGACCTTTAAAGTCTAACTTTGATTTAAATATCCATATACACTGGGGACACAAAAAAAAATGTCCGCGATGTTAAATATGTAGTATTATTTTTTAAGACAAATTTTTCACGTCAAGACGATTCTTTTCAAACGCAGATTCTTTTTAGACTTTAAAAAATAACGATTATTGTACTTGTCAAGATTTGACATTGATTACGTCAACCGTATACATTTTCGAATAAAAACGTCTTCGTACAGTCAGCAGCAGTAGCAACTACGCAATCGGAGAGGAGTTAAAAGAATACGTCGTGTCTAGATAATTTTGAGCATGTTATTCTGCTTAACTTCTTTTGATGCTGACTGTACAACAGGTTTAAGTAAAATGTTAATGGTTAACACGTAATTTTTAAACTCTATTGAAAAATGAGGCCTGATGCCAATGCAGAGTTGTATTGCTCTTTGTTATAATTATAATGACCTGAGAATGGAACCATCTCTGCAAGCCTAATCAAAGCAATGTTGTGTTGGCGGCTCCCATCGTTCTTAAAATCGGGATGTGTAATAATCTTCTCGATGGAAATTGACAGGGCTCCGTCGTTGCAATATAAACTTCCACCGACCTCCTCACAATCTCGACCATTATTACTTGTGTCGTGTTCGCCAAATCGAATCTTTACGCTAAAACAAAAAAAATTAAAACCTGCAGACTAGTATTACTATTTCGGATTTCAATTCCGAATCACTTTTTTCCGAATGTTCATTTAGCATTTGTTCAGCTATTTTATGCTGGACCTATTTTAGATATAATAATTTAATCATCATACGTAGGTTAGGTTAGGTTAGGTTAGACTCCGTCTGCGTGGAAGTCGTTTATATCGTAACTTCATACAATTTTTCACCCTCTATTTCACCTCCCTAGGGGATGGTTTTCGGGATAAAAACTATTCCTTGTCCTTAATTAGGATTCAAACTATCTTTGCACCATGTTTCACCTAAATCGGTTCAGCGGTTTAAGCATGAAGTGGTAACAGACATAATGACACATTTTCGCGTCTATAATATTAGTATGGCTAGCAAAAAATTAATTCTTCTATCTAAAAATTGCGTTCGGGATTATGAAAATTCGGAATTTTTATCAATTTGGAATTATGGTTCTTCGGAATTATGAAGTGTTTCCCAGCCTAGCCTATATCCAAGAGAACATGGGTCGAAAAATTCTCCAGTAGCGTCAACGTACCAGTAACTGTAGATCTTCAAGATGGACTAATAACATGACTAAGGTAACAGGCAATCAATTGATGTAAGGGGCCTAGGACCAGTCCTTGTGGCACACCTAGGCCTATGTCCAACCAGTAGAAGTTATTCACCTAAATTTATGATGATGATGTCCAGTGAATGATTTTGGTCTGATAACACGATGATCATGATGAACAAGACAAACTCACGGTGTTCCATTAGGGTTATCTCCTATAAAACATCTGGCTGCTGACAACGCGTACCGAGCACTGATCAGAACAGCGTCGCAAAGCAACTTGGTCTTGTTATCTTTTCGGTACTCCACAAGACCCATCCAAGGATAATCGGTAAGTTTGGCAAAGAAACCAGCTGTAATGAAAAAAATAGTAGTAGAACTGTAAAATATTTGCACCGGCCTTGAATATTTACTATAAGTGGGATCGACCAAAAAAAATAACTGACTGTTTTTACTTTCTAATTCGAAAGAATATGAAATTTTAAGATACCAATTTCATTAATTTTGTATATGACCCAATAGTTTTGTTTTAATATCTTTATTTATTTAGCAGACATTTTATGGATGACATGATTATTTTAAATTTGGGATGGCATTTATTATTATTACTGATGAATATAGTTCAAAATAGCAACAAAAGGTTGCTGGGTGGTAACAACTTTTTGGTGCACTTTGAGGTTTTATAAGTATTTATTAAATAAGACAAGTAAGGAGGAATGGACTTAGAGGCCTCAAACACCACACTTTTAGTTGTGTTAGTGCTTTTGCGCATTATCTTTAAAAAGCCATAAAAAAAAACATTAACTTTTCTTTTCCGTCTACTTCGTTTATTTACTTTAATACCTAACCAAATACACAATGTACTTTTGTATTGAAGCGAAGCCTAAATTATTTATCTAAGATTTATAAAGCTATTCCTTAGAGAACTTCAAAATTTCCCATGTGTTAATCAAGGGTATAAGCTATCTCTCTCCTTTCATTCCAATCCGTACAGCAGTTGCAGCGTGAAGGAGTAACAAACTAACACACACACACACACACACACACATACTTTCACTTTGATGATATTAGTGGGATGTAATAAATGTTTCATCCAGCATAAAAAACATTTTTCATCACACTTGCTCGTAAATAGTGTCCTAACATGCTAGAAAAATCGACCGTAAATCCAAAATAATACCCGCGGGCCTTTTTATACCATTACGCCCTAACGTGCGTAATAGCTTTTTTTTTTTAAATATTATACGTGGACTCAAACTATCACAATACGTCAGGACCCCAATTCTTGTGCCATTCGATATGAAGTTTCATTCGAGATGAAATGTCAGTTGAATACTATTTCCTAAAAATCTCGCATAATAAACTATAAATTATAGTTTATTATGCCTATACCTTACCTATACCTTATTGCACCTTATACCTTAGTGCACAATCGTACTAAATTATTTAATTTTGCCAATTAAGTTACGAACTTATTATCTTTGCACAAACATACTAATTACAATGACTTTTCAAATGTAATTAGTACAATTGTGAACTAAGGTATCGTATTGATCTCATAATGTCACTAGAATCGGACTCCGAACACGTTTGACATTATCTGTCGTAAGTCACAGACAATGATGTAGTCTGCCGCTAATAAGTTAAAAATATGATCTTTTGTCTGATTTTATTTAATTTCCTCGCAATTGTGATGAAAAACATTGTATGTTACACGGGTTGTAAAAGAAATACAAAGCTCGAGTCATTAAAGCCCTCAGGCCTTCGGCTTCGGGCTTCTAACAGACTCTCGTTTGTAATTCTTTCTTTACCACCCTTAATACACAATGTACTATTTTATCGATATCGAATCGATATCTAGCATTTTTTTACCGCACTGATTTTTACACTATACATACATACCGTCACGCCTTCATCCCAGAGTGAGGTAGGCAGAGCTACAGAATTACCAACAACTTTAACAGCCAGTTGTTAATTCTGTAACCACATTTTGCACAAACAGGCTAAGATGTATATCATGTGTATATTAGTGACAGGTTGCAAGCCCATCGCCTAAAAGTACTACAAGCCTTTAATCCCTTAGTCGTCTCTTACGACTTCCACAGGAAGGTATGGAGTGGTACTATTCTCTTCTGCCGGCAACCACACGGCCAACTTTACACTATACTACTAATAAATGATATCATAGGTAACGTACGTATTATTCTATCAGTGTCAGTGACCCCGCAGCATCCGTCTTCAGGCGTTGGAAGCTTGGCAGATGACTTACAATGACCAGCATGTACTGTTAAAACTAGACAGAAATCAAGTAAAGAATTAGTAAGTACTCGTATTATGCGTTAATGTCACGAAATGAAGTTTCTTGTTTATGGCCTAAAACTTAAGAAAAGACATTATTGGCATATTGATATTGCTCACTAACATTAAACTGACGAAGGAAAAAATTAAATTACATTATGCCATATTTTGCGACATAAAAAAAAAACAAAATCCATGTTATGTGCTCTCGTGACATTGCAGTCTTGAGATTGCCATCGTACGATTGCAGTTTTGAGATTGCTATCATAAGATGCAGTCTTGAGATTTTCATCGTAAGATTGCCATCGTAAGATTTCAGTCTGAAGATTGCCATCGTACGATTGCAGTTTTAAAATTGCTATCATAAGATGCAGTCTTGAGATTTTCATCGTAAGATTGCCATCGTAAGATTTCAGTCTTGAGATTGCTATTGTAAGATTGCAATCTTGGCATTGCCATCGTGATATAGCATTTACAATCATTAGTAAAGATAACGATTTCAATCCATAAATACTATGTAAACATGTTAAAAAAACTTACCTAAAGCACGAACCAAGAACGTAACTAAAACAAAACTTGGAAACTCCATAGCAACTTTATTTATTATCTTAAACTTGTTTTTTATAACTTTTTCCTTATAATGCGTCTGCCTTCAAGCAAGGACGTATATATTATTAAGATCGAACTCTTAATTGGAATCCAATTTATATGCAAGTCTGTGTTGTTAAGGAAAAACCAGTTACGACTGTAAAGTAAAAGTATAAATAATAAATAAATATCAGCCCCCTATTTCACCATCCGGACAATGACAGGTGACTTGTGACAATTCGGTATACATTGCAGAGTTATCAAGTTTTCACATCACTGGGATTTATAGAAGCTACTTCATGTACACTGAAATGTCACCTGTCATTGTCAGGGTGGCGAAATAGGGGGCAGGAGACAATGTCCCACCAATTGACCTAGTCCAGTCCCAAACTAAGCTGGGTAGTGATTCTCTCAACAACGACGTTCGGACGGACGTCCGAAAATGTCCAAGCGGTGAGTTTAAGTAGTCCCGTCAGAGCGCACAAAACACATTTGAGCGTGTGCATTTTCAATTAAGCATCCTTATACATTCGATTCATCGGCAGAAACCATGCTGCTGCGATTTCGCTCGTTCGTCGGACCGTCCGTTGTTTAAGTTCCGTTCAGCTGTGTCAAAATGTAGTCAGTTTTTAAACTATAGTTACCGTAAAACTAATAACTATGGTCCTGGCCTACAACAATAATCCAATTTGACTTATCACAGTTATCACATAATTCTAAAAATATGATAGCTTTAGCTATAGCTAGAGTTTAGAGCAATCGATTTTCGAGTTTAGGGCAAACAGTACATATACATATACCCAACGGATCTTGCTGAAAATCAGCGCTGCAGGTGTTTAACACCTCAGCATTATGCTGAGCCAGTGTCCGATTCACTGCAGCGAAGACACTACTATTTTTATTGCTTTTTTTGTTTTTACTTTTTTTTGTGTGTGTCATGTGTGTAGTTTATAAATGTATTTTTCTTTTTCTTTATTTCTAATAAAAGCAGTAAGTTATCATATTTTAGAATAATGTAATGAGGAAAATTGGACTTATGTTGCAGGTTAGGACCATAGTTTTGTAGTTTTACGGTACGCAATTACATCGATTTTCTAAGCGTCTATAACTTTTTTTAATTAAACTTACAGCGAGGGAAGATAAAAAGGACCTAATAAATAAAGAGGAAGCAAATGTATTTACAGTCAATATATTTTTATTAAACCAAAAAAGCAAAAAAAAAACAAGTCGATTTAGTATCAATATAATTTTACAATACCATAGAACAAGTATAAAAAAAACAACTAAAACAATGCAATTCAAGAAATAGAAACCTAAATAGAAATAAAATGGAAAATAAACGCATAATATAGAACTCTATTCTTCCATATTTTCCCGAATCCAATCGTTGTAAGGATAAACCTTCGTGTAAACATCTGGTAGACCAGCTTCGCCAGGGTGGGAGGTGATACCCACTACTTCTGAGTAATGTTCACTGGTGTATATCAAAGGCAAACCTGTATCAATTGGGTCAGCATTCATGTTTTCACTTTTCACGCAGATTTGGTGATTTTCAATAATAGTTTCGAAAGATGATTTGCACGTCTGAAAATCATAATTTTAAGTTAGAAAGGTTAAAAAAAAATACATTTATTATACTCAGTTAAGGAGTTTATGGACCTTGATATATAATTTGTTTTAATATGTATTGTTATTTTTTAGTACTTGTAATTTAATGTTTTGACTTATTTTGAGACGAATCCTTATCGGTGATAACTTCTTAGTTATGTATTGTTATTGTTATCCTGGCTTCTTATTTCTGTTTTGATTATATTAAAATTTATGTATTGTTGACGATTGCAATGTAGTTTCTTGTATTTTTGACATAACATGCAATGTATACTGTGACTTACTTTGGAAAATAAATATCACTCATTCATTCATTCATTATTCATAGTACCTACATAGATAATCAATTAATTCAAATGCCTCCATTAGACTTTGTTTATTTTACGTCACACAGCAAACCACATTGTTCCACTATTTTGTATGAAAATAGTAGATTGTATGTAGTACTGAACTAAATTGCAAACAGGACGGGAAATATTAAACTTGAAAAAAAATCCTCATTTGTAATTTCCATGCACCTGTAGTAAAATGATATAAATTACTTACACATTCTTACAGATACAATTAAAGATAAAAAAGTTGATTCATCGATCTTCGCCAAATCATCGACATACCATCGTAATATTTAATAAAAGTAAGGGTGCGGCTCCACTGAGGCGGAGATGAGGGGAGTGGAGCGGAGCTGTGCCAATATTAACCAATAGAAGGCGCATGCGGTTACGTCGAGCGCGGCTTGCGCACGTTAGTTTAGATCCTATTGGTTAATATTGGCACAACTCCGCTCCACTCCACTCAGCTCCGCCTCAGTGGAGCCGCAGCCTTAATGAGTCTTACCTTTGAGTCCACGTAAAGCGCGTCAAAAACATGCACAAGATTGTGTTCGAAGGTCTCTAAAAATCCGGTTATATTAATATTTCGCCACCCCACTGCAGTCAAATTTAAAGATTCTGGAGGATTAACGGTGACATCACATGCAGGCAAGCAGACTGGACTTATGAAATCTGAAAAATGTTTTCAAGTTATTGACGGTTCTAATATAATGAACTAAAAAAATTTAAAAATAATGAACCTAAGTACTTAAAACTACAAAGAAAGTAATTCAAAAACTGATTCCGTCTATTTTCCTTGATCTTAAAAAAAGTACATTGGACAAGAATTGGCTGAGAAAGCGAATAATATTATGTAGGTACATTTTAATTTTTTTAAAGTCAGTTGAAAATAATACATACATACTCGTACATACATTAAATCTCGCCTGTTTCCCACAGGGGTTGGCAGAGACCACTCCTTTCCACTTGCTATGATCTTGACAAATTTCTTTCGCTTCTTCCACATTCATACATCGAGTCAAAAAATAATAATTGTGAAAGTAATAATTTTTATATTAATATTATTGAAGACGATTTCTAGATAGGTCTAAGCAAATTGGAGTCAAACCTGCTTGAAAGAAACTAACTAGTCAAAAATCTGAATTTATCACTCATTCAGATGAGGGTTGTTCAGTAACTCTGTTACCTAGTAGGTCAGAACCCGAAAGAATCGGCAAAAAAAACAGTTTACAAAATGCTTTGATTTGGTAATCTGCTTATTAGTAAAAGACATAAAACCTTGCATTCTACAACTTATTATCTTTGAACTTTAATTTTAGCCAGTCTTAAAATCAATTAAAAATAGTGTTTTACCTGTAAATGGAGCCATTTCTGCCAGTCTTATGAGTACAATATTATTTTGTTTGTTTCCATTATTTTTGAAATTTGGATGCACTATTACTTTCTCGATAGAAATAGATATCGGGTCGTCACTGCAATTTAGTTTGGCACCAAATGCTACGATACAGTCTTTATAATTGTTGCTTCTGTCATACTCTCCAAGTAAGATCTTCACCCTAGGAAAAATTGTAATGTTAATTTTTTTCATTTATGTCAATTCTATTTCACTGCTTTGCAAGTGATATCATAAAAATGCAAGATGTCCAATAGTTTCATTACGAAAACTTGCATCTCCATTCCTTGTATTGATACAGAATGAAGATCAATTTCACAATTATCTCTCTCTCTTTTGTTATTAAGGTTGTCTGAAAGAGATCGCTATGTAGGGATGAGACCGCTTTTTATTTCCACTAACTCCACGGTATGGTTTTCTCCAACAGTGGTTTATTGTCAACATTTTGATAGCTCTTACTTACATGTCAGTAATGGCGGCCCAGTTAAAAACCATACCATAACAGGACATACCCTAACATAACATCCCCTAATCTGAATATATTGTGAACAATTTAAAACCTCTAAAATTTGTCAAGATAAGTCAAAGTTCTTAAAAAAAGGATATTCTGAAAACCTCAAATACTGTTAAAATGCATAAAATGATATTTGTCATCGTCTAATTTCCCTTTTAAAACCTTAATTCGTATCTTATCTTATGTAATCTTATCTTACTGATGGGCCCTTTTCGGATACACTTCGAACCTTTAAGGATCTTTTGTGCAATTACCCTCAAACACGCTCAGCTGTTCGACAGTGCAGGGAAACCCCCAAAATATTTTGTCCTTCACCGTAAGAGCAACGGGTTATACTAAAAACCGACCACTAATGCTCTAAAAGTACGAATAATAGTGGTCATTGCGTATGGAACTCGTACTGAATGGATCAAACGTCTATGTCCAGGTGTTTCAGCCAGTTTGCTGCAGCAGGCGAAAAATGCAACTCTTCCATACCACCAGGAAAACAGAGAAATGAGGAATCATTTAGATTGTGGTAGTCTGGTCAGGTGCGCCGCTGTAGCATTGTGGTGACTTCCTCAGTCCCCACATGTGTAGGTGAAGAATGGTTTTCCCGTAGTTAGACCAAAAACTTTTTAAACGGGTGGAGAATTTTTGGTCGGCGCAGAAGCCAGGTATTTTTTCGAGTAATCTTTTTCGAGGGTGGCAAATAAACCACGCCACGCCACGCCACGCCAGACCTCACCAGACCTCGTTCAGGTGGTACGGAAGATTAAGTCCTACCTTACAAACGAGTGCCCAAACGAAAAATTCCCTGCTGGAATGGAGGGACTGAACAGGATGACACCGGAGGCTCTAACCTCGCTTCAAAATACTAACCTTAATCTATAGGAAAATGCAGGATTGACCGTACGAAGAAGAGAGAGAAGTCCTTCGTCGTTCCATATTGGGGACCTAGAAGTGAGACGGAAGGGAAGCAGATCTTCCAAAGTGGAATAGTGGTCATGATCCAAACTCACGGTGTCCCAACGTCAGCAGCATCCTTCGTAAAACACTCGGCAGCCGAGAGGGCGTAACGACTACTGACCAAGAAAGCGTTACAGCCATACACAAGTTTGGTCTCGTTTTCTTTCTGATATTCCACTAGCCCTATCCACGGATATTGTCCAAGAGTTCTATAGGGCTGCGTTAAATCTGTAAAAATGTGACTAGATTATGAATTTTGTAGATACATTGTCATAACGTTAATTGAATATAAAACGGACACAATCCAAAATGTCAGTGTTGCATTTTAAAATTAGAAGCTATTCGTATAAGATTTTTAATGCAAGAGCAAATTATTTTGGAATGGCTCCGTTTTGTATTCAATGAGCGATAACTTACTGATAATCTTATTTATCTTAGTTCCTTTTATATTATTAATTCGAAAGATTGGATTTTTGTAACTTAATCATGCTAGAATACCTCAACGGATTAGGATGAAATTCAGCAAATAAATAGATTATAATCTAGAATAGCAGAAAGCCTACTTTTTATCCCGGAAAACTGGACAGTTCCTAAAAGAATAGCAATACACGACAAGTAAAAGTATGTGGAACAAACACGGAACAAATTACAATAATCGGAATGTCATGATGAGGAAAATGGAAGGCTAATTAAAGCTGCACCGACAAGAGCGTCCTTTCACATAGGAATATACTTTAGCCAACACAAATCAAACAATAATGTCTTACGTATATATTCATAAGTAGGTATTTTTGTTTCGTAATATTTTTGGCATGTTTTCCTACTAAACTACGCATGATATTTTATATTATATTTATTTACATACATACATAAACTCATGCCTTTATTCCCAGAGTGGTGTTTGAGTTAGGCAGAGCTACAGAATTTCCAACAACTCTAAAAACTTTTTGATAATTCTGTAACCACATTTTGCACACTTAGGCGAAGATGTTTACCAGTGTATTAGTGTCAGGCTGCAAGCCCATCGCCTAACAGTACTACACGCTGTCATATTATATTTAATTTAATATTTATCACTTTGTAATAATGCTAGACTAAGTAGTACTCGTATCTTTGTAATATGTTTAAAACAATGTCTGACTGCTGAGTTTCTTGCGGCGTTTCTTCCCATCAGTGGCCTCTTGGGAAGCGCTCGTAGATTCTTGACGTGTAACAGTGCTCGTGCGGGGTTACTGAATAAATGTCTTAGCTTTTAATGGTTTCTTACTTACTAATACTCTCCGGTTTCGTGGTCCCACAGCAACCACTTTGAGGTTCCTGAGGGAAGGCGGATGGTTTACATCGCTCTGCATTACCTGAATTAGGGAGCAAAATATTGTTTGAATATTTGTGTTTTTCTCGTAACAATGAATGTAATGAAAAAGAGAGAGAAATGTGGACTACAAGAAGATGTAGTGACTAAGATTGAACAGGGCATGGTTCGATGGTTCGGTCCGGTCCGGTATTTGGAAAGGATGGATGAAAGAAGATTGATGAAAGAATACAGAGCTAAAGTGAAGGGTCGGAAGGGGCTGGCCTAGGCGTACTTTTTCGAATCAAATTGGAGAAACACTAAAAAAAGGCTGAATCTTAAGTACCCGAAACCGACGCGCGTGCATGACTCGATGTATGAATGTGGAAGATACGGAAGAGATTTTTCAGAATCCTAGCAAGTGGAAAGAAGTGGTCTCTCTGGGAAACAGGCGTGATTTAATGTATGTATGTAGTAAATAAAACGGGACATGGTTATGACCCAACACAAACACACACACAAACAGCAGGTATACCAATATCAACAAAAAATATGCTCCAATAACGTCCTTAGACTGTGAATGAACTTTTTAGACTTATAAATTGGTTTGAAAATTCACTACGTTATGCACAAGTGAAAATTGTGAGACGTAAAATCGTCATTATTTTTATTGGCAAAATTTTTTTTTTCCCATACCTAACCATTCCGGTGTCAATTATTAATTAAATTGTCGATGAATGCATATAAATTATATATAAAATACCGAATAATACTGTTTGTATGGAACAGGGTTATGTTTTCAAAATGACGGGCGTTTTTCCAATCCTTGATGATGATATTTATAAATAAAATTAAAGTTGTAAGATTCTACTTAAATATTAAATAAAATGTTAAAATATTTTAATATCCAATTATGTATTTAAAACGAAATTAGTTCATGATTTGCATTTAACAACCGTTTATCAAAAATATTGTAGTAACATTAATGTAATCTGCCTTACCTGTCGTCATCATCACAACCAAAATTAAAACTATTAAATTCATAATTTTCGTTTTTTCCTTGTATTTGTTAATGAATGTTATTTTCCTCGTACACGTGTGCTTCTCAGCACATAAACTCTCATAATAAAAGTAGATTAGCAACTTTACATTTTATGCAAAGATCAAAGACGCTGATTCTACGAAACAACTCATTCAAGTTCTCGTCGATGAATTATCCTGTTTAAAATCTCCACTACTTTGTATTTGAACCCCCGATGCGAACAGAGATATTGTGTATCTCTTTTTTTAAATAGAATAGAATAGAATAGAAATCGTTTATTCGGTGTTAAAATAAAATAAAATGAACAAAAAACGGCAAAAACATTATAAAAATAAAAGAATAATACAAACTTAGAGTAGGTACTTAATCTAAAATTAACACCGAAAAGGTTGCCACTCAGCATGGTGTCAGGCTTACTAGCCTTGACGCTGGTTTTCAGGGCCACCGGGTTGAAGAGAGAGGAGAGCGCTCCCAATCCATCTCACTACTATTTTTTTATTAGTACTTAATGCTTAAACTAAATTATTTACAATTGTTTATTTTAGACTTCTGAATTATTGCGTGTATGTGTGTGTGTGTATTTGGTTGATTGTTTGTGTGTGCGTGCGCGCGAGTGAGTGTGTGCCTTTTATATTATTTTTAAATAGCAACTAAATAGCTTGTAAAACAAAGAGAGAGAAAAAAATAAATAAACACATGTTATGGGTACAGGACGTCTGCTAAGTGTTGGCCAATTGGATATTTAATAAATATTGTTTCATTTTATGTTTTAAGTTCGTAACGGTTTTAGAGTTTCTGATTGGCGGTGGCAGGTTATTCCAACATTTCGTGGCAGCGTAGCGAAAGCTGCCACGAAAAGCAGTCGTCCTGTGCTGGGTACCGATTAAGAGTGAGGCAAACCTCACCTGACGTTGTGACTGTTTTAGTTTTTCGTAAAGATAAGATGGCTGACCACTATTTATAATTCCAAAGATTAGAGCAGCGAGATGTAAGTTTCGTCGATTTGACATGTTTAACATATTGTTAATATTTAAAAATGGAGTTATATGTGATCTACGGGGTACATCAAAACAAAATCGAACACAGGCATTTTGAATGCGTTGCGTTAATCTACTGGTGCGCCCTAGTAAACAACCTCCAAAAACAGAATCAGCATAGTTAAGTTTAGACAAAATCAGAGACTCACACAGTTTGATTCGCAGATCAACACTTACATAGTCACGGACACGGTATAATATTTTTAGCCTATAAAAACAGTTACGCATAATTTCTATCATGTGCTTCTCGAATCGAAGCCTGCCATCCATAATAACACCCAAGTTACGAGCTTCTGATACTAGTTTTAAAACATCGCCCTTAATAGAAACTTGTGGACTATGAAGATGGATATCGTTTATTTGCTTATTTGATCCGCACAAAAGGAATTTCGATTTATCAGAGTTCAAAACTAGATTATTAACTAAATAGAACGTCAATTCGCCACGCGTAGTTTCAAAGTAGAATAATGTAATTTTAATGTACATTCTAGAAGTCATGTCAGTTGTGTCAGATCGGGTAATTTATAATAATACGTCTTATTTACGAATAATGTCAAACTTCCTCGACGACGACGAATTAAGACTGCGCCGAGCGTACGCCGGATGTACAGTGGCGCCCTCATGTCAATTATTGTGTTTTCTAATAAACTAAAGTATTTTATTGAAATTGGTCGGTAGGTTTTTGTACTACAAATAAAAACGCAACTTATAAGGTATATCACATAGTTTAATAACAATTCACCTTTGAGTTTTCAACTTAACGGAAAAAGTGGCCACCTTTTCCTGTTAAGCTGACTACTCAAAGGGTAATTGTTATTAAAGTTTATTACGTATCCCATAAATTTTGTGTTTTTACTTGCGCTACAAAAACATTGTAAGGGAATTCTTTAGTTTGTTAGAAAACACAATAATAGTCATGAGGGCGCCACTGGACGCTCGACGTTTGCTCGGTGCAGTCTTAAGACCAATAATTCATTAGCGAGGTATTAACCGGCGAGTTTTTGTTCTGTCACAGCATTATTATAAAATTTAAGTTATTTTATTTTATTTGGTTGTAATTTTTTTCGATAAGACCACAGTATAAATAGTAGTTTATCTTCAAATAAAGGTAATAGGAAGGACTAAGCCGGTTTAGTCGCCGCGTTTGGTTATGTGAGTATCACGTGTTGAACGAAGCATATTGACGCAAAAATGTCGTAACGTAAATTATATGGAAAACTCTAGCCCCAAGCACTCCGTGGTTTTACCTGATGGGTCAAAGGGAAGACATAAATAGCAGCATTACGCTGAGTTGGGACTAGATTCTTCTTTGTTTGTCACGAATAAATGTTTTTCTTTTTTGCAAGCAGTAGTAGGGTATAGAAACTTCTAAGAGATGACCTCCTTTTCTATTTTATACTATGACAAAGCAGCTCGACCAAAGCTATAGGAGCCTAATTCTGCCTCATATGACTATGAGCACGTGGGATCACTTCAATTGGCTGGTTAGTACATACATACCATACATACCTTCACGCCTGTCTTCCAATGGAGTAAGCAGACCATGGAACGCTAGGTGCACTGGTCTAAACATACAAGTTTCGCTTCTTCTACATTCATCAATCTCTTCATGCACGTACGTCTGTTTCGAGTGCTTTCGATTTGGCCCTTATTCAGTACATCGCGAATCTGATTACCGTCGTCAGCCCATTTGTACTTCTTCAAAATTTTTAAAGTCATTTATTAAACAGAATAACACCTCTGGTTATAACTGGTTTTGCCAACGTTGAACGTTTAAATGATTTTAATTTTGTTTTCAAAAAGAAAGAACTTGTTTGTGACAGAACTCCAAGCGTTCGTTTTATTAAAGTTCCGTACAAAAGGGTAAAAAACGAACCTACACTATGCGACTTCTTCCTTCTGTCTTTTCTTCTGTCATAGCAGTATCCACTTTTAAATACTTTTACATAAAGCATATCTAACGTTCTTCTCAATTTCCCAAATGTTACCTGGAAACGATACCTCAAAGCGATCTCCTTTGATCATTTTACATTCTTATTTTGTAATTATATTTTGATTTTTCGTTGTGTACAAGAAATTGTATTCATGCATGCATACATTGTTTAAAAAAAACGGTTAAGTCGAACTCTGGCCCCGAGGGCTCTTTTTAATAGTATTTTGTTTGTCTGCTTGAAACCGATTTATAAATTATTCTTTATCTCGATGAAATTTTAATGGAGATCCCTTGAGCACTGCGAAGAGACGTATGGTACATATTTATTCTGGAAAATTATCTTAGGGAACAGCGATATAACGACTCCTATGCGTTTTAAAATAAAGTGAATATTTCTTAATCATAAGTAGTTTCTACCATATGATATCATTTCAAAAGGTCAAACGTTTCGGACAATTTAGTAGCTATCAGATAAATAAAGGCGTTTATCACTTTTATCCTAATAATACATTACACACACCTGTTTCCCAGAGGGGTAGGCAGAGACCACTTCTATCCACCTGCTACGATCCTGACAAATCTCTTTCGCTTCTTCCACATTCATATATGTAGTATTGCACGCACGTCGGTTTCGGGTATTTAAGATTCGGCCCTTTTCCAGTATTTTTCCGATTTGATTCGAAAAAGTACGCCTAGAGCGGCTTCTTCCAACCCTTCGCTTTGCTCTGTAGGTATATCTCTTTCGTCAATCTTCTTTCATTCATTCTTTCCAAATGACCGAACCATCGAAGCATGTCCGTAATAATAAACAACTGTTAAAATGATTTATTAAATAATTTATTAAGTTAAAAGTAGTACAGGTGAAAAAGTTAAGTAAGTCACCTGTTGTATGTAGTTGTGTACAGTTTGCAACAATAAATTATATAAATATTTAATATGAGTTGTACATATTAATAACATACTGTACATTTTTTTACCTCAATCACTCGGTATTTCGTCATCCTCATTTTCATCAGTGGACTGGACTGTACAGAAAACATGTCACTGTCATTATCTTCCTAGGGAACACTTATAATGAAACTCTCCATTTGTAATTGTATCTAAGCATACATTTTTTAATTCTTCCTGACTTATTATACTATTTATTTCCTATACTAAACTTTTAATAGACTCCATATTCATTGAAACGTTTCTTTTGGCATCAAATCCTTTGATTATTCCCAAAATGTTTCCAATTGGATTGAATTGGGGATGATAATAATTATGGTGGTAAGCAAAGTGCCGCATGTCCGTGTTGAAAACGTTTGAATATGCAGTGGTCGTCCTCTACCAATTTCAGGAAATGGGGCCATATTAATTCGCCAAGCTGAATTCAAAATCGATGTTTTACAATTTACTTCTGTGTTAAACTGAAAGTATTATTGTTTATTCATGAACGATGCAAAAAATACGAAGACAATTTCCCGACATTGACAACTGTTTATATCTTATCATGATAATATAATCATAAGTGGACAGGAATAATCAATTTTGAAAACCTTGTTTTTGTTTGCAAACCATACGATATATTACACATTTCAGAAATGGTATGTGTATTCGCACACATTACTCACACATACAAACAGGACTACGTTCGCGTAAAAGTAGTTTATCGCCATTTTGCGGGAGGTAGTCTTAAGGACTACTTTGTTTGTGATAAAAAAAATTAAAAACATATTTTTTAACCCAAACCATCCTTAGATAATTCACAAATTTGTACAAGTATATTTAAAAATTCCATTTAACTTCCAAGGTTCATTGACATCAGAAATTCTTATTTCTCAGACGCATATAAATGACCTTTTTATTTTAACAATGTTCGGTCTGGAACACAAATATTAAAGGTCAGGGGATAGACGATATAAATATCATTAAAAGAATAAAACGAAATAGTTTTGTCGTAAACTATTACTATTATATTTGTATTCACGACCATACTTGCAATTTACTACTAATATAAAACATGAATTTTGTTTTTTAGTTTAAAATACACTCTTTATTGAATACCACACAAAAAATCGAGAGCAGCAAAATTGCAGCTCAATATTTATCCTAACTAGTTGAAAATAAACATTAAAACTCAATAAATGCCAACAAAACTAATTCGACGCCCCCGAACAATAAGTCGGCAATGTGATATTATGGACATTTTATTGTTATGCAAAATTCGGAATCAGCGGGTTAGAATACATCATGTATATTTTTTTCAGATTTTTTTTAAAGCAATTGAATAAGATATTAAGAATGACGTGTTTATTGTAGGGAAACTGCAACTTCAAAATGCGACGAGAAAAGTGTCATTACACATTAATACAAATGTATTTATTATTTTGATATTTGGTATCATGCGATTACCGGTTTATTGGCGTAAATATTTTTATGAAGTTTTTGGTAAAAGATATTACTGTATTTAATTTAACAAACATAACACGGCATTCGTTACTAACAAAGTTTTAAAGGGAAATATTTCGTTCGTAAATATTGGTAACAATTACTTGCGTACTATTTAATGCCAACTCAGATCATGTCACGAACCGTTACCCGATACCCGTTAAGTATATATTTTTTCTATTTACAAGCCATATCAAGTGTTTTTCTTTCAAATTGCCATTTTTAAGCAAATGTTTTATAACTGGATCACAGAAACCGCTAAAACCAATGAATGAACGACGGTGTTCATTTACTAAAACCGTGTGAATTACTTATTTTACAATATTGTGAGTTTTCGTTGTTGTACTAAAGTTTCTCTTTCAGAAACATAGCTGTTAGTGGATTGTCCTTCATGTGGCCAGTATTCGAACAAACTCTTAAATGCTTAAAATGTTCGTTCATTTTCTGGTTTATTATTTCCAGTAAATAAACTACTACCAATGTGACTTGTTCATTTATTGGTTTCGCATACAATTTAAGAGCCAGTTATTGAACCATCGTTATTTTAAAATAACTTATTACACCTACAGCGTTTTCAGGCGGGAAAGTTGCACGTCAATCAACACTAAGTAGTAAACTAAACATTTTTATTAAAAAGAAGGATAAAACAAAATCAACAATAAAACATTGTTCATTCACTGTTTTCATTTGTTCATTTACTGGTATTTCTATGTTCAATCACTGGTGTTTTGGGGTGTTTGCGGCTTAAAATAGCTATAACTTAAAAATTTGCAATGTTATTGTAAAACAAACGTCACAGAAGCAAACTAGTACACTTGCTTCATTGATAACTACATTTATATTTATTGGTAACTACTTCCATTTTATAAAAATAATAATTTAAAGAGGAAATTCTCCTTAAGGGTCCATTCCCTGGTACGCTTACCCTATGTTACGTACCAATAGGTGTAAATAGTTAATAATTAAGTACTATGGAACTGAGTAGACACACAGTTTTAAAAAATGCTCGTGTAAAACGGATGCTGCTTATGGTTGATAATGCCCACAGTAAGTACTTAAGTTATCAATGATTTTGTGTAGATAATAAAATGATAATGTGCATATATAAATAGGTGCCTACATTGTAGGTGCCTAACTATGAGTTCTAGTTTGAAAGTATTAAGACAGTATTTTGTTTTATACAAGATAAATTTATTGAATCAGGGGGAGCTGATTCTTACCGCTTGTAGTTATAATTTCAGATGGAAGTGCGAAATCTGATACACATTTAAATAGTGTAAGCTCAAGCAAAAAAGTAACATGCGGTCAGGTTTTTTCACAAGGTTTGTATTCTGTATCTAGTCATAATATTGTTTTATATTATTGTACCTGGATATTGCTACTTAAGGACTTTTTTTTATAGCTATTTCAGATGGAAACCCGAAATCAGATTCATTTGGGGATACGGGCAACCCATATTCTAATTCAGGTGAATATAATTATGCGACATGTGTTAAGATAAGAGTAACGAAGTTAGTAACGAGTTTAAGTACCTATAATATATTTTTTATATGATAGATAAATCATTATTGAATCAAGGTGAATTAGAAACTAATTGCTTGTATTATTTCAGATGAAAATGCACAATCTGATACACATTTGAATAGTGTAAGAACAAGCGAAGAAGTATCATGTTTTTTTACAAGGTTTGTACCTATTCTGTATAACGTTGATGATATTATTTTATGTTGTTGTAGGTATCTGGATATTGTTTCTAAAAGGCCTTTTTACCTATTTCAGATGGAAACCCGGAACTGGATTCATTTGGGATTACTGACAATCCATGTTCTAATTTAGGTGATTCTTTAATGCGAGATGTGTTAACGTACGAGTTACGAAGTTAGTATCGAGCTTATTAAGTTGTATATGTTTTTTTATGATATCTATATAGATGGCCGGTAGTACTTACCTATACCTATAATTATTATGATTTGGTGAAAATGGACAATCAGGTACACATTTGGACAACCCAAGTAACTAGCGGGCATGTTACTCAGGTTTGTATTCAATGGTTTTAGTTGATCATTTAATAATTTTTTTATCTATACACCGTGCCCGGGAATAACCCGAAGGATTTTAACCATCGATTCTAGACCCTATTTGAAGTATAAAATGTTGTATAACACGTAGTTCAATAACGCATAATTTCCGAGATTCATATTATTTAAAATACGATTCCATAGTTAGTTTAATTTGAACTCTGTCACCTTAACTTAAAGCATTATTTACTAAGAAATTGATTAAATTAATTTATGTTATACCTTGATGATATTGCTACTTACAACATGAATCTTTCTTAGTAAATAATGCTTTAGGTTAAGGTGACAGAGTTCACATTAAATTAACTATAGAATTGTTTTTTTTATAATATGAATATCGGAAACTATGCGTTATTGAACTAAATGTTATACCACATTATATACTACAAATAGGATCTAGAATCGATGGTTAAATCTTTCGGGTTATTCCCGGGCACGGTGTATAATTATTATAGCAGAAAAAATATTTTGTTGTTTTTTTTCTCAGATGGAAGTCCGAACTTAGATACAATTTCGAATACTAACAATGAATGTTCTACTTCGGGCAAATCTTCTGTGCAAGATATTAAACAAGTGATAAGTACCTAAAACTGTACGAAAATGTTGATCTCGTGATAATAATGACTGAAGATTTTTTATTTTCTATACTTTATGCCTAATTTGTTACGGGTAATAAAGCAAAATGGATTATTTTTGATGATTTTATTTAATAAATCTTATTATAATAATGGTATATGATGGTTTTCTTTAATACTATGTTATTTTATTATTTCGATGTCATTTAGTATTGCACGGTTACTTGAATATGTTGTTATTATGTTCCCGAGAACAACAAAGCTATCATACAATGCAGTTATTTGCCTGGTTTTAAATTACTATAAAAACCTTGGTAATGACATATTACGTTTAGCCCATCAAACAAAAAATATCGTTATAAATGTCCATATTATACAGTTACAAAACCACACTTTTAAAAGATTTACCACAATAACCCAGTAAGTCACTATCACTGGGAATAAATTTTTACTCATTGTCTGTAAGATGTATTTTCTCTCATTGCTTAATACTGAACACGTATTATAAAGTTTTATTATATAAATTATATTCCTTAAAAATAATGCTATCATTTGATATATCAATGCCTTTAGTACTTCAACCGGTTGCAAAGATATTCAACAAAACCACTAAATATTTTTTCCTGTAAAATTTACATTTTGCTATTACCGACTTATTGTCCGGGGGCGTCGAATTAAAACCCAACAATAGCGGATTTGACGTTTGTGCGATAACCGATTTTCGTTAGAATCGCTACTCATAATATTTGGGTTTCACTAACGAAGGTTTTACTGATTCGCAGTTATAACGAGACTCAACAAATCAGCTCTTTCACAGTACATAGAGTAAAAACAGTACCATTTTCTCCATTAGTGTAGCAAAGCGTACCTACTCTTAGGCAAATTAAGGTTAGCCTCAGCTGCCTTGCACTAGTCAATTTCTTCTTGTAACCAGCCGAATCTCATGATTTATCACCTTTTTATCTCTTTCTGAGCAGTCATCTTCATTATTGGTAATTTTCCGGTCTAAAGTACTATGTAGTCTTATGGTCAGAATCATAGGCTCTAATTAATTATTAGTTTCATAGAACTAGTAAAAATAAACCAATTTTTCAAATTCGTCATTATCCTCATTCCATATCACTGGTTTGGACATATTACAATGTTGTTGATAAAAAAATGACGTATCTGTTATATGAACATGAACAATTACGAAGATAACGTGTAGAGTACAAATAAAAAAAAACAGGAACAATCTCACACAAATTGACCTAGCCCAAAACTAAGCACTAGGCTAACTATGGGAACTATACAATGGCAAACTTAGCTATACAGATATATAGAGAAATATTACCAACCATAAAAAGGATTTATTAACAATACTAGCGAGCCTTTTTCGATAAATGGGCTATCTAACACTGAAATAACTTTTCAAATCCGACCTGTAGTTCCTGAGTTGCGTTCAAGCAAACCATCAAACTCTTCAGCTTTATAATATTAATATAGACAGGTGTAAGTGCTGTTACGCCACTTTACACTGTGCATCTAATAACGCAAACGCAGCGGCAGCGGCACTCAATTAGATGAGATTTATTAGGGATACACAGCGGCGATAAAATTAGGAAAACGTTGATCGTCTGCAGTTCCAATGGCTATTCCCTAATGCCAGTCGAGTTGATTGATAAAAGATTGCTCCAATCAAAACGGAATCGATCAACTCAACAGAACCCCGA
The DNA here is from genome assembly GCA_963966035.1 of Acleris laterana. Lineage (NCBI taxonomy): Eukaryota > Metazoa > Arthropoda > Insecta > Lepidoptera > Tortricidae > Acleris > Acleris laterana. The sequence continues at coordinate 12,313,214 of OZ014461.1, forward strand.
ATAATTGGTAGTAATTGAATTGAAATTGGACTTTTTAAGAAGAACTGGGCCGGAAAAGTTTTGTGTTAAAATGGCACATCTGAAAATAAAATTCGTTGTAAATTTTATATCGAGTTCCTATGTTTAAATAACAGTTGGTTTTTTATAAAAAACTAGCTTGGTGGCTTGTTATTATGTATGATATGATCGTTTGTTAAAAGCCATTAAATACTTTATGAGACAACGCTAGTTATGTCATTGACTCTGAAGTGTATTTTGTCATTTATGTTTTTAGTTAAATTTTAGTTAAATGGGAACATTTTGATACATACAAATAAATATGATTAATTCAACGTAATTAACCGGCGTTTGAAAGACAAACGAGCGCACAGAGCCTCTTTTCCACTCTGTAAAACAATATTGTTTTGACGTGTTAACATTTTGATCACATATGTACTTGATAGTAATGACGATCGAGTTAAACATAACACGTCAAAAGCAATATAAAATTGTTGTACAATAAATGACTTTGAACATAATATTAATTCATCGTAGAACCTTGTCATAATGACAGCGTCAAACGACGATATAGAAATTACATAGGTAATATTAGTTGGTTTTAAGCGAAAAAGTTATATAGTGGTTCGTCAATTAAAGTCAGTATTAATGAAATTACTTGAAAATAATTATGAACATTCATAAATGCAGTTAGTTTGCAGTTTAGCTCAAAGGAATGCAGACTGCATACTAGCTTCACAGTTGCGATGCAGTCCTAATGCGGTTCTATCGGTCTGCAACTTCATTAAAATTTCACCACAACTTTCATCTACCCTATCAACTTCATAAATACGCATTCAAACTGCAACTTTGCAGCTAGATTTCAGTAGAGTATAATCCTATTCTGCACGAGGCTAGATAGAAAACGTAGTAAAAACAAATCGACACAAGAGTACCTACATACGCCCATTTTACACAAAAATAATTTATTTATTATTGCAAAGAGAATTTTACATTCACGCGTCATTTAAAAACGGAAGCATTAAATTCACTAATTCAAAAACTTTGGTATCGATGGAGGATTTAAAAGCCTATATCCCAATTGAATTTGTGTAAAAAACAGTCGCATTCGTATCGCGAACAAATCGTATAATCGGACCGTTAACTCTCCCATGGCCCATGACTCAAACGATGAGCCACAGTTTCATACAAACGAGCATCACGGGCATTGAATGACTCAAACAATTTGAAAAAGGAAGTAATAATACTTGTGACGGGTTTTTCATAAAATCCGCACGCAAATACAGGCCTTTGTCGGTTCGTGACTGAATAATTTGTATATTCACTGCGTGTCGATTGTACACACGTAATGTGTTATCCCAAATTGTAATCATTACTACACGTTTGTTACACGTGTACAAAAAAGGGTCAAGTGCGAGTCGGTCTCGCACACGAAAGGGACCACCGTACAATATTGAGATTGCGCAAAAATCACCGGAAAAACACGTTCTTGTTCAGGGACCGGCTTTAATTTTTACATTTTGGACCCTTTGGGTACGGAACGCCTCCTCTAAACCTTCAAAAGCCAATTGCGTGAAAATTGACCTTCTATGCGTACCTACAACTCGTAGGCCACTCTTGCCTCCCTAGGGTCTACTCCGTATAATATAATCAATGAAGTTAAATTAACTATCTTTTATATTTACGGTACTTTACCATACCACATTATTTAGTTAAAACTGTAAAAATTTAAGAAAAATTACAGTAATATTTTTTTTTGTTCTTCACTAAATATTAAAAAGTAACCAATTTAAATTTGCGTAACTTTACTAACTTAAATTAACTAAATGAGAGAAACTTTGATAATTTGTGAATAAAATGCCGACGTCGAAGAATTTCTGATGATGCTAAAAAAATTAACTGAATTATGGAAAACGCAACGTCCCGGTAAAAGTGCTAATTTGGCCGTTCTATTCGCAAGAAAATAAAAAATTGGAACGAAATTTTATGAAGACCTAGCTTTTATGCTACAATTTTTTAAAGTTGTTGGTAATTCTGTGGCTCTGGGATGTGATTTTCTCAAAAAAGGCAGTCCGAAGAACGAACGAGTGAATGTCGCAGGCAGCAGTGGATTTAAATAGTCCCATCAGAGCGAACAAAACACAATTTAGCGCGTGCATTTTCAATTTGGTAGCATGGCTTCTGTCGATAACTGCACGCGCTAAAATGTGTTATGTTCGCTTTGACGCGACTTTTCTTCCCTGTTAGGAGTGATCAAAGTGCCACTTTTCTGTTCAAGGATATTTTGTTGCTAGTATACAACATTAACGCAATGAAAATAGTATGCACATAATCGACTACAATTTAGTTTTCGTCGTTGTTCATAATCCATTATTATTTATTTTCCCCATAGTGTGAAAAGCAGTATGTCTCACACGGTAGCAAAATTATTTTTACCTTGGGCGTTACCACTTAAGTCCCTTACGCTCAGGATTCAATATACGCCCTCGCCGTAAATATTTCGCTTTGGTCCCTTGTGACACAATCTACTATTTTTATATTTAGGCCCTATCTAGCAAAGCTTTTTGTAAACTGGGTAGTGATTCTGTAAACAACGCCGGTCGTGCGGACTGTCGAGTGATACCAAGCGGCGAGATTAAGTAGTCCCGTCAGTGCGAACAAAACACATTGTAGCGCGTGCATTTTCAATTTAGCAGCACGATAGGTCGAACGTATAAGGCTGCCAAATTGAAAATGCACGCGCTACAATGTATTTTGTTCGCACTGACGGGACTACTTAATCTCGCCGCTTATGGTATCGCTCGAAAGTTCGCACGACCGGTGTTGTTTACAGAATCACTACCCTGCACAAATGAAATCTTCGCCGTTTGAAATCTTACGACTGTAGTTCCGTTGCAACCGAAAGCTTTGTATTTAGCTTGCGATTGTTCAACAGTAACTGAAGCGGAAGATTTATTTAAGAGCCCAAAACGGCAGGAACTTTTTAGTTAATTGCTTTGAATTTTCCTTACTTTGCGCTAGGATTTAAAAACTTGGGATCATGGTTGTTAAAGATTTCTATTTGGGATTTGTGTCAACGGGGTTTATTTGACATAATTCGAGTTAGCATACGGTAGTCAAGTTTGCTGTTTTGGTGAAATATCTCTTCCCAAACATATTTTAGCAATTGTATATTTGCTAACTCAACCTTTGGCATGTTTTACTATGGCAAATTTATCACTTTGCAGCATATATTGGGCAACAAAGACTCTTTATCAGTTCACTCAAACAAAGATATTTTTTTTGGTCAAATATATTCGTAAAATTTGAATTTATAAGACTATTCGTGTACCCAGGATGGTTAGGTACGACTTTGGGCCTAAGGTGGGTACCAAATTTAATCTCGTGACTGTGCATGCCTAACATTTGGTTTGAAAAAAATAAGTATGGAAAGCGTTTAGTTGCCAAGTGAATTACTGACATAAAATACACATTCACACATACATAAACTCACGCCTTTATTCCCAGAGTGGGGTAGGCAGAGCTACAGAATTACCAAAAACTCAAAAAATTTGTTGACAATTCTATAACCACATTTTGCACACTTAGGCTAAGACACACATCTTAGCCTAAGTGTGCAAAATGTGGTTATAGAATTGGTGGTTATTGACATAAAATATTGCGGTAAAATGTTTCGCAAGAGATATATCGTGTATTGAATACAACACGGACACAATCCGAAATGAGTCAGTGTTGCATTTTAAAATTAGAAGCGGTTGGAATACGATTTTTAATGGAAGAGCAAATTATTTTGGAATGTGTCCGTTTTGTATTCAATGAGCGATATTATGGTGCATTTGAAATAATATCTCAATAGAATTAAGATTTTGTAATTATTGTATGTAAAAATTCCATGAAATATAAATAGTCAACAGTGTAATTATTCCATGAAATATAAAAGTTACCTACGTTCTGTTATTACGAAACAAATAAAGGTTTTTAGTTAGATAATACAGTTTTGAATTAGACCCTTGGCTAAGCTTGAAGTATAATTATATTCAAGACAATAAGTTCGCACCTCTCTCCTGCTTAACCAAAATTGGTACAATGTCTGTGGCACTCGGCTCTAATTTAGTCTTTACGATGCCTTAAATGGGCTCTCAGAAGTTTAAACTGGCTTTTGTAACTTTAGAGGACATTTGTATAGAAAGAATTTGCGTGAAAAGGGGCTAAGTTTTAGGAGTTTTGGCCTCAATGCTCACGTCTTCTTATAAACTTTTTAAATTAAATTGTAATGTGTAGCATTGCAAAGATTTTTAATGAAAATATCTTTAAACATGTTAAAAATCCTACAAGTTTCTGTTAAAAAAAAGAAGATAAAAGATGTTTATTCAGTAAGTAGGCCGCACTGGCACTTTTACACGTCAAAAATCTACCAGCGCTTCATAAGAGACCACTGCTGAGAAGAAACGCCGCAAGAAACTCAACAGTTAGTCGTTTTTTAAATATACAATTATAAAACTTAACCTAGCATTATATAAAACCCGGATTCAATTTAAGAGTTGGTAACTCATGAACATTTTTGTTGAACCCAGCTATACCTAGATAGGGGACGATGGGGTGAATACGTACACTTTTTACTCTAAGCCTTGTAAAAAAAACTAACCGCTATTTTCAATATGAGATTAATGCTACTTCGTTATCCACTTATTTGGCTATAACAATTTTGTATTTAAGTTTTGATACAAAGCAACTTTGCCAAGATATACGTATAGGTTTTCCCAAAAAATAGGAATTGTACGAATGCACCCCATACTTTCTTTTTCTTTTTTTTCTTTTTATGGCATAGAGAAGGTAAACGAGCACACAGGTCACCTGATGTTAAGTAATACACTATTCGTTTTTTCCCAAGATTCATTGTATTTTCAGCTATTTCACCTGTTTTAGTCATCTTTTAGGCATATCTTACTGACCTGGATTTGTAATTATAACTATTCTTGATATACAATTATTTAACTTACATGTGGTGCATTCGAACAGTTTAAAATTACATACATTTTTACTGTACGAAGGTACCAAAACGATCAAAAAAATAATCAAAATTGAAAATAACCGTTAAAGTAGGTAATCAATTGTATAAATTTTTTTTTTTAATTTAAGTAAAACTTATTAGAGATAGACGCATTCAAAGGAGAACCAAAAATTACTTTTGGGTCGCGGGAAACACATTTTAATTATTTCTGGCGAAATCACTACACTGCCATCAATTTTTGAGGGTAGCCTATGCATATGAGCGGCAGTCGAGATATGACCACTACGAATGCTCCCTTTGTACGAAGCCACCCCATCTTCCCCTAAGTTCGTTTAACTCAAAGAGATCCCCTGTGGGATAAGGTCGTCGATGTACATTATCTACATTAATGCAAGTATTTCTTGTTATAGTTAATGTGCAATGAATAATATAAATAAATTGTACGGTAGGCCAAGAAAGTCTACAACCTAGTTATAGAAAAGTTTCTGTGAGATCTAATTATCGCTAAGGTTGACACTTGTCACTGTCATAATATTATTGCAAGGAAAAATCGAACTTGTTGTATCATCACGTGTCAATGAACTTCAACCATAAGTTAGACCACATTTTTTGCCGACTGTACATAATGAATTGATAATATAATTGGTAAGTAGTTACTATAATCTAGAGGGCTGAGGTGATACCATAAATAACCATTTCTGCATAATGTAAAATAAACTGGATTGCGAATAGATGTATTTCTTATTTCTCTATTATCATTCCTTATGTTAACAATGCCACTTGGATAAATAAGGAAACCGAAACGGCGTATTTTTTCAAGAATAATGGTAGGTTTACACGGGCTTAGTAGCTAATGCTTAGTACTTGCCACTAGTACTTGTTACATGTAAGTAAAAATATTGGAAAAATTCTTAGTATTTATGTTAGTAAGTGCAAGTAATTGTCTACGCCCAGCTAAATATCTTCACATAGGTACCTGTCACTTGTAGGTTGTTGTGAACAATCATGTCAAGTGTATCTTGTAACTACTGATACCATTCTCTATCAATTATATGTAGACGGCTACATGCCGCTTGTCACTCTGCATATACGACCCTATAATAATCACGTAAGTCCTTTTCCTATATTAAAACCGCGGATAGATAAAGCTTACGTCAGATTAATATTTGACACATTTCATATTGTAAACTGTCACATTTTAGCCTTATCCGTACGCATTTTGAATTATAAGAATGAAAAATACTAAGCCCGTGTAAACCTCAGAGCTGTGCAAAAAGATCCACCAATAGGATAACTTTATTTTCCAAGGCTTGCTCAGCGCAGTTCTCCTATTGGTGGACGTAACGACGGTTGAACGGACGAACGAGTGAATGTCCAAGCGGCGAGTTTAAGTAGTCCCGTCAGTGCGAACAAAACATATTTTTAGCGCGTGAATTTTCAATTTAGCAGCATGGTTTCTGCCGATGGATCGAACGTGGCTGCTTAATTGAAAATGCTCGCGCTAAAATGTGTTTTGTTCGCTCTGACGGGACTACTTAAACTCGCCGCTGCGATTTCGCTCGTCCGTCCGACCGTCTGTTGTTTTTTAGAGAATAACACCCCGGCTCTGGTGGCTACTCGCCCTTAGTTATTCGAGCAAGAAAACGCCGCAAGATACTTTACGTAAAATTTATTGTTGTGTGGCGTTGCCTGGGAATAAATAAGATTTCTTATTATCCAAATAAGGATAAGTAATAAAACGAAGGTTTTTATGAGAGTCGCTGTATGAATGCGTGTTGTTTTCTGAATTTTCTTTAATTTCTTAGTTTGAAAGTAGTTCTGAGTGGTTTGTTTTTCATATTTTACATTTAATTTGTTTTGTTTGTCATTAATAATTGAACGGTTAATAAAGGGATCCATTTAAGATGATCAAAACAGAATAAACATACATACACAAACATTAAATCACGCCTGTTTCCCAGAGGGGTAGGCAGAGACCACTTCTTTCCACTTGATACGATCTTGACAAATTTCTTTCGCTTCTTCCACATTCATGTCATTCATACATCGATTCATGCACGCACGTCAGTTTCGGGTACTTAAGATTCGCCCCTTTTCCAGTATTTTTCCGATTTAACTCGAAAAAGTATCAGAACAGAATAAAATAATTTGAAAATTATATTGAATTTTGGCGATTAAAATAAGTATTTGGTTGTGTGCATAGGTGTTTTTGTATTAAAAAACGGCCAAGTGTAAGTTGGAATCGCAACCAAAGGGTTCCGTACCATTCTTGTTAATAGCGGATATTGTACACAGCTGCAAATGTTTACCTATTACAGTTTATTTATTTACTCAATTTTTATTATAAGGTGAACTTAACGCCGTAAGCCATTCTCTACCAGTTCATAAGATACCGCCCGTTGGCAGCTTACGGACAGATGTACGAGGGTGGATGCTTAATAATAGGGTAACCGTTGCGACATTTGGGTACAGAACCCTAAGAATGAAAGCTAGTTTGGGTCCCGCACGGCACCCAAAGGGAGCCCAACGGGACCCGTTTAATATGCCTCCACTGCCCGACGGTCCGTCCGTCTGTCCGTCCGTTCTAACATTAAAGAGCTGAATCTTTTGAGCCGTCAATAATATCTATTGTATGGAGTCCGACTCGCAAACTACCTTTTTTTTAAATCCTCATCCAAATCGGTCTATCTGTTTTGGTACAGTCACACAAATACAACACAGAAACACAGTAGACGTAAAACTTATAACATTCCTCTTTTTCGTCGGGGTATAACAACCCTAAAAATTACTAACTTACATCTTTGTCCAAAAGGTAAGGGCGTAAATTGTACTGTTCAATTCCCTCCCCTTCTTATATATCTTCCGTGTAAAATCTATGTATATAAAAGGCGAACCTAACTCACTGAGTTATATATCAACGCACAGGCGAAACTACTGTATAGTCAACCAATTTGATTTCTAGGCCTCTTTGGACTATGTTAAAGTGACGTTGTCAACCAAAACGTAAGAGACTCCCTATGATTTGGTTTATAACGTCACGTTGACAAAGTCCATAGTGGCCTAGGAATCAAATTGGCTGACGGTACCTATAAACTTGAAATTTGGTACAGGGGTTCCTTTCTTCCTTTAAGGGAGCACTAAGAAAGGATTTTCCGAAAATCGACCTACAACGGTAAGAAATAGTCACTTTATCAGTTGCCCTGAATGCTAAATTGACGTTTCCATGCTATAAAAATCTAGGTCATTTCAAGAATTAACTAAAAACGTCCCCTAAAAAACGGAATAAAACACGAATTCCACTGATCACCTTAACAGACATTACAGAAATTGTAACGCGTTTGCATCTCATAAACATTTGAAGTACAAGAAACAAGAAAGTGGGAAATTATGCGACAAACAAGCAAAATGCGAATCCAGAATTCGGGATATGTTAATTAGGCATCTAACTTTCGGTATACGGTGCGGATAGCGGAAAGTATTCTTATTAGAATCGCTGTGACAAAGTCCTCGGCTTATAAGCTAGTTATAATTATGTACTATCAGACCATTGGAACCTTGACCCACCATAGAACTGTGTCACAGAGACGTTATGATTCAAGTCATAAGAAGTGTCAAACAAATTGTTTTATAATGTCACTGTGACACCGTTCTATGGTGGGTCAGGGTTCCATTGGGCTGATAGTATTTGTTAGAGAAGATCGGACTACGAAACGCTTACCTAAGGACTTTTCACACCACACGCTTGAAATTGCCCAATTATACATCATGTAAACCTTACCTTAAGTAAGTCATTATGGCCATCGGCTAACCAGTACCATATTATAACCCGCTGGTTAATAATGATATTTGAATTCGTATGAAAAATGGTTTCATAGAAACCTACGGCAAAAAAAAAAATATTTTAAAATCGAACTGGCCACTAAAAGCCATATACGCAAAACAAAGAAAAGGTGAGAAAAGTAGAGTATCCTGCTTTCGGATAAAGCTGTTTTCGTCTTTGGCGAGCGTGAATCCCTCGCTGCACTCAGGACTCTGTTTTAATTCCCTCGCTTTGTTCAGAAATTAACTCGCTACGGTCAGAGGTTAAATATGGAATCCCTCTTTTGCTTAGGGTTCAATGTCGCGCCCGTGACATAAAACAGTACTTTATCCCCTCGGTGTATAATCTACTATTTAACACGACTGCCCAAAAGGAAGTGTAATGTTTACAGGGGTCGTGTATGTAACGTATGTATCTACGATTGTTTATTCCACCATAACTTCTAAATACCTACCTTAACTGGCAAAAAAAAAAACGCTTCGTATTATTACAATATTTCAGGGGACAATGTCACACCAATTAACCTAATCCCAAACTAATCTTGTACAATGGTTACTATACAACGATGTAAATACTTAAATAGAGAAATATAATACATAAATAAATACATAGAAAATATCCATGACTCAGGAACAAATAAATGTTCGTGCTCATCACACAAACATCTGCCCTTACTTATAGCTTCGTAGGCGGGGATACTACCAACTAGGCCAGCGCGTCGAATACGTAACACAGGTATCATTTAAAAGGTCTTAATGTATATACGAATGTAGTAGCATTAATAAACGGGTTTAATAACAATATTAATAGAGTCCAGTTTTTAAAGATTTTCTTTTACTTATTATTATTTGTAATGGCGACCCTCTGCCGCCTCGCTTCGGCTTATATGAATGTAAAAAAAAAAAAATATATATATAATATTATAATATGAATGTATAAAATAATACCCGGATATAAAGCAAAATGTTATTTAAACAAAACCGCATCAAAATCCGTTGTGAACTTTTAAAGATCTTATAGCATATACGTAGGGACAGACAGACAACGGGGAGCGATTTTGTTTTATACTATGTAGTGATTGATACCCTTTGTACGAGTATAGATTTACCGGCTCAGTACTGAATCGTCCATGTAGAAAAATGACCAGCGTCGTAAAAGCATAACATCTTATGTCTAAATCGAATCTACCTATAATTAATCAGTTACAACATTATATTTTTTGATGATCCGAAAAAGGTAAAAAAAAAACCAAGCCCGCTTTAACCCGATCTCAGTCCCCTCCCGGAGTTGTTAAATAAAAGTGAACATTTCGTATAAATTTCCCAGTCTCAGAGCCAAATAATCGTGTTTTCGCTTCATTTGGTTGCTTCCTTTGCATAAATTGCTATCTCCCCGTGATCACCGGGAAATTTTAGGCGAATTTTATCAAGGTTTTGTCACGGAATTACCTTATGTTTGATTATTTTTATCATGGGGCGCGCACAGGTCATTCCAGGCCGGTTGGTGTATAATGACTTTAAAAGCAACTGGTTTTTGCCCGCCCTTTGTTCGAGTAGATTTTGACTATGGTTTTTTATTATTCCCTTGGGATTTTTTTATTTTCCGAAATGAAAAGTAGCCTATGTGGTAATCTAGGGTATAAGCTATCGTCATTTCAAATTTAATCCACATCCGTTTAGCCGTTGTAGCGTGAAGGAGTAACAAACAAATACACAATATTTTGCTTTTATATTATAAGTAGGATAAAAACCTAGTTCAAAGCTAGTGTGTAAAGTATTTACTGCACAAAATCAAAAATAAGCAAACTTGAATTAAAATGTATAATGGTGAATTTATCCCATAATTAAACTTTTTTTCAGCTAACCCTGAATATGATAGTAGATTATCCTGAATAAGGACATTGCTGAGGGTTACATAAAAAGAAGCACTTTTTTTTATAGCATAGAGATGACAAACGAGCACACAGGCCACCTGATGGTAAGTGGAAACTGTGACCTATAGACATTCGCATTCACAAGACTGCAGAGCAATCCTAAGACTGCAAATGCGTTGCCAACCCTGAGGACTAAGATGGAATGCCTCTATGCTAGTCATTTCACCGGCTGTCTTATCCCCAAACCGGAACACAACAATGCGAACACTGCTATTTGGCGGTAGGTTAATGGATAAGATGGTGGTAGCGATCCGGACGGACCCTGCACAAGGTCCTACCACCCGCAAACCCTGAAGAATATGATAGTAGATTATCTTGAATAAGGACATTGCTGAAGGTTTCATAAAAAAAAGCACGAGCTGTGTCTTGTAAAACTGCCTGAAACTTAGCAGGTTTTACCAGTTACAATACGACTTTAGAATTTGCTATAGAAGATTTTTCATACATGTTGCAAATCTAAGAAAGAATGCCTTTACACACGGTATTCAACAAGGTAAGTTTAGTTGTCAACCTATTTTAGTTCAAGTATGCGTTGTCACTTTCTATCAAATTTAAATGTCATAAAGACAGATAAGGACCGAGCATAGTCCAAGGCTCCAAGCAAACTTCAGGTAACTAATGCGCGTTTATGAATAAGAGGGTAAGGTGTCTAGAATAATATTATGCGTATCTGTGTGTCTGTAGTCTATGGGATTGTTACTCCCAAACGAATGTACCTAATTACAGTTATATTGCCTTGTTGTTCTGTATTATTTTTTTATTCTTGTTCTTACAATAAAGAGTATACATACAAACCTACTTGAAAGCGGTCCTTTATAGGATCACTCGTGCATCTGTATGTCCGTCTGTCTGTCACAGACAATTTGCTCCAAAACTACTGGACCAATTGAATTGAAATTTGGTACACATAATGTCAATTGATGACCCAAACACAGATGTGCAAAGTATTTTTTATTTATTTTTTAAGTGTCATTGCCAGTGGACCAATTTGGGACCGTCTTATCCATTGACCTACTGCCAAACAGCAGTGTTCGCATTGTTGTGTTCTGTTTTGGGGATAAGACAGCCGGTGAAATTACTAGCATAGAGGCATTCCATCTTAGCCCTCAGGGTTGGCAACGCATTTGCAGTCTTAGGATTGCATTGCAGTCTTGTGAATGCGAATGTCTATGAGTCACAGTTTCCACTTACCATCAGGCGGCCTGTGTGCTGGTTTGTCTTCTCTATGCCATAAAAAAAAAGAAAAAAAGAAATACGTAAGTATGTACATTACGGAACCCTCCCCACGCGAGTTCAACTCACGTTTGGCTCTTTTTTTTTTTATTATGTATAATAATAGTTTCTAAAGATAGTTGAAGCGCAACTGGTTCTAATTAACGAAAAACATTAGCTTTAGGTAACGCAAACTATAACTAAACCGATTCCATTTTGAACTCGCATCACTAATATTATAACGAACTATAAATTACATTCGGATCATTAACAATTTCAATTTGAATGACGCTGTTTACGGAACATTGACTACGTCATTTATCTTGTGTGACGTCACGATAATGGTTTTGTGTATGCTATTTACTTTACGTATATCTACAGTGTTGTTATGTCCTTTATGAAATGGGAATTTGTCGTTTTCATGAACTAAGGTTACAATACAAAACACTTTACTAACGTAACTTTATTAAGGTAATGGATATAAAGGAAAAAGAAATACAAAGTGTCTCAACAGGCGTTCCTATGCTAAATAGCGATCTCTTCCAGACAACTTTACAAAGAAGACATGGTTAAAAATAAAGAATAGAAATAGGCAGGCGGTGCAAACTGAATTAAAACAAAAAAAACGTATGCTATCCTTTGAATAAATAGTGTTGTTAGTCTTCTTAAAGTTTCGTATCATAAGGTTTTTTTTTCGTTTATTATTCAATACTAGCGACCCGCCCTCGCTTCGCTTCGGTTTATGTGAGTTTTCTGTATCATCCGTTCATGAAACAGGATTTATTATACATATAAACCTTCCTCTTGAAACACTATCTATTAATAAAAACCGTATCAAAATCCGTTGCGTAGTTTTAAAGATCTAAGCATACATAGGGACAGACAGCGGAAAGCGACTTTGTTTTATACTATGTAGTGATATAAACTTAATCTAAAACATCACATTAAATGCTTACAGAAGCCTGTGTGGCTTAATCGTAAGCAGTGAGTCGTTTGACACTTTATTTGCAACATTGAGTATCAATTCATGTAACTAGATATGTATTGACTTTTTAGTACATTTTTACCCTGTCTACTATTTTTTGCATTTAATGTTTTTTTTTAAATATCTTTTGGTAGCTGATTTAGAACATTTGGCAACATGTAATCTGTGGTACACTTCCCATAATTATTCTTAAAATTAGGTAATAAATAAGGGGGTAAGTTAGCAATTTTAAACTATTTGGTCTTGTTCTGTTTTTCAAATCCTTTAAACTGTTGAACCCCTCGCTTACGATCTGTATATTTATGTTATCATATACTTTTAACACCTTACAGTAGTTAAATAATTGATCATGGCAATTTAAAAATTGGCGTTTTATTTTGGCTGGTACTATGGTTTTTAACAATGATAGTTGCAGTCTATATACTTTATCTAAATACGTTTTACATGTACGTCCGTATGTTCCTATACTATAGCCGATTACTGAATCTGCTAGAGCTAAATACAACTTCTTAGGGTGTTATATTATGGTACTTAAAATTTTAATATGGAAAACTTAGCTAACAGGGCTCTTAGTTTCGTACATACACTTTATATGTGACATTTCTAGTTAAACCTATTGTCAATGACCAGCCCAAGATAGGTATGTTCAGTTACCAATTCGAGGCTTGGACATCTGCAGGCACCCTAGTACTTAGGTCCCGCTGTTCGCCCGTCTGTCAGCTGTTTGTATTCCATGAACCTCAAACGGTGCACAAGATTTCGCCCGTGAGTCATTCAGTCAGCCTAACGTGCGTGAGTGAGATAGAAAAAATAGATGCAATTTAATTTGCACCTTATAACTATTACGTACAAGTCTGATTGTGGGTTTTAATCGTGCTTTCGGAAATCATCGCAATCGTTGTTCGTGTCTGCGCGAACGAAGATTCACGACACGCCATATCGGTTGTGTTCTACTTTCTGTTCTGTAACACGGGTTTTAGCTATCACGCCATAATCTGAAAGTTACTCCATTTAAGATTAAGCAAATCTCCCGAACAATTTGCACTCAAAGTCCAATATTTAATCAACCGATGGCCAATCGAATCAAGTAATAGCCTAATTCGGTTAACTTTCCGCTCGGTCGCACCGGCGATGTTAGAGCACGGTTTTTTCATTAAATTTAAATTTGTGATTTGTTAGGGGATACCTTTTCAGTTGGAATTACGTGCGAAATTATTGAAGGCTTTTCTTTTTTGCTGTATTAATTGGAAGGGTAGCTTAGATAAAAAAAAAGATAAAAGATGTTTATTCAGTAAGTAGCGCACTTTTACACGTCAACAATCTACCAGGCAGCGCTTCGCAAGAGACCAGGCTTCTTTTTCGAGCTAACGACATTTGACGTGGGCCTCACGAGGCTAAAAAACAATGAATCTAAAATACGATAAGAAATAAATGTATTTCAAGTATGTATTTTCAATAAATTTATTTAAATTTGTTAACCGAGAGGGTTACTAATGAAGCACCCTTTAAGTACAGAACCCAAAAAAGAACCCTTTCATTATTTTAAGTGAAATTCCAGAATAATATCAGCAAATCAACACGTTGTGCTGTTATTCGAGACACGTACATAGAAAATGTGAAGCGAACTGACGGCGGAATTTCATTTCGACACAATCGAACAGCTGCGTCTGGCGAAACGATGTTCGGCTTTTTTCGGGCACGCTCGAGGTTACTCGGGAGTGACAGCGTCATTCTCTTTTTGAAATGTGACTGGTGATTACTTTTTTATGGTTCCGTGTACAGTGACTTTATGTTTATGCCTCAGGACTGTTTTGATGTAAAGAAAATGTGTAAAACTATTTTTACCTACAGTTCAATTGACAAGGTTGTTTGTTTAAATTTATTTACCCTGTTAAACGCGCAATAGCTAAAGTTAAGAGTGCGTGAAATATGTTCTAGTCTTATCTGTCATTATGACATTTGAATTTGATAGAAAGGGACACAGAATACTTTAACTAAAATAGGTTCATTACGTTTATGAATAAGCGTAAAACTTTATTGCACCAAAAAAATACTCATAATATACGTACAGCTAACTTAATAAAGTAATGCAAGTATCATAAACATGTATAGTAAGTAAATTTACCGATATTAATGTAAACTTAAGACTGCGCCGAGCGTACGCCGGATGTACAGTGGCGTCCTCAAAGTATTTATTTTGGTCGGTAAGTTTTTAAACACAGCTTATAAGGTATATTACATAGTTTAATAACAATTCACCTTCGAGTTATCAACTTAACGAAAAAAAGTGGCTACCTTTTCCCGTTAAGCTGACTACTCAAAGGGTAATTATTATTAAAGTTTGTTACATAATGCCATCAATTCTGTTTTTAATTGCGCTACAAAACCGTATCGTCTGATTGCAAGGAAATTCTTTAGTTAATTAGAAAACACGATAATAGTAATGAAGGCGCCACTGGACGCTCGACGTTTGCTCGGCGCAGACTTAAGATCGATTTTTGAAAAAAATATTTTTAATACACCCTATGCATAAATAAAAATTCTGCAAAAAAAAGGTTTGTAAGTTGTCTTTTAGTCGGTAAAACACGAAAGAGTTTTATAAATGTCTATGGGTCAC
Source organism: Acleris laterana (assembly GCA_963966035.1). Lineage (NCBI taxonomy): Eukaryota > Metazoa > Arthropoda > Insecta > Lepidoptera > Tortricidae > Acleris > Acleris laterana. Next base: position 12,328,789 of record OZ014461.1, read on the forward strand.
AGTTTCCAGTTACCATCAGGTGGCCTGTGTGCTCGTTTTTCTACTATATGCCATAAAATATATCGACGCTTGAAAGGCGAAATGGGATAAGCGACATTTTTTGTGATATTGAGTTATATACATCGTTAAAATCAGCAGATTTTTCTGCGTCGCATGAGCCGGGTCTCGTGCCCGTATGACGACTTTTGTGTCGCTTATTCCATCGGTGATTTTTAGAAACACCGATCTATTTTTGTTACTAAGCGACTTCATTTTTACAGTTTTTTGAATATTGGAGATTAGATAAAATGTTTTTTTACAAAATGTTACTTAGACTGTTTGTCTTTTTTACAACTTTCTTTTTATGTGTCGGTTATATTTTATTACTTCATCGTAAAACGTATTTTAATTTCCTTTATATCATTTTACCTATATCTACAGAAATACAAAAAATGGCTTAGATCAAATAACCTAAACGTCTTTATCCGCACTATTGTAGGTTATAGCCTTTTACTTGATATGAGTTTCGAGAGTAATGTCGCTTATCCTTTTTTACCTGCAATAATTTTTAAACTACTTACTGTCGCTTATTCTAAAGTTACTCTAAGTATTAGAGTTTTTAGTACAAAAAAAATTGTCGACAAATAGTTTGACTGTAACTTTTTTTTGGTCTCTGATAATTGTTTAGTAACTTTATTTGTTTATTTTTATTTCAAATAGGTGAAGTACCTATATTTGTTTAGTCATTTGGATTTATTCAGTTTATTTTTATTAAAGACCCATTAACATTCGTAACAGTTGTTTTATTTACTTTTTTCATCAATATCTTGAATTTTGGTGGTGATGTATTAGTAAAGAATTAATTATGAGGGTTAAATTTTAGCTTAGATAAAATATTTTGAAGTTTAAAATTGTCGCTCATAGCAGTTAGATTATTTGTCTTGATTTAATTTCTGGCTAAAAATGACTTTTATATAATCTAACATTGTTCTTAAATTTGAAATAATTTGCGGTTAGATAGTTTTTCCTAATTATCTTTCAAATCTTTTTCCGGTTAGACATTTTTACTTGATTCATTTTTCACCACAATTTTTGGTTGGATGATTTTACCTCCTGCAGTTTTTGAGATCATTTTGCGTAAGCTACACTAAATCCTAAAATAATACCTTTGTGGGTAATTTATTGAGTACAGTATATAGAAAACACCATCATGATCATGTACAAAGTTGAATTTTGAAAATCGTCTTACAAAATAAATAATAGTGATTTTTTTTCAAAAATCTGTGCCGTTTTTGGGCTCTCCTGTAAAGTTACTATTTGGTCGCTTATCCCATTTCGCCTTTCAAGCGTCGATATATATATATATATTTTATTATATTATATATATATATATATATTATATACATATATATACTATCAGCCCTGTGGAACCCTGACGTACCATCATAGAACTGTCACAGTGACGTTTTGATTTAAGTCGTAAGATGTGTTAAACAAATTGTTATATAATGCCATTGTGACACCGTTCTTTGGTGGGATTGGTGGGTCAGGGTTCCATTAGGCTTTAAACAAAGGATTATTATGACATGACTTTGCATTTCATTTTACGGCTAGCGTAAAGGGGGCGGCTATAGCAGTTATTTAGCTCTGTCCTTTTTTCTCAGCGTAAACTGATTGCATTTCTATGTAATGATAAACCCCAGATAGAAAAAGATGAGGGTTAATAACGTTTGTTATAAAACTGTCTTAATGACAGTGACAGCTGCTTAAATATCCATTACTTTAAACTTTAATAGCATGTAATTCTAATTATATTTTACTTATAATAAAGAAAATGTAGAATTCTTGCCATTAATAAACGAACATTTCAAAATGAATAAAATTATTCAAATCAACTTAGTGCAAAGGTATTAGTTATGTAAATTTAATTATGTTCTCTGCTTCGAATAAGGAATATTATTTAGCATTTCGAAATAGTATGTTAATCCATTGACATTACCATAATTTAACTTTTTATATACTTACAAAAAATAAAACTGACCTGTGAAACAAAATATATGTTGATATTCATTTGTTTAGGTACGAGAGCTTTTTACAAAATATTAGTGACTAAGAAATAATGTATTTATACGTAAATAAAAAGATGAAATCCCCGATATAATAGCAAGCCCCTTTTGAGAATACCTATCTGTTAGACCGGTAAACCGATTTTTATGAAATCTCACAATAAACCATCCCGTTTTCTATAAAAACAAAACTATCTACCCCTTTGAGAGCTACGGTGCCATAGACAGACACACACACACACACGCACACATATACACAGACACAAGTTAAACTTATTTGTATTTGTCGAGGGTTAAGAAGAAAATTCGTTGCATTCGTATTTTGAACCGTTATCCAAAAAAGTATTTTTTTTACTTTTACTTACTTTATAAATTTTACAATGTCATGGAGAAGTATGGCACATACTTTAAATATGTAGATTAAATAAAAGAATATATAAAACTATCAGTAAGTAATTGTAAAGATAGATAATGGCCCCTCTACACGATGGCCCATCATGGGCCAACGTAAGGGACGCATTTACACAGAGCGAGCAACATATTCTTGCATCTCAGTCTTACGCATCACAGCATCTCACTCTTACACATATTCTTGCATCTCACTCATACGGATCATACGCCATAAACAACAGTATCTACATCGTTGTGTTTCGGTGTTGGCAAAATAAAATAATTTAATTGTGCTAGTTAGCCTTATCTAAGCTATAAAACATACACACACACACATAAACACGTTCGCTCACACACACGCACGTATACACACGTGCAAACGCACACAAACGCACCGAACCTAAAACCGTAAAACGTATGCAATTACAATTTGTTTAAGTAAAGTAATAGAAGCCCTGCGTATTTTAACTACTTAAGTTAATTTATGTACGGATTAGAATTTAAATTCTTGCGTTTTCAAAGAGTGAATTCTTAAAGTTAAGTTATTACTCAGTATCCATTAAAACTAATTGAAATTGTTTAGTTTCAAATAAACGGTCTGATTTTAATTTAATTAAGTTGAAGTATAAACTCGTAGCTGGCTACATAGTTTTACCACTAAATTTAAGGGTCAAGAACTAAGAAAGAATGCATCTGAAGGTCTAGAACAATCATCTCGGTTTTGCGAGTGGTAGGACCTTGTGCAAGGTCCGTCCGGATCGCTACCACCATCTTATCCATTAACCTACCGCCAAACAGCAGTGTTCGCATTGTTGTGTTCCGGTTTGGGGATAAGAGAGCCGGTGAAATGACTAGCATAGAGGCATTCCATCTTAGTCCTCAGGGTAGGCAACGCATTTGCAGTCTCAGGATTGCCTTGCAGTCTTGTGAATGCGAATGTCTATGAGTCTCAGTTTGCCTGTGTGCTCATTTGTCTTCTCTATGCCATAAAAAAAAGTTAAGGCAATTTTTACCTTTTTATTCACGCAGGCAGGTACCCATGTATCATTATTATGTGAAGTCAAGGTCATAAATAAGTACAGGTATCCCTCAGAATCCCTAACAACACTTGTCCTAACACATTACATACATACATACATTAAATCACGCCTGTTTCCCTGAGGGGTAGGCAGAGACCACTTCTTTCCACTTGCTACTTATCTTGACATATTTCTTTCGCTTCTTCCACATTCATACATCGAGTCATGCACGCACGTCGGTTTCGGGTACTTAGATTCGGCCCTTTTCCAGTATTTCTCCGATTTGACTGGAAAAAGTACGCCTAGGGCGGGCCCTTCCGACCCGTCCACTCACTTTCGATCTGTATATATCTCTTGCGTCAATCTTCTTTCATCCATCTTTTCCAAATGACCGAACCATCGAAGCATGCCTTTTTCAATCTTAGTCACTACATCTTCTTTTATTGTCCTAACACATTTGTTTCTCCGAATTTTCATTCGTCCTAAAGTGGTTTTCAGATGAGTCAGGTAACTTTTTAGCATTTTCAAATATCTCCGGTTCGGTTAGGTTAGGGTTGTACTACAACAAGACTAAAGTATTTAAATATAAGTAAAAATGGCTCTAGGATAAACGAAAGTTCGGTCAATTGATGCATTAGGATATTATCGCTGCTTAAATACAAAACCGGCACAAAACAAAAACAGATATAGTTTGATTTAAAACAAAGTGTATAGAATTTAAATGCAACACAAATACATTTTGATTTGTGTCCCTTTTGTATTCAAGCAACGATGACAAGGACACGTTCCCAAAATGCAAAAAATATCTACACGACCCTATGCCACTAACAATATGGTGTATGCATATTTGAAGGTGTACACAGCTATTGCGTCACATATTATGCGGTGACTAATCGTTTTTTTTTGTATAGTCAGCATCAAAAGTATCTAGTGCAGAATAACATGCTCAAAATGATCTAGACGCGACGTATTCCCTTGACAATAGACTCAAGTACAGATCATTTTGACCTCTTCGGTTGCTTAGCTACTTCTGCTGCAGACCTTACCTCTCCCCGGCACCTTATTGTTACCCTGGCTTTCAATTAGGTTTTACGTCTAAAAATAATTTACATGTACCCATAGACATGTACACTCTCGGGACTATAATCACAAGAGGACTTAGGGCCGTATTAATAAACTAATCTCAACTCTAATGGCCGTCTCAAAATATGTCAAAAAGGACAGTGTTTTTTTTTATGTCATAGAGAAGACAAACGAGCACACAGGCCACCTGATGGTAAGTGGAAACTGTGACCTATAGACATTCGCATTCACAAGAATGCAATCCTAAGACTGCAAATGCGTTGCCAACCCTGAGGACTAAGATGGAATGCCTCTATGCTAGTCATTTCACCAGCTGTCTCATCCCCAAACCGGAACATAACAATGCGAACACTGCTGTTTGGAGGTAGGTTAATGGATAAGATGGTGGTAGCGATCCGGACGGGCCCTGCACAAGGTCCTACCACCCGCAAAGTTCTATGGTTTGACGTTTACTTTGGCATATCTTGTGACGGGCATCTCAACCAAGATAAGTTTATTAATACCGACCTTAGACGGAATGCCTCTATGCTAGTAATTACACCGTAACCCAACGCGTTGGCCGTTGACGACGCGCTGGCCTAGTGGGTAGTGACCCTGCCTACGAAACTAGTGGTCCTGGGTTCGAATCCCGGTAAGGGCAGATATTTGTGTGATGAGCGCGAATATTTGTCCCTGAGTCATGGATGTTTTCTATGTATTTAAGTATATATTTCTCTATATCGTCGGCTTAGTGCAAGAAGTCACTAATGGCATAAAATCACTAAGTACAGGTGCGAGCACGGGCGGTCTCGCCGCGACTTACTCTTTCTAACGCACGGATCCATTTTTTTTTACATTGAATAATTCCGATGTTACAGCCATGACATTAAGTCATTAACTTAACTTTTTGCCTTATTGATTTGATGTAAATTGGTTTTAGACCATTACTAACTTTAAACAAAACAAATTTGTTATTTTTTATCTTTTTATTTTGTTTAAATATTCACTTTTGTTACTTATCGACTTTAAAAAATAAAACAATATGAATAAAGCTATGAAAGTATTTGAGCTAGAATTCATTATATGCATATAGTTACTTTTAGCAAACCGTAAAACGAAAATAAAAGTTATTATCATGCTTTAATGATTTTTAACAAAATGAGCATTGGATGCACATTACCACTTTTACTTTAGTATAAAATAACTAAAGCACTTTATAAAGTTTAAAAAAACTAGGAGACAGCATTAATGGCAATCAGAATGATTTTTTAAAGTAATTAATGATATTTATCGATTTTTGTTATGTCCAAAGACATGTAATTCACGTGATTAAATTATGTTTAGTGACTTTTGGCAAATAACTTGTATGAATTTGAACACCTTTAGTGAAATATTCTTGCACAACAGTTCATATTTCAACTCATTTATACCTACGAGTACGTCTTGCTCTCGCGGTAACGGGGGTTCGGCCACCGCGATCGAAGTCATACCGTTGCGGCTGCGACCGGGGATGGACGTTACGCGAGAAGTTAGTGATTTCTTATAAAATGAAGCGAAATGGTATTAAATTTAAGGCAGGACGAGGATCTTTGATGTTAGAAAAGATTCTAAATAAGGAGAATGAAGATCACAGCGTAACTACCTTTGTCATTTATTTATAATAAGATACGTGCAAATTACTTTATGCTGTTAAGTTGTAGGTAAGTAAGTATTTCATTTGCGAAATACTAATGCTAATAAAATCAGGGTATGTAAAAAGTTTTTTAAAAGTACCCTCTGTATTTCAAACGGCCCAAACAATGCATTTTCCAAGGTTGGCAGTTCTGGTCTTTTTGAAGGAGAAGACCAACGTGGTAAGCATGTTGCTCACAATAAAACCAAACAAGACGATATAGATTTTATAAAACAACACATCGAATCATTCCCTACAATGGAATCGCACTATTGCCGAAAAACATCGTCAAAACTCTATTTAGATGGCACGCTATCTATTTCAAGAATGTACGAACTTTATACAGAGGAATGCAAAAAAGCGTCTCGGACTTCTGTTACTTTAAACGTGTACAGAAATGTATATGGAACTGAATATAATTTGGATTTTCACAAACCAAAAAAATACTAATGTCTAACATGTCATAAGTATAACAGTATCAAAAATACAAACGGACCCGATCTTGAATCTTGGAAACAAAAATATGACTTACACATTTCACTAAAAGAACAAAGTCGAGAAGCCAAAGAATTGGACAAAATTCGTGCTAATGAAGATGAAAGCTTTAATTCAATAACCTTAGATTTACAAAAGGTACTTCATATCCCAAATGGAACTGTTTCTATTCTTTATTACCTACGCAAATTGAATGTGTACAATGCTACCATTTATGAAGCTCGCACTCCCAACGACGGCTTTTGTTACCTACCTCTGGTCTGAGCTGGATGGCAAAAAAGGAAGCGATGAGGTGGGTACGGCTTTGTATCTATGGATAAAACGTCTGCCATCTACTGTAAAACAGATTTCCATATTCACTGACACCTGTGGAGGCCAAAATCGTAATCAACTCCTTTTAAGCCTGCAGTTGTATTTAGTTCAGACAACTCATCTCGAGGTAATAGAACATAAATATTTAGAGTCTGGTCATACACATATGGAGGTAGATAGCAAGCACAGTGCGATTGAGAACCAATTGCGTTTAATGCCAGTGTACTCAATGATAGACTTCTGTAATGTTATTCGATTAGCAAGATCAAACAGAAAAAATAAGAAAAATTAAACCCTGAAAAAACCGTACGAACCGATAGTTATGAATCACACAGATATTTTGAACCTAAACGACTTGAGAGATAACTTGATGCAGAATCGATCGATTGATGTCAATGGAGAAAAACTGCGATGGCTTAAAGTGAAATCTTTTCGACTAGAGAAAAAAAGGCCGAATGTTGTTTTATACAGATACGATTTCAAATCTGAGTATAAAGAATTTCACGTATTAAAAAGTAATACATCCCAATCTATGGCCCCAATAAAACAACTGCGAAAACGTAAGCTTGAAAAACCCATACAGGGTTTCAATTATAACACTTACATTTCGAGAAAAGCTTACAACCAAAAACTGCCAATCACTTAAAAAAAGGACTTACTAAAAATGTGAAATGAAAAAATTATACCCGCGGAACTTCACCACTGGTACCAGAACTTGCCAGCCAAAGAAAGTCGTGATTATGTACCTGAAGAAATGTCTTCAAACTCAGAAGACGAAGAGTAAAAAAGATGGATGACTAGGTTTTTTAACTCTTTTTCGTACTTACAGTATTAGGTCAAAATCAAAGGCTGATCTTTTTATTTTAATACTTTTAGAAGTTTTTATGTTTTATAACAGTAAGTAAGTAGTGCTTGCTGTGAGTGTCTGGGATTATAATATAATATTAAGTTCCTCTATAAAAAAAAAACCTTTTTTAGTTATTTTAGTTTGGAGTTACAAATAACGCCATTTTGAGAATTTTATGTTATTGTTGTGGTTTTGTTGAGTTTATATCTGTGAAGTAGAGTTTTTAAAACTGTTTATGCGTTGTTAATTAGTAAATAATGTTCATAAAGTTTCTAAGGTAATAATTATGACTGATGAAACCAAATTTCTCGTTAAAACCTGTGTTTCTCGATTGAATTGTGATTAAAATAAAAAATAACTAATTGTAAGTTCCCTTTAAGCGAGAAAGACAAAAAGTCACTAACTACATATTTAGGCTTTTAAAAACGTTATTTGGAATTATTGTACAAAGTTTTTAATTGGTTTTGATACTAAATATACTTAGCTAACCACTTGTGTTTAATTTTTAAATCTAGACCCGAACCTACAACAATAATGTTCATTTGACTAAGTCAAAACTTTGGGCCCGTTTTTCTCTGACTTGACTTTTTGTGGGTTAATGACTTCTTGCACTAAGCCGACGATATAAGCATTTATATCGTTGTCTAGTACCCATAGTAGAAGCCTAGAGCTTAGTTTGGGACTAGGTCAATTGGTGTGAGATTGTCCCCTCATATTTATTTATTTTACTATTTATTACAATGCAAATAATGCTCTTTCACAGTAGTTTAAAGAATAAGATTTTAACTAATCTAGTTAGTGCGTACAAAATACATTTTAGCGCGTGCATTCTCAATTATAGGTAGCCTTTTTCGATTGTTTGGCAAAAGCCCTGCTTGTAGTTTATTGTCAACTCTTTTTTTGCGCCAGTTCAATTTACTAGGTTATAAAAATAATCGAGTATCGCTTTTCAGCAAATAACAAATTGTTTTCGATTAAATATAGTCCATATATTTTATATAAGTCAAATATTTATGAGTATACGGAAGTGTAAAATTTTAAGTTTCAATATCATTTCTGGGCTGTTGACTTTATTCTCCGATGCAAAAAGAGGGATGTTATTAAGTTTGACCGCTATGTCTATCTGTGGCACTCTCAAACGGGTGAACCAATTTTGATGCGGTTTTTTTATTTAAAAGCTAGCTTTAAGCGGTGGTTTTTAACTAGTTTTTTAAAAATCGGGTTCGAGGTTTATAATTTTCTATCGTTTCCGCTGTGGAATCCCTAATTGTCATTTGTCCTAATGCATTGTTTGTCCGAATTTTCATTACTCCTCAAGCCATTTCTACTTGAGTTGAACCACTTTTTAGTATTGTTTTTAATACAAACCTAACCTAACCAAACCGCAGCCATAATTAGATAACTTAAAAAGGTGCCTGACTCAGCTGCAAACCAGTTTAGGGCAAATGAAAATTCGGACAAATGATGTGCTAGAACTGACGTTGTTAGGGTTTCTGAGGGACACTCTTTTCTCTCACGTTGATATTGAGTTGACTTTCGTATCGTCATCAACTACCTTTAGTTGATGACGAAAATATAACTAAAGTCATGTAAGTAACGTCTGTCCAACATGATCCAAGACCTCTATAATACAGTCTGTAAGCACTTAGAGGATGCTTCGGCTTTGTAGTTCTCTCTCACTCGCTCTTAATAAGAGCGTATAAGAGCGAGTGAGAGACAAGTACACACCCGAAGTACGACGTTAGACAATATTGTTTGTGAAATATGTAAGTATTAACAACGTTTTGCTAGACCTTCTTTACTTAACAGTACTGGCGGCAGCAGAGTTAAAATAAAAACGGTAAGTTAAATACAATAACTGTTTAATAGGGTATTTCATTTTCTACACTTTGCCATTTTTAATGAATTTGCTCGAATTATTGCTTTTATTTATTTTAAAGAACAGTGATTGAAGTTATAATAAAATTAGATGGTATGTACCCTATGACCACTTTTTCAATAAATTTTAATGATTATGCGATTCTCCGAAGCCACAACAAGTAGATAAAATGGTAAAAGCTCGATATAATTAGTTTTTGACACAAGTTAGTTACTGTATGTTGTTGTTGGAAAAATAAAAAAAAACAACAAACAATAACCAAAAATCAACAAAATCAATGTACAATCCGACGAAGTATTTAAACATTAGCTGAGAAACCTTTTATTGGATAATCCATTATACTCCGTGGATGAATATATGGAACTGGAAATGTAAATTTAAGTATTTTATTATTTTGTTGCCTTTATTAATTCTTGTACATTATAATTGACATCGGACGAGTGTCCATTTTATTAGATGTGTAATTGTTCTTGTTATAATTATTATTTATTTTTGTATTCTTTGATTATTAGTATTGATGGTTGACGATCTCAGTGTAATTTCGTATTTTTTGACATGCAATGCAATTAATATTGTAATATTACATTGATGAATAAATAAACTAAACTAAACTAAACATTACAATATGTTCTGCTAAAGCGAAAATGGTCAATATGTGCAACCTCCAAATGTTGTGTATAATAAAACGTGATGATTAATATGCTAATGTAAGAGCTACTCAAAACCTACCTCAGCTCATTCAAAGGAATTATACGTCAGTTCTGGAACTTCAGTCTCTCCAAACCTAAAATCCATTTGCTCCTAATCATGTTCTCGGAATTACCCTACGACGTTCTATGTAAATGGAACTGCGGGTTACCTGTAGGTACCCTTACCATGATTTACAATTACCGTACTCGCTAGCGAGTCGAATGCTCTGTCACTCGCAGACCTCGCAGTATTCTTATAGAGTGCGAGGGACAGCGCATTTGACTCCATAGCGATTACAGTAATTGTAACTCATGGTAAGGGTATTGGGCAGAGTATTGTGGGAAGAGTGAAATGGGTTCCAGGATGACTTATTAAGTAAGATTATGGTTGAAGGAGTGGTTGAATTATGGATTAGAGGTTTTTAGGGTTTGGGAACTAAGTATCTATAGGTTGGAAATTTAATGGAAAAGTGGTAATTAAATTATTTAACTCCCTTGGGTAATTCTATCTCAATGTAATTATGTTATTAATAATCGGGTATTTCAATCTAGTTTTTGATCGTATAATATTTTGATAGTTTGCCATTTACTGCGTTGCTATATTATATTGTAAAAGATCGTGTGTATTACACTTATTTGAAATCATCGAGTGACATGTTATGATGATTCTAGAACGCATTATAATACTATATCCGCCTCTCAGGGGTGTGATTGTCTCAATAACGCGGTCGGACGAACGAAAGAGTTGATGTCGCAGCGGCGAGTTTAAGTAGTCTTGTCAGAGCGAACAAATCACATTTTTTCGCGTGCATTTTCATTTTGGCAGCATGGCTTCTGTCGATGGGAAAGAGACAAATTGTTTTTTGCTCTGACGGGACTAATTAAACTCACCGCTGCCACACTTACTCGTCCGTTCGACAGACCGCGTTTTTAAGAGAATCACACCTCAGTGATTCTCTCAAAAACAACGGACGGTCAGACGGACGAACGAAATCGCAGCGGCGAGTTTAAGTAGTCCCGTCAGAGAGAACAAAACACATCTTAGCGCGTGCATTTTCAATGCCAAAACCATGCAGCTAACACGAAAATGCACGCGCAAAAATACGTTTTGTTCGCACTGACGGGACTACTTAAACTCGCCGCTTGGACATTCACTCGTCCGTCCGTCCGACCGTAGTTGTTCAGAGAATCACTAACCAGGTCATTGTCACATCAATGTTCGCATTACATTTATTTCACCGGTTGTCTTATCTTATCTCACAGGTACAGTCAACCAATTTGATTCCTAGGACTTTGTCAACGTGACGTTGTAAATCAAATCATTTAGGGAGTCTTACGTTTTGGTTGACAACGTCACTTTAACATAGTCCAAAGTGGCCTAGAAATCAAATTGGTTGACTGTACCTATGCAAACTCCGCTTCTTGGGATTAGGGTTAAGGATAATATAATGATGAGAATAATCCAACTACTCCTAGACCTAGTTTTATTTTGTAACTAGTACTTGGAAACAATATAAGTCTTCATAAAAATATTTTTGTTCGGAGTTTTCTACTCACTAGCGAGATTAATACGGAAATTGTTTCCAAGAAAACCTTTGAAGATAGGATAAGGATATTGGAATCGTATTGTTTGTTTTAAAATAATATATGTAACGTAAATATTAATTAACTAGTGACCCGCGCGCGCTTCGCTTCGGTTTACGTGAGTATGATTTATACCTAGCCAGCCTTTCTCAATAAATGGGCTATCTAACACTGAAAGAATTTTTTAAATCGGACCAGTAGTTCCTGAGATTAGCGCGTTCAAGCAAACAAACAAAATCTTCAGCTTTATAATATTAGTATAGATAAAGAAAGGCTGTGGAAATAATTTTGCTACCGTGTGACACCTGTGTATTTTTTGCTTTTTACATCACCTATTCGGAAAGGAGACTTTTCTTCCCTACTAGGAGGGATCAAAATGGCACTTTTCTGTTCAAGGACATTCGATTCAGTTTGAAAAATAGGTACCATCCTTGTTAAATTTGATAACTTTTAGAGAGTGTAAACAATTAAATTTATTTCATCACTATGACCTTTTATTTTCTCAAAATTGATGTGAAAAGCAGTTCGTGTCACACGGCAGTAAAATTATTTCCTTGGGCGTTATCACTTGAATCCCTACGCTCAGAATTCAATGAGCGCCCTCGCAGTAAATGTGACACTTTACTCCCTTGTGACGCAATCTACTATTAATGGTGGTAGGACAATATGTTATAATAGTAATTGTTGGTGACTGTACCATCAAACTGTAGGAACCTTTTTCTAGTAGCAATTCGCAACGAAGTCGATTTGAGTGAAAAAACAACTCTAAGATCCCTACATAAGTTTTTTTTGCTTTCTTAAAAGCATAGCTCGGACAAGTCATCGTAAAAACATATGGCAATAGAACAAGATTCAATAGAGTCTGAGGCCCGTATTAATAAACTCATCTTGGCTGAGAGGCCCGTCACAAGATACGTCAAAGTAAACGTCAAACCATAGAACACTCTCATTTTTGACGCATCTCGAGACGAGCATTAGAGTTGACATCAGTTTATTAATACGGCTCTTAATACCTGGGATTATGATTATCTAAAGGGAATAATATCGTAATTTAACTTTTTTTGTTGCATTATCTGTCATAATTTTGTCACAGCACCTGAAATAGTTATGAGACGATTGAAATTATTGAAATAATTTACTTTACCCGAAACCGACGTGCGTGCATGACTCGATGTATGAATGTGGAAGAAGCGAAAGAAATTTGTCAAGATCGTAGCAAGTGGAAAGAAGTTTAGTGGTCTCTGCCTACCCCTCTAAGAAACAGGTGGGATTTTATGTATTTATTTACTTAAGGTTATTTCTATATATTTTAAATGTGGTGAAATTAGAAACGGTAAATAAGTGGATTAAACACTAACCAGAGCTCTCTTATGATGAAAATGTCCGTGAAATATTGTGTAAAGCATGTCGTGACATTCGCATGAAACAGTAAAACAACGATTTTTTTTTTAATAAAAATACCATTACAAACATATGGAGAATTTTTGAGTTACCGTTATAAATGCACCTAATTGTTTTATTTTTATTATACAATAATACGACTCTATTAGTCTTGTTCTATAAACGTGTTGAAATTGTTTTGCGATGACCCGTCTGAGCTATGCTTATAAATTATGAAAGATAATATATTGAGGTCACAGATAACCCCATTTATAATAAAATATACTAAATTAGGGATAGTATTGCAGGTGAGACTTTTTTGTACACTGGCGTTAACTTTAAGGGCTTTCTGAAAAAAATATTTTTATTGAATGATTCGTAATGATTCGTAAGAGAAGATAGAAATGCACATCCTCTGCTCTTGCGAGGCGATATATCATGGACCCACAAGAGATACAACTCCTCACTACCCAAGGCATCTTCTCATGCAGCGCCAGGTCAGATGGTGTGGGCACGTCTTCCGTATGGATGACCGCCGGTTACCCAAAGTTGTCTTCTATTCTGAGATGGCAGAGGGTAAACGAAGGCACACAGTGGCCAGCATCTGCGCTACAAAGACGTGCTCAAAAGGCACCTAGATAAGACGCCTGCGCTATTGACCCGTCAGGTTGGGAGGAGCGCGCTTCACAGAGGTCTTCGTGGCGGTACCACTATCTTTAAAGATGTGAGAACTTTTGAGAAAAACCGGCTAAAAACGCTTGACCTAAAACGCCTAACTCAAAAAGAAAGACCCAAGCCCTCTTATACTTACACTTACAACTGGCAGGGCCAGCTCTATTGCGTATATATATATATATACCCAAGGCATCTGGAAATTCGTGGACGCAACGGGCCTGTACGGTGAGCAAACTAAAGGCTGCCACAAAAGATCATCACTGGTCGAAGTGGCACATAAGGCATCTCAAGCCCCCAATTATAATAACAATGATAGGTAATAAGCAATGTTACGCCCTCAGTTATTAATAATGCATTTAGTACTTAAATTTGATAGCATGCTGACATTAACGTAAATAGTCGTATCGTTATCGAGTAGTAATGGTGAGTTTGTAAAAAAAAGTATGAAACCGTTCCAAACACTTTTTTGAATAGTCAAGACGATTTTTAAACGTGACGATTGAAATGTTTTTGTGCTGAGTGTTTAGGTTACCTTTTAACTCCAACAACATTATTAACTTCAGTGAAATTGCAGACCTATAAAGTGACATAATATTACATGTAATGTACTTTGAATGACACATATATTTATTAAAATTAAAAAATTGAAATTAAACGTTGGTTGTCAAATTGACCTCCTCTTTAAATAATTTTTAAAATAATTTCCGCAACTGTAGACAACTGTATTTCCTAACATAATAAAACGTTCCGTTGTGGATCGCTTCTGGATATTTATTGTTGTTCCGCGGGGTTTTGATTCCGATTTTTTTTTCAAGAAGTGTACAATGCTTCAAATTTGACGCTGGGACGCCGTCGTTGCTACGCGACGGGCACCCAACGGGCACCTATCCTCCTAACCTGTGTTCACGCCTATGTTTTTGTGTTGTGTTCGTTGGTGAAAATTTTTAAAGAGTGTTTTTTAAATATTATTGTTATTATTATTATTATTTTGTTAAGTTTTTAACATAGGTAAGTTATTTTTACATGCAGGCTGCGACCCAATCTGGTGTGAGCACGTCAACCAACAGCCATTCATGTAACTTGTGTTCAAAATCTTTCAAATCCATTCGAGGCTTAAACATCCATAAAAGTAAATCACATCGCAGCTGCTTAAGCCAAGATGCTTGTCCTTTAAACTTAGATTCATCTACGCCTTTTGTTCAACAACCATTCCATGTTCGACTCAGCCATCTCAAAAACAATGTAAATATAGTCAAAAGAATCCCCCGCGGCGCCAGAATCTCCGTCGCTTCTCATTTAACTCATCTCATATGTAAATGCACAGAAAGTAATTCCCTTCAAGACTGGCACAACCTGCTCCTTTTTCCTTTTTTGGTTTTGCATGCTAAAGTAGACAATTCAAATTTATCTTTAACCCAAAAAATTAAAAATAACTGCGCAAGCTATTCCATTCCCTTACCCTCGCATAAACCCACTCGCAGTTCCCACAATCAGCTGAAAACCATAGAAAATAAAATTAGCGACGGAGATCTTAAAGGTGCCGCCCGCCTACTCTTTTCTAGTGACGTGCTTTCGCCAGATAATCCTGATACACTTCTGGCCCTACAGACGAAACACCCCCCAGCCCCTGCAACGCCTTATTTTCTCGACCCTCCAACAGCAAACCATGCATGCCTGCAAATCACAAACAATGACGTCGCTAATGCAATATTATCTTTTAAGCCCGGTTCTGCTGCGGGCCTGGATGGACTCTCACCCCAACATTTAAAAGATCTGACTTCTCGGTGTGTGGGTGATGCTGGTGAGAATCTTATCAGTGGCATTACTACCCTTATTAACATGATGTACTTGGGCAACATTCATCCGGACATTGTACCGACTTTGTATGGTGCGAACCTCATTGCCCTCAGTAAAAAAGACGGTGGGGTGAGACCTATTGCTGTTGGAGCTACACTTCGCCGCCTTGCATCAAAAATCGCCGTTCGACATATTTTACCAAAATTACAATCTTGTTTCGAACCCGTTCAGTTAGGCTTTGGCGTTAAGGGAGGCTGCGAGGCTGCCGTTCATGCTCTTCGCACCTACCTTAGCGACGATCAATGCGAAGTGTTACTCAAAATTGATGTTAAAAACGCCTTTAATTCGGTAAATAGGGATACCCTGCTGTCTGAAATAAAAAACAACATTCCTGAAATTTACAACTATCTTCTTCACTGTTATTCAGATCCAACGAAGTTGATGTACCGATCAAACGAGTTGTCATCTGAAGTTGGTTGTCAGCAGGGGGATCCCCTGGGGCCAGCAATTTTCAGTTTGGCTATTAATCCTTTAATTCAAAATTTAGCTTCAAAATTTAATATTTGGTATCTAGATGATGGGACCTTAGGAGGTGATGTAAATACAGTACTTTCCGATCTTTCATCTTTAAAAAATAACTTTAAATCCATTGGTTTAGAGCTAAATTTTGATAAGTGTGAACTCTTCATCCAAAAACCTTCCGACGCTGACAATGACATAACACAAAAATTCAACAAAATTGCACCAAATATAAAAATAGTAGATAAAAGAACACTTTGCCTCCTGGGATCTCCTATTTTTGAAGAAAGTTTTTCAGATTATATTCAAAATTCCATTTCTAAATTTCAAAATCATTCCCATCGGCTTCTTGACATTAGTCCTCATTTTGCCCTTTTAATTATTAAATTCTGTCTTTTTGTCCCTAAATTTACTTATGTGCTTCGCTGCTGTCCGTTCTGGAAACATCAAGATCTTTTGTCGAAAATTGATACTTTGATCAAAAGTAACCTGCAATCCATTCTTAATATTCAGCTAAGCGAGCATTCCTGGACCCAAGGATCCCTCCCGATTCGGTACGGTGGTATAGGGATCCGCAAAATTTCTAGTATTGCTTTACCAGCTTTTCTTTCGTCGATCCATAGCTCTTCTAGTCTCATAGGAAAAATCCTTAGGGAATTCCCTTTAAACTATGAGACTTCAGGTTTGGAGGACGCAAAGAATGGGTGGTTAACTGCTTGCCCCGGTCAAAATTTTCCTGAAAACCCAAAATCGCAGAGGTGTTGGGATGACATAGTATGTAAATTGACTGTTGATTCCCTTATTAGCCAGTGCTGCGCAGCGGATCGTGCTAGAATTTTAGCAGTCGGTACAAGGGAGGCTGGATACTGGCTTCAAGCTCATCCCTCGCCAAGCACTGGTACTTTCCTAGACCCTAACACACTCCGACTTTCAGTTTGCCTTCGCCTTGGGGTCCCGGTCTGCGCTCCACATCGCTGCTCCTGCGGAAGTGACGTAGATCGGCTAGGACATCACGGACTTTCTTGCCAGAGAAGTGCTGGCCGCTTTTCCAGACACGCCGCACTCAACGACATCATTCGTCGGTCTCTTGCCTCAATAAAGGTCCCGGCTCTTTTAGAGCCGACAGGCATTTCTAGAAATGATGGCAAGAGACCTGACGGAATGACTTTGGTCCCGTGGAATATGGGACGGGTGCTAGTGTGGGATGCAACCTGTGTAGACACGCTAGCCCCATCACATCTCCACCGGACCTCTAATAGGGCAGGTGCGGCAGCTGAAGCGGCCGAAAGCATGAAGGTAGTAAAATATAGTGGTCTCGGCCCAGAATATATGTTTATTCCATTCGGCGTCGAGACCCTTGGTCCGTGGGGTCCTAGCGCTCGGAGCCTCTTCAAAGAAGTTTCGAAGAGGCTCATTGACGTCACGGGAGACCGAAGAGCTGGCAGTTTCCTCGCTCAACGTATAAGTTTAACCATCCAGCGAGGAAATGCTGCCAGCATCTTTGGTACAATGCCGCAGGGGCCATTCTTAGATTTAATGTTTTAGTTAATTTATATATTTAGAGTTAGTTTTATTTAATTTTAGTTTTCTTTTTCAGTTATTGTGTTTTGTTGTATTTTTTTATGTAATTTCCAATTAATTTTTTTAGATTGAATGTACTGTTATGTTATTTAAATATTAAATCAGATTACCCTTTATTAATTTATTTTGTTATCATACATAATCCTAGGTTAGAATAGTACCACTCCATGTCTTCTCGTGGATGTCGTAAGAGACGACTAAGGGAATAAAGGCTGTGTAGTACTGTTAGGCGATGGGCTTGCCACCTGTCACTAATACACTGGTAAACATCTTGGCATAGTTATGCAAAATGTGGTTATACAATTATTAACAAGTTTTTAGAGTTGTTAGTTATTATGTGGCTCTGCCTGCATACCTCACTCTGGGAATAAATCTGTGGCCTTATGTATGTATGTAAATAAGGCATTTCGAACATCTACAAACATACTTAACTTTTAAGTAAATTATTGCGTGCCATTTTGTTTGCCACGCACTGCACACCTGAACCCGCCTTGATCTATAGCAGGGCGGCCCCTGAAAAATGGACGCTTACAGACCTCCATATTGTTTGTTTTGTGCCATTCCAGCATTCTGTGGATAAATCCCATAGCCATTCTGCTTAAGCGAAAAGACAGGCCTGATTTATGCTAACTATTAAATAAAGGAAATAGACCGGGTGCTATCGGTTTTTATTTTCTTTTTCTTTTATGGCTTTCCGACTTTGTGTATTACCAGTTTAAACAGAGAACAGTGCTATGTTGGTATGATTACACTCGCAATCAAAATGTTTTTGCGAAGTTAATTTGGGAAGACAGTTCTCTTATTTGGGACTCTTGGATATTTATACATACATACATGCACTCATGCCTTCATTCCCAGAGTGGGGAAGGCAGAGCTACAGAATTACCAACGACTGTGAAAACTTGTTAATTCTGTAACCACATTTTGTACCAACAGGCTAAGATGTGTTTACCAGTGTGTTAGTGACAGGTTGCAAGCCCATCGCCTAACAGTACTACAAGCCTTTATTTCCTTAGCCGCGTCTTAAGCTGCTGCCAGCAAAACAGTTTGCGGGTGGTAGGACCTTGTGCAGGGTCCGTCCGGATCGCTACTACCATCTTATCCATTAACCTACCGCCAAACAGCAGTGTTCGCATCGTTGTTTTCCGGTTTGGGGATAAGACAGCCGGTGAAATGACTAGCATAGAGGCATTCCATCTTAGCCTCAGGGTTGGCAACGCATTTGCAGTCTCAGGATTGCATTGCAGTCTTGTGAGTGCGAATGTCTATGGGTCACAGTTTCCACTTACCATCAGGTGGCCTGTGTGCTCGTTTGTCTATTCAATGCCATAAAAAAAAAACAGTCAGCATGAAAAGAAGCTAAGCAGAATAACATGCTCAAAATGATCTAGACACGACGTGTTCTCGTGACAATAGAGTCGAGTGCAGATCATTTTGACCTCTTCGGTTGCGTAGCTACTTTTGCTGCGGACTGGTACTAGGCTACGCCTGTCACGTGGCAACGTGATTAGACATACAACGTGACATTTACAAAATGTCGTAAAATAAATAAATGTCTGTGAACTAGACAAAAAATAAATTATTTTTCAAATCACTATTTTAATTAATTTGATCAACCATTTGCTTTTGAAATGTTATGCATTCATCATTTTGTTCCACGTCATTTGATACAAATGTAAACTGGTGAATAGACACGTTTTCCAATATTTCATTTTTAATGCGGTGAACAAACTGGCAGCTGGCTGGCTGACTGCTGGCTATTTGAAAACAGATTAAGTACTGTTTCAATCATGGAATAATTCAAGGTCACGTTCGATTTTGTTAGTCGATGATAAATGTGGACGTCCAAATCGAAAGAGCCATTATAGTGGCTGGCGGTAAGGCTATTTTTTTATGGAAGACAAACGAGCACACAGGCCACCTGATGGTAAGTGAAAACTGTGACCCATAGACATTCGCATTCACAAGACTGCAATGCAATCCTAAGACTGCAAATGCGTTGCCAACCCTGAGGGCTAAGATGGAATGCCTCTATGCTAGTCATTTTCCCGGGCTGTGTTATCCCCAAACCGGAACACAACAATGCGATCACTGCTGCTTGGCGGTAATTTAAAGTATAAGATGGTGGTAGCGATTCAGACGGACCTTGCACAAAGTCGTACCATCACTTTTTCCGTTGGTTAATAAAAAAACCGGCAAAATGCGAGTCGGACTTGCGCACAAACTGTTCCGTACCATTATCTGTACAGTGCGATAGCTCTTACAAAGTGCTTTGGGTTTGTACTTGCCTCTCACTCGGTTTCATACGTTGTTATTAAGAGTGAGTGAGAGAGAAGTACAAACCCGAAGCACCTTCAAAGTGCTCACAGACTGTACAGCATTAGACACTATACCGTTATTAATATCGAGGACAAATCGAAAAAAAAAAGTTTTTTTAGTACCTAATTTGTTGTTATAGCGGCAACAGAACCAAAATTGTCAGTCCTTATGTAATAATTTAACCAGGCTAAATTTATAATTATAAATCAAACCGCAATTCCAAATATTTAAACTTTAATGAGTTAAGTTTGAACAAACTTCGCAATAGCATCTGTTCGGTATTTATTTAATTTAAATCTATTAGTTTCTCTATCCGCGTAACTTTAATTGAATCCGCAGTGTATCTTGGTTATTAATTGGTAAAGTTCATGTGACAGGAACATGGTGTTGCTAGACGTCCCGATTTCTACGAAAGTCCCGGTTTTCAGGGATGTTATGCTCGCAAAAACGAGCGAAATCACAGCGGCGAGTTTAAGTAGTCCCGTAAGAGCGAACAAAACACATTTTAGCGCGTCTATTTTCAATTAAGAAGCCTTATACGTTCGATCCATTGGAAGAAACTATGTTTTGAACGCACTGATGGGACTACTTAAACTCGCCGCTTGGACACTCACTCGTTCGTCCGTCCGACCGTCGTTGTTGAGAGAATCACTACCCTGGGGTCTATGAACACAAACGGATTTACCCTTGATCAGACTGTAATAAGATATTTGCTGGATTCATTTCACAAAATTTCCCTTTCGCATTTTCTCCTGATGTCATTTTCCCCCATTCCAGAAATCGCGTACGCCGAGCTCGTTATTTCTAGGAACTTTGATAATGTGGGCTTGCTTCAAAACTAAACCTACCTATTTATTATTTACTAGCGACCCGCCCTCGCTTCGCTTCGGTTTATGTGAGTTTTCGGTAACACCCGTACATAAAACAAAGTTTATTATACATGAAAACCTTCCTCTTGAATCACTCTATCTATTAAAAAAAACCGCATCAAAATCCGTTGCGTAGTTTTAAAGATCTAAGCTTACATAGGGACAGACAGCGGGAAGCGACTTTGTTTTATAATATTGATTTATTTACTTATTAAGATGTAATTATAAGTAGGAAGCTTTTAAATTAGGAAAGCTCCTAATCGAAAACAACAGCATCAGAGATAATAATTGATTAGGAAAAAATGCGAATAGAAAATTTTCGTCAAAGAAGAAAACATTCTGTGGCCTGCCCAATTTCATTCCCCACGTGCCAATAATTTTGAGCTCAGTCCCGATTTTTGATAGACCTGGCAACACTAGTTAAGAGTTAAATCAGGATAGATTACTCTTGCCAACAATGATAATATATCACGAGTCTTAAGCCAGTGTTCCTTGATGCAATTACAGCTCGTGTATCCATAGTGGTGTCGCGTAAGTTGATTATTAATTTGCGTTGATACGCTAGCACCGGCTCATGTCCAAGGTTTTAGGGTGTGATTCTCTCAAAAACGCGGTCGGACGAACGAAGGAGTGAATATAGCAGGCAGCATTCTGTAAACAACGCCGGTCGTGCGGACTGTCGAGTGATATCCAAGCGGCGAGATTAAGTAGTCCCGTCAGTGCGAACGAAACATATTGTAACGCGTGCATTTTCAATTAAGCAGCCTTATACGTTCGACCCATCGTGCTGCTAAATTGAAAATGCACGCGCTACAATGTGTCTTGTTCGCTACTTAATCTCGCCGCTTGGATATCACTCGACAGTTTCCTATTCTTTTGAATTAGAAAGTGAAAACCGTTAGTTATTTTTTTTGGTCAATCCCAATTGGTGAAATTTAAAATTAATATGGCAAAGTGTAACAACAATAGTTATACTTTTCCATATTCATTTGAGGAATACCTTGAAACGGTTTGTAATTTTTTTGCCAAACAAAAAAGTTTTAGAACAAAATGGCTTTTAGTCAAATGACAATCGGCGGAGTGATACGTTCGACGAAATTTTTTATACAAATGGCGGGATTCCGGCCTGTTTCGAAATAAAAATAGTACATGGTAGTGATTCTCTGAACAACGACGGTCAGACGGACGGACGAGTGAATGTCCAAGCGGCGAGTTTAAGTAGTCCCGTCAGTGCGAACAAAACATACTTTGGCGCGTGCATTTTCAATTTAGCAGCATGGTTTCTGGCTATGGATGGAACGTATAAGGCTGCTTAGTTGAAAATGCACGCGCTAAAATAAAATATGTTTTGTTCGCTCTGAGGGCACTACCTAAACTCGCCGTTGTGATTTCGCTCGTTCGTCCACCCGTTCATTGTTTTTGAGAGAACAACAACCCTGAAAACTGTTATGTATTGTTTTAGAAACTTTCATTTTGCCTGCGGCTCCGTCCGTGCTGAAAAATAAAGCATAGCATACGTTACTTAGGGACAAACCATTATGTGAAAGAATTTTTGAGATCGGTCCACTAGTTTATTCAATAATATTACTAGTTTTTTTATAATATTACTAGCAACCCGCCCTCGCTTCGCTTCGGTATATGTGAGTTTTCTATAACACCCGTACTTTATCTATCTTCACTACATAGTATAAAACAAAGTCGCTTTCCGCTGTCTGTCCCTATGTATGCTTAGATCTTTAAAACTACGCAACGGATTTTGATGCGGTTTTTTTTAAAAGATAGAGTGATTCAAAAGGAAGGTTTACATGTATAATAAATGATTTTTTTATGAACGGGTGTTACAGAAAACTTATATAAACCAAAGCGAAGCGAGGGCGGGTCGCTAGTTATAAATAAAAATGAATCACTAAATGTGTTGCTAAGCGCAAAACTCGAGAAGCTGAACCTATTCGGCTGATTTATTTTTTGTTGCGTTCATTATTGTCAGGATAAGGTTTATATGTAAGAAAAAAAAAAACCAACGGGAAGGTCAGAAATTTTCAGCGGGGCGAAGCGGGCAGCTAGTTAAATATAAAAACCTTCCTCTTGAATCACTCTATCTATTTAAAGAAACCGCATCAAAATCGTTTGTTTAGTTTTAAAGACCTAAGCATACATAGGGACAGACAGAGAGCGAGAAGTGACTTTGCTTTATACTATGTAGTGATTTTCGATTACATAGATTACATAGGCTTAGTTAGGTTAATTCAGATCATAGGTAAAATTAGGTTTATTCAGATTTTTGATCACAAACCATTTAAATATACGTACCGTTGGGAACTACTTACCCACTTGCAAAATGAAACCAAACTTTATTGACAATACAAAAAAGCTACCTTGCTTATAGGTACTGCATTTTCTCACATTTTTTTCTGATTACAATCGTGTTAAATTTTTTATAAAAGTGTTCAGTAATAAAGACGTGAAATCGCGTGTTTTCAGTTGGTTTTATTACAAATCTTCGAAAGGTTAAAAAGCAAGCTTAAAAAGGCACCTTTAAGATGTTTTTAAGGTGAATTCAGTCGAGACGGAGAGATGCTGATGACATTTTCATTTAACAAATATATAGGAGAAAACACAGTAGGGATATTTTAAATTTGTCTCTGCGGGAAAACCTAATCTGATTTAATTATTATTACCAATAGTGGCGTTTAACGGGTCTCTATTGACTGCCATAATTATTTTTAGTCATAGTGTGTGTTAAGTCATAATTTTCGCAAGTCATAATGCATTTTTCTCAGGACACGGTTATTTTTTCAGGATTTTTATAAAACTAACCTAACCTAACCTAACTAATCTACACGATAACCGTTTATTAAAAACTGTAACTTCAGCCTGAAAGAAGTTATGACAAAAAACAGTATGACTAACAATACATTATGACCAACGATAAGTATGGCAGTCAAGGGGATCCGGGCGTTTAACACTGTAAAAAAAAACATAACATTGAATATAGAAAAAAAAAATGTTCAAAGACGCACTTATCACTTAAAGGGGTTTCTTTCAGCTAACCCTTATCCGTCATTCTTATTCCGTTAGGCAACGCATTCGCAGTCTTAGTATTACACCCTTAAGATTGTAGTTTTAAGAGTAGGATCTTAAGTTTACGACCCGTTAGCTTAGTTGGTAATGATTAGTGTTAGGATTTTGGTGGCATGTAGTGGTTCTAGACTTTGACTTCTTATTTCTATTTTGATTATACTAAAATATATGTATATTGTTGACGATTCCAATGTAATTTCTTGTACTTTTGACATAACATACAATGCATCAATGTCACAATGCAATACAATGCAATACTGTGACTTACTTTGGAAAATAAATATCATTCATTCATTCATTCATTCATGGAGTCGCTATTTCCTAATTATGATAATACAATGACACTTTGATTTTGATCTGGTAGAGTATGGTCATATTATTTAAAAATGAACTAAATACATTTTAGTTCGGTTATTCCATACCTATAAAATATTTGCTTCTTTGTAACGCTTTTATAGCAGAGATATCCTCCATACCAAAATTCATTTTAATTGGTTTAGCGGTTTACAATACAATACAATACAATACAATACAATACAAAACACTTTATTGCACACCAAACAAATACATAACAGAGAAACAGTACAATTACAAATAACACAGGTGAACAACTAACAGGCGGCCTTATCGCTGATAAGCGATCTCTTCCAGACAACCTTAGTAGGGATAAGGTGTCAAATTAAAATATTTTACACAGAAGGTGGAGTAGACTTCACGCGAGCAATAAAAAAAAAGGAAAAGAAATAACTAGAAAAAGTGATAAATATACGCATACTACACAAATAAATAAATAAACCGTTAACTTCATCTCTTTCTCCTAATTCAATCTCGCATGGGAGAAAAACGGACGTCTGCAGTTTTGAATTAAGTGCGTTGTCAGCCTGCTGTATAATCTGAGTTTTTGTGACAGTCTCGGTAGTTTTAACCAAATTAGAGCTACCTCATATTTCGATTTGAATATCAAACTGTAGACAAATTACTCGGGGTGCCCAAACCCCTGGTTTATATTGAAACCTGGCTCCATAATGCGTCAGTGTCAGCTGTAATATCAGAACATAATAATGTCTGAGTACTTTGGAGTTAAGTGAACTTTGTTAATATTGTTTAGTTACTATTATAGTCCGTAGGGAGTTATTGGATTATTATTTTGGTAGAAACAAGACCTGTGCGATATAGAAGCTAGACGTTACGTCTAGATGTTATGTCTATATGAGGGGTGACTTCGGAATCCCTAATTCATACCTAATGTCGACGACGGATGCAAATTACGTCAAAATAATGTCGAAAGATATCCATAATATGGATATGACTACAATTGGTTAAAAAAAAGGAAAACATCACTTCAAAAACAGTTATAGAATTTTATTGTCTGCGCCGAGCGTATACCGGATGTACAGTGGCGCCCTCATTACTATGATTGTGTTTTCTAATAAATTAAAGTATTTTCTTGAAATTCTACGGTGTGCTTGTACATCAAATGAAAACACAACATAAGGTATATTACATACCTAGTTAATTATAGACTCACCTTTGAGTTATCAACTTAACTGAAAAAAAGTGACCACCTTTTCCTGTTAAGCTGACTACTCAAAGGGTAATTATTATTGAAGTTTGTTACGTATCCCATAAATTGTGTTTTTACTTGCGGTACAAAAACGTATCGTCTAATTTCAAGAAAGTTCTTTAGTTAATTAGAAAATACTAATAGTAATGGGGGCGCCACTGGACGCTTGGCGTTTGCTCGGTGCAGTCTTAAGTAAATAATCATACTTTTTTCTTTATTAAGCATTTTCATTACTTACATTCATTTTATATTTCACACCTCAGCATTACGCTGAGCCAGTGTCCGATTTACTGCCGCGAAGACACACACTACTCTTTTTATTGCTATTTCAGTATTTACTTTTTTTTTTCACTAAGACGTATCTACTTATATAAGAAAAATTACATCTCCAAATCTATAGATGTGAGAGGGGTATTCGTAAAGTGATACTTCAGTACTTTGTTAATATACAAAAAAAAACGGTAAAGACAAGATTCACATCGAAATATAACAACACCTACACTGTACGGTAGAACGAAACCCTCGGTGCGTGAGACCAACTCGCGCTTGACCGGTTTGTCATGAATCCGCAGGCTTTGAAGAACTCTAAACTTGATAATTCATCGCCGAATTTGAAAGCGAGTTGTTTAAAAGAAATAACACCCCTGTAAAGTCAGTACACTTTAATACCTTGTTACCATAATCGCTGTGGCAATTCATGTATGACAGTTTAAGCATGACATTAAATAGACAAAGTACTAAAGTGTATTCATATTTATGAACTCAACTGTACTTGAATTTCAACGCCTGCGTTTTCCCCGTACGGCCTTTGCGTCCATCTTGAAAGCTTCCACTTACGCTTTACGGCGAAGTTACGAGCCCCCCATGAGGGCTTCAGCCGGAAAGCTTTAACGTCTGTAAGAATAATGTTTAATCAACAAGAGTCCAGGCTCTATTCTGCTTGGAAAAATCATATTGCTTTTGAAATGTTATCGTGATAGGTCTTATTTACTTGATAATAGTAGCGACTGAGTTAAAAGAATAAGACAAAATATCAAAAACTATATGGTTTTACCGATAAGAATAAAACCACAGCTTGTAATATATACCATGTCTTGAACCATTAATATTTTTTCTTTTATAACTACTTAAACTCGTTCTCTTCTCTATTTCTTTTGGGAGACCATTGTTTTCAATTTTTTTTTGTCATAGCTAATATCTTAATTTACATAGTTATTGAGAGTTATTATTTTTATGTCGCTGGATCAGATATACATTTTTTTTAAGTTTACGCTATTTTCTGCTGAAACTGTGATGTTTTCATTGGTTCTCCTATGGAATCCCTAATCGTCATTTGTCTTAATGCAACGTTTGTTCGAATTTTCGTTTATCCTAAAGCCATTTTTGCCAAAAAAATAGCGCTGTCATGATACAACCCTAACCAAACCGAACCGCAGATATAATTAGAAACCTTAAAAAGTTGCCTGAGTCATCTGAAAACCAGTTTAGGAAAAATGAATATTTTGACGAACTATGTGTTAGGACAAACGTTGTTAGGGATTCTGAGGGACACCAGTTTTCATTATATCTTGATATTTTTTTACGTAGGTCAGAGGTTATGTTACACTTGTGACTACCAAAAAAAAATTACCGTAAATCTACACAACTATAGTCTTGGCCTACAACAATAATCCAATTTTACTTATTACATTACTCTAAAAATATGATAGCTTTAGCTATACTTAGCTAGAGCTTAGAGCAATTGATTTTAGGCCAAACAGAACATATACCCAGCAATAATAGTAGTAAGGTATCATATTATAGAATAATATACAGAGGAAAATTGGACTATTGTTGCAGGCTAGGATCAAAGTTGTGTAGTTTTACGGTAACTCATTAGGCGAGAAATCGTCGGTGAAACTGCAAAACAGCGTAAGTATCATTTAAAATAAGGCGTAAGATGCACCTTTTCAATAAGTCTGTCATAAATTTGTTAGTTACGCGGTTTTTCAGTTTCACCGACGAAATGCGTTTCGATATGAAAATTATGCATCTTAATAAGTTTGTTGGGTGGTGTTTCGATACAATAAATTGGTTTAGTTTTTTTTTTTTAAATATAAGTTTCATAAAAATTGGTTATATTTTGCGATAACTATGACCAATACATTGGTTTCCTTTAATTATTCCTAGTTTAGAAGGCGTCCAGATAAATACAAAGAACGTACAAATCTCAGGAACAAAATATTCGCGTTCATCATACAAATATCCACCCTAACCACAATTTGGACGCATGATCACTAGTTTCATAGGCAGGGTCACTACCAACCCTGCTAACGTATCACTTAAACGTGTGCGTAAATTTGAGAGCTTGCAACCCTAGCCTCTGTGGTGTTCCTTAATTGCAGGATGCATCGGCCCCTGACCTAGATTCACATCGGCTTGCTGAGCTAAGCTTAACGAAGTTAGTGAATAAATACATAGGTACATCCATTTGAAGTCGTTCCTAATCAGTTTGACCCTCGCTTTGATCATTATTCACAAACTAACAGCTATCAAATTAGCCTTATCACTCTACTAAACATTAACCACTCTAGTTATACCATTCTTTGCCAAGAAGACGTAACCACAACAACTGTTAAAGTAATCACCACCTTGTAACTTGATAAAGAAGGTTGAAGTTGTTGACATTGAACTGTAGTTGTGTCTTTAAAGTTTGCGAGGGTAGTTGTATCAATAGCTTCATAACGTATTCAGTCCCGATTGAGCGGATCAATCAATCCGTTCATATGGGCAAGTAAGTCTCAATAACTTGAGGCAATTGACATGATTTAATGGTTTTGATACCTATAAAAGGAAAATGTATCAAATGACATTCTCCTAAACTAAGCTTTAGGCTAATAGTACATTTGGTACAAGGCAACGAAAAGCATTATTTGTGCAAGAACTTGACGTATTTAAAATGAATGTACATTTACCTTTCAAATGCGAGGGCTGCCTTTTAAGTTCTGTCGCTTGCAAACCTCCCGTGATTATTAAAAAAAAACTATCATCTTAACACATTTGAATTTAGAATTCTAAAATAAATGAATGAATTTAAACTTTTCAACTGAGCTTATCCACTTAAAAATACAAAATTCCCCCGTGTGGTAGCCGGATTATAATAGTGCCACTCCGTATCTTCCCGTGGATGTCGTAAAAGCCGACTAAGGGAATAAAGGCGTGTAGTACTTTTAGGCGATGGGCTTGCAACCTGTCACTAATACACTGGTAAACATCCTCGCCTAAGTGTGCAAAATGTGGTTACAGAATTATCAAAAAGTTTTTATAGTTGTTGGAAATTCTGTAGCTCTGCCTACCCTCCCATTCTGGGAATAAAGGCGTGAGTTTATGTATGTGTGTATGTAAGCTTTAGGTTAGTACATTTGGTACCTACAAGGAAACGAAAAGCATATTTGTCCCAGAACTTGACGTGTTTAAAATGAATAGAAAAGCCGGATGTACATTTACTGATTTAGTATAGTTAAAACTTTTTAAAGCCAGATCACATGAAACACCAAATTTCTCTTCTAAAAGCTTCTTTTAATCTGCTATCAGGTTTAATTTTACCACGATATTTTAAAGTGGAAGCGGAAATTCGCAAAGCGAATTACATGAACATAAACTAGTTAGTTATTTTATACGTTTCGTGTTGTTATTCAATTTCCTGGACGCATTAGTTTATAGTATTACTAAAGTTTGGCCATTGGGGTAAAATTAGGATATTTAGTAACTAAAACGGGATATTGTGGTGAGTCGCGCTTGAATTAATCATTTTCTAGCACAGATTATAAATTAAAAGATGAGCCACTTTGTTTTAGAATAGTGCCTACGAAGCTAGTGAAGCTTGAGGATAGTTTGAATCCGGATAAGGGTAGATATTTGTATGACGAGTGCAAGTATTTGAAGTTTTTATTTATAGAGATAGAAATAGAAACATTCATTCGATGACCACAAGAAAAAAAAGAAGATTAAACATCATGGCAACACAGATATTAATTAATTAAGTAATTCTGTGACGTGGCAATTGGCGCTACTCAGCACTATGTCACGGCATGAATCGTCACGCTGGTTTTCAGTGGCGCCAACGTGACACGAATAAAGAGACAGTTAATAAAACTACATAGACGACGCGCTGGCCTAGTGGGTAGTGACCCTGCCTACGAAGCTAGTGGTCCTGGGTTCGAATCCCGGTAAGGGCAGATATTTGTGTGATGAGCGCGAATATTTGTTCCCGAGTCATGGATGTTTTCTATGTATTTAAGTATATATTTCTCTATATAAGTATTTATATCGTTGTCTAGTACCCATAGTACAAGCCTAGAGCTTAGTTTGGGACTAGGTCAATTGGTGTGAGATTGTCTCCTTATATTTATTATTATTTACTATTATTATTATTATAGATACTGATTTAAGTAATGAGATAATATAATTATAGTAGTAATTTAATAAGTGAAATAATAAGACATAAATAAATATTTTATCTTGAGAATAAATAGAATAATAAAATACACAACAAAATGTAGAATAACAAATCGGTCATGAATATTTGAAATAATTTTCTTATAGCTAATATATTATACTATACCCTGGGAACATATAGGCTACTTTTCATGCTGGAAAATTTTAAAGTTCCCGAGGGAATATCGATAATAAAAGTCCACGCGGACGAAGTTGCGGGCATAAGCTAGTAAGCAATAAATAAAAGGGGCTTCCATACTAGAATGGTACGAAACCCTCGGTGTGCGAGTCAGACTAATTCAAACATTGTTCAGTAAACAAACGCTTTTGGCTTACTTTCTCTTGGACCAACAAAATGTTCTTAAACATTGTCATTAATTTATAAAATTGGGTCAAGGTGTGTACTGAACCCTCTGGTTATATGTACCCTGTGGTAATCTTGTAGATTAAGGCTTTGCATCCAAAATGTAATTTGCATATTTTGAATAAGTTTAGAGATCCTCAGTTTTAACCGTGGTTTAGTGGTTTAGTTTACCTGTACAGCTTTTAATTTACTATTTAATAATTAATTACCTAGCGACAAAAAGGTCAAAGAACATCCTTAAAAAATCATGAACCTTGCACAGAAGAATTTTTAATTTTGTGAAATAAACAGATTTTGAAAACACGACTCCTACAGCAGAGCTAATGGTATTGGCATGACGGAACCCAAAATATGTACATTATTTTATACTTATTTGTCGGAATTTGAGTGTGGTAAGATAGGAGACTTACTGATTTCCTCGTCGGGTTCTTCATGGCCATCCATAATTAAACAGTTGATTGCATCCACTATATTTATTAACCAAATTAAGCACAGATCACTAACGTAAATAAACAACAAAGTATTCTAATTATTGATTACAGTGATTCAGGCGGAAATATCACTCCGATTAGACGTTAGGACAGCACTATCCTTACTTTTAGCTTTTCTAATAACGAACGCCTTTCTTTTTGAAATTCAACTAACTTAGTGCCTGTCCACCCGTCACCTGATCCACGGATTGCATTCCTCCTCATAGATGGCGTAGTATCACTGCCTACGAGCTTGTTAATTTAATCAATCACCACCAGATGGCGTTATTATTTTAATTATTATCAATAACGCCGACACGGCCATTCTGCTGCAGGTCGAGCTCGACATGCTCTGCAAAAAAACAATCATATCTATTACACTGCCAACAATTCAACCACTCGGCTAATCTGACAGTGAATGCAAAGAGGCCATTGTCCTCAATTGGTTCTTCCAAGTCACGAAAGGAGGCCCCTGTCCTCTACTTATTTCACTGTGTCATAAAGGAGGCCCCTGTCCTCTACTTTATGCTACTACATCACAAAAGGAGGCCCCTGTTCTCTACTTTTGCTACTACATCACAAAAGGAGGCCCCTGTCCTCGACTTTTATTTTCAGTACTTGATAAAAAGGAGGCCCCTGTCCTCGACTTTATTTTTCACTACTTGACAATAAGGAGGCCCCTGTCCTCAACTTATTCCTTAGTACAAGTTATTAATTTTCAGCCTTGCAAATGGGAGGCCCCTGTCCTCAACCAGATACAAAGCATCGTTATTATAAATTTATAAAGATTTTTATGCAGGTAATAATTTGATTGAAATATGTAAACCACCGCGTTAACACTCACAAGATTGACCATTAAAACTGATGTTTATCATCGGAATGTAGAAATTAGTTGGACATAAAGAAAGTAAATTGTTTACCGTTATTCCTTAATTCAACAATCAATTGTGTTACCGAACAATACGAACAAAGATTAAGTATAGTAGGTTAAATCACTCATAATATATAAAGCCGCTTTGGAATTTACCCCACAGATCAAATAACCGTGTGTTTTATTCAAAAATATCCAAAATAGAGAAATTAATAACCCCAATGAAGGTATGTAGTTAGTAAAACCATCACGTTATTTAGCATTTACGATAATATCTTACAAGTTACTAAATAGGATCAATTACGTTACTTAAATAAAATAAAAACAGAATACGTTTAAAATTTGACTCTGATGTAAACGATCCAAACAATATTATTTAAATTCCGAGGTCAAACAAACATACTTACATAACTATGCAATCATTGAATTGGTCATATTAATTGTAATAATAAAGTTTCAGTGACGGTTCGGTCCCTTGTACAACTATAATGTATTATTGCGCAACTACACATGTGTTACAAATTTAAATACAAGTAAAGTTAAAATAAACATCTATATTAAGGGGTAGCTGTAGAAAATGAAATACTCACATAATACTAATGTGGTAGTGGAGGTGATGCAACGCTGTCTTCATTTTCAGCGTCTAAGTTATCATCCGCCGACTGAGCTACCTGACCATCACAGGTTCCCGGCTTTGGCGCGAGGCGAAGCTGATCATGGGCAACTTTTTTCGGTCTTCCTTTGCCTGTTACTTTTCTTACTTGATAACGGTCACGGGGTAATATTTTCCAAATTTCATATGCGTCTGGGTATTTTAAGTCTAGTCCAATTTGAGATCGTGGATTTGTCTTAAAAAGCACAATTTCACCTTTCTTAAATCTAGTAACGTGTGCTTTGCCTTTGTCAAATCTTTGCTTATTTGCTTGTCCACTATCTTGGATCTTTTTGCTTATGTAGTTGTCAAGTTGAACGCGATCAACGGTGCCTTCAGCTTCATCTATTAGGGATATAAGTTCAGCCGGGACAGCGCACGTTTTTCCTGTTAAAGCTTTTAGTGGACTTACATTGGTTGTTTTGTTCTTAGTGCAGTTTATGGCTAACTGCAGTGCATCAAGGCCTTTTTTCCAGTCACTTGTTTCATAATTGCGAATGATAGTTAAACCATTTTTAACGACGGCCATCATTCGTTCGACTTGACCATTCGAACGACTAACGCCAGGTGCTATAAAATGCTGATGGATTCCATGCTCTTTACAAAACGCCTCGAATTCGGCTTTGAAAGCCGTGTCTTGATCGCTGATAATTTGATTCGGAGCTCCAAATAGAGACACTAGAGTTTTTAGTGCATTAAGCATTGCTACAGAAGTCTTATTAGTGGCATAGGTCAATGTTGTGTACTTGGTGTAAGCATCGATAATAACTACTACATATTCATGTTTGTCATTCCGTTTGGTCAACCTTCCCGTCATATCAATATGTACCGTGTGAAACGGAATTGGCTCTTTTTGAATCGGGAACATTTGTACTTGCTTCGCTCCAGAAGCTCCTTTGCTTGTTTTGCATATGACGCAATTGTCTATAAATTGTCTAACAGTGTTGGACATATCTGGGAACCAATAAACTTCTCGTAGTTTTGCCAGAGTTTTATCCCAACCAAAGTGTTTGAGCGCTGTATGGTAAGCATTTATTATGCTCCATTGGTACGTTTTTGGAATAACCTTTTTCCAAACATTGCGTCCTGGTTCTTGTTCAGGGCTATGGCGTTGCAGGGTGTTGTCATGTAATCGATACTTGTTGACTTCATCACCGCGTTCTAAATTCTTGATAATCGCCGACAATTCCACGTCGCGCCGTTGCTCAACTACCAGCCAAGAATCCACGTTACAAGCTAGATTAATACATGCTGTTGGGTTGCGGCTGAAGAAATCGGCGTGTTTCATACGACTACCCTGCCGATATTCGATCTTAAAATCGTAATGTTGGAGAAACGCTAGCCAGCGATGAATCCTTGGCAGCAACTCATGTTTCTGCATGGAAGCTTTTATTGCGTTGCAGTCTGTGACGATCGTAAAAGACCTACCGTAGAGATACTGCCTAAAGTGTTTGACCGCTCGGACGATGGCCAACGTCTCTAACTCGTACGAGTGGTAATGGCTTTCAGGTTCAGTAGTTCTCATACTCATGTACGCAATAACGTGTTGTCGGCCGTCCTTTATTTGGATAAGAATACCGCCCAATCCTAGGCTACTAGCATCCGTGTGGAGCTCAATTGGTAGTTCCTCTGAAAATATCCTAAGCACCGGGACTGAAGTCAAACGTCGTATAATATCCAACCTAGAGCTTTCACATTCAGCTGTCCAAATAAATTTGGCATCCTTTTTTGTCAAATTATACAGTGGTATCATTCGTTCTGAGAAAGACGGTACAAATCGCCTAAAGTAACCCGCCAACCCGCAAAATTGCCGGACTTGTTTAACTGAACACGGCACCGGAGACTTTTCTAACGCTTCCACTTTCTTGGGGCTTGGTTGAACCGTACCTTGCGAAATAATATTGCCAAGATATTCAACTGAGCGCTTGAAAAACACGCATTTTTTACGGTTTACCGAGAATCCAGCATTTTGCAGGGCGTTTAGGACTTTGTCCAACATGTCAAGGCCCTCTTTAAAAGTTTTACATTTAATCAATACATCATCCATGTAAACAAGAATGTCACCCAAGAATGGGCGCAGTGCTGCCATTATTGATCGCTGAAATACAGCAGGGGCATTCATAAGGCCAAAAGGCATCATCACGTACTCAAATAAACCGTCTGGAGTAATAAATGCCGTTTTAGAAATAGACTCCTCCTTTATAGGTATCTGGTAAAACCCTTGCGCCATGTCAAGGCATATGAAATATGCTGCGTCTGCTAACCTATCTATCTGGTCAGAAATTATGGGCAGCGGAAACTTAATCGGAACAGTATTGCTATTTAATTCCCTGTAATCCGTACACATACGGTCATCGCCATTTTTCTTTTTAACGAGAATTACCGGGCTGGCGAACTCTGAAGTACTCTCACGAACTATCCCGTTAGCAATAAGGTCATCTACTATACTTTTCACCTTTTGACGCTCAATAGGTGCCATTCGATAGGGTCTACGGGACACGACTTTAGTAGAATCCTTGAGTTGAATCTCTAAAAAGCCTGTATTTACTTTTGTTTTTGGAATTCCGGTCGAAAATACACCTGAGTTCTTATCTAGAATTGCCTTAAGCTCCCGGATTTCTACCACATCGGTTAGATCAGTATCTAATTTTTCAGTTACGTCATCACTAACTAACACAGTTAAATTCTGAGAGGTTCGCATCAGACTGGCACCGTTAGTAGTTATATTTACAGCTAGGCCTGGCATTTTGACTAAATCTGATCCTATCAAAAGCTCACAAGGGATCTCATGGTCTTCTACTACATGAAATATCATTTCAACAAAAATGCTATTTATCTCACACAAAACCGTAATACACTGGCACGAAAGGACCGGCATACCAGTACCTAATCCTTGAAGTAAAAGGGGATAGTCTTCTCGTTTACCGGGCAGAGACAAACTTAACGATTTGCGTACAAGAGAACGGTCTGCTCCACTGTCAAATAATGCCACTATCGTTTTACTGTTTATTACGACTTTCATTGGGGTGGATACGTTAGGCTGTTCTTGTGCTAAAGCTATCTTATCTCCATTGTCTTTTAATTTTTTAAAACAAACCGTTTCTGTGTGTCCTATTTTACTACAATAAGTACACTTTTGTGTTGATCTTTCGGATTTAGGCTCTGAGCTAGGCTCAGTAGCAGTAAGTAAAGACTTTGGTTCCGTCACCCTACTACTGAAACAATTTTTCTGGATGTGACCTAACTTTCCGCAACCAAAACAGGCTAGTGTCTCCTCACGGCTATTTCGTAACCTAGGCCGTTTCGCGGGGGGTTCGCCACTCCTAGTGTCTCGGGGTTTTGTCGTTGAAGCCACAGAAATCAATTCGGGGACAGTTAAACATTTACTAGATATTAGTCGCAGCCGTAAATACTCATTGTCAACACAACCTATAACAGCTTCAACTGCGTCCTTCTCCTTATCACCGCTTATTACTCTTTTCCAAATATTCCACGCTTTAGTAATAGATTCCGCGGGATTTGACATGTCAAACCTAAAATTTCGCAACTTAAGAATATCATTAGAATACCGCGCTTCGGGTTCAAAAGTTTGCACGAGGGCATCGCGCATATCACTCCATAACGGGGACTTTACAAGCCACGTATCTCCGAGGGGTTTAGCTCGGCCTTGTAACAACCCTGCAATTTTGGTACAAATTTCATAGTCTGTAAGGTTCCAGTGTTGTTTAGCACGATCAACGTGCTCACACCAGTCGCGAACAGGAACGTCACCGTCAGGATTAAACGGTGCTATATAAATGTCGCTCAACCTAGGTCGGTGTGTCGAGGTCGTGGCCTTTGACAATATTCCGGCTAAAAGTTCGTTATTCGCATTCAAATTAGCTTGTTGTTGACTCGTGAGTTTTTCTAATATGCTGGCTAATGATGCTAAAATATGCCTAGACTCATTGTTATTTGTTAGGTCAGGAATTTGCGAACTATTAGAAGCACTGGGCAATTCATCCCCTCTTCTGGTGTCGGAATTTGAGTGTGGTAAGATAGGAGACTTACTGATTTCCTCGTCGGGTTCTTCATGGCCATCCATAATTAAACAGTTGATTGCATCCACTATATTTATTAACCAAATTAAGCACAGATCACTAACGTAAATAAACAACAAAGTATTCTAATTATTGATTACAGTGATTCAGGCGGAAATATCACTCCGATTAGACGTTAGGACAGCACTATCCTTACTTTTAGCTTTTCTAATAACGAACGCCTTTCTTTTTGAAATTCAACTAACTTAGTGCCTGTCCACCCGTCACCTGATCCACGGATTGCATTCCTCCTCATAGATGGCGTAGTATCACTGCCTACGAGCTTGTTAATTTAATCAATCACCACCAGATGGCGTTATTATTTTAATTATTATCAATAACGCCGACATATTGTTTGTTTTTGGACACAATTGATCATGTTTTGCTTTAATTAACAGACTGTTCCAAAAATATACTTGGGAACACGTTAAAATTCTCAATTACTTTTTCCGAATATTAATTTGCCTGAATTAAATTTTTTACGAAAGCTATGTTATGCTGGAGCTATTTTAGATTAAATGCATAATTTAACTGTCATACGTAGGCAGGTTAGGTTTAATTTATAAACAACTGTTGACATCGACGTCCTCTATCAAAAAATTGCATTCGGAATTATGACTCAGTACGTAGGCCGCACGGGCACTTTTCCACGTCAAGAATCTACCAGCGCTTCCCAAGAGGAGACACTGCTGAGAAGAAACGCCGCAAGAAACTCAGCAGTCAGTCGTTTTTTAACCATATTTATTACTACAATGATACTACTGAGTCTAACATTATATAAAGCTATAAATATTAAATTAAATATAATATCAAATATCATACGTAGTTCAGCGGGAAAACATGTCAAAAATATTACGAGAGAGAAAAAGGGAGGAAACGAAAAAAAAAAAAAACGCAAAACAACCACATAAAAGTTTTGATATGTTTTCCTACATCAAACTATGTAGTGTAGGTACCCCTCTTTCATACTCCATACCACTGTTAATAATATAATCCTATTTTATTTAATCAAATTACTGACATATTTTTGATAAAATCATCCTTTCCTTGTATTAATTTCCTACATTATCTTAAGATCAATTTCCTTAATAACAATGGAGTGCGTAATGAACACCTCACTAGAAAAAGACCCTTACACAAGAACGCGTCAGGTGTACATTGCACTAATAGGTATACACTCGTGTGGGACAGCCTTAGCTCGAGTGCTTTTTGCCGTAACATTTCGTATGCACGAGCGGTTGGGTAAGGATACACTTGGGGACATCAAAATGTGTACGCTACAGGAAGAAACCAACATGTTTTCTTAGTAGTTAAAAATATGAAATCTCTTTTATTTTCATGTTAATCGACTTTGACAAGCTAGGGTAAAACATCTGTCACTTTCTGACTACTCTGTAAGTGCGAGAGGGACATAAGCTTTATCCACCGCTATAAAGGCGGCCATAATACGAGCCCTGACAGTTATTATTTTATGTTTACTTCACATTTAACTACTTGACGAACACAATCAAACAGGAATAATTTTTAACCTGACGGGGGGCGTCTTCAAGTAATTCCTATTTAATAAATATTTTATTTTATAGATAGGGGAAATGAGCTCACAGGCTGTCAGATGGTAAATAGGATCTACTTACAGACTAAAATCTTAAGACTGCCATTTTAAATCTTATAATTCTTCCCGTAGGGGGAATTTTCCCAAGGAATATTCACTCTGAATTTCAAGTTTCTACGTTTAGCGGTTAAGGCTATGCAATAGCTGTATGTCAGTCAGTCACTAAAGAGTTGGACATGGCGTAAGATTAAACAAATAATATGTCTTTTCAACAGCGTTACTCACGGCAAACATATTAAAAATGTTTCTTAACCTTTCTTTGCATAGTGATGGAGATTTCCATTATGCGTATTCAAAATCAAATAGAGTTTGATTTACAATTTTTAATTTTCATGCAAAGAAGGGTTAAAGTGGTTGTATATTTGGAAGCGTTTCTGTTATTTATTTATTTGTCGTTCTGATTCATAATGTTGTTGATAAAAACATTTTGCTTTACACGAATAATTTTCCATTGTCCCACAGTGTACGCACCTAAGAGATTGAAGTGGTCGTATAAGGCATGTCCCAAATTATGAGCTGAAAATTTCGCTTCACCCTTTGTGTGTGAAATCTCGCGCTACGACAGAGTAATTAGATTTATTAAGGAGCATTCTGGATGCTGTGGAATTTGCAAACTGAATGTTTTTATATTTTGACTGGCTTCTGTCGACAACTCAGTCCGTGTAGTTTATTGCAATTTCCTCAGGAACAATTTAATTTCTAGGACAAAAAGTAACCTGGGGGGTTATTATGAAATAGCTATAAAGCTCATTTTATGGTGAGCGTAAAGGACATAGCTAATAGTAGTTATATAGCTCTATCCTTTTCTCTCAGCGTAAACTAAACTGGCATAGCTATTGTCATAATAACCCCCCTGTTCTTTGAACTATATTTAACATTGGTTTAACCCTTCTTTGCATGGTGATCGAAAATTCCATCATAACAAAATTCCAACTTTTTGTACTTTTTTTGTATCCATTTTATTTTGCATGTTCAAAATCAAATAGGGTTTGAATTCACGACTTTTTTAATTTTCATGCAATGAAGGGTTAAGCGTTGAAACGGGAAGACAGAACAAACAAACACATTTTTTTTTAAATAATTGTTTATAGTCAAAAAATAATAATATAGCAGTACAGTCTTCTTGTTATTTTTCTTCTTTTAACACTAACGGGCATACTGGACACCTGTGGGGTTATTATGACGTATCTGTGCAATTCATTTTACGCTGAGAGAAAAGGACAGAGTTATGTAACGGCTTTAGCTCCGTCCTTTACGCTCACTGTAAATTAAACTGCATAGCTATGTCATAATAACCCCCCTGATAGATTATCATTGATAATTTGCTTTCTCAAGACTAAAATCGAAAGACTGCAATTTTAAGAGTGATGCGTCGCAATCTCTGAGAAGTATCCAATGCAAACAATTAGAATCCAAGAATTAGATCAGGACGGACCTTATAAAAAGTCCTTACACCACTAAATTACAAGACATTTAAAAAAACGTGACATTTTATAGTGTATACAAACTCCACCTGGGGCCTATTTCTCAAACCATATTTTATTCTAATAATATAATTGTTTTGTCTCGTAAATAGTTCGAAAAGATGAAAAAGATGAAAAGACATTTATTCAGTAAGTAGGCCGTACGGGCACTTTTACACGTTTTAAACAAAACACTAATATTATAGCCTAATACTTTTTAAGAAACGGGCCCCTAATGTTCTCATACGATACATAAAAGCTACATTGAAATTTCCAACAGCAAAATCCTAATCGCCTGCAAATCGTTTTCACAGTATTAACAGGATGTTGTTTTTTCCCGAATGACGATGTTAAATTGAATCCGATCGACGTTTAAAACGCAGTTGAACTGAGAGCGTGTTTCGTTTCGTAAAAATTCGCTGTTTAATTTCCGTTGGGACCTTGTACTACGTAGAATGAGGTTCTTACACTGCTTACTCATAAAAATACTATTCAACGTACTATAAATCAACGTACTTAAACATAATTAAAAATCCTCTTGTTCTTTTTAGGGTTCCGTAGCTGAATGGCAAAAAACGGAACCCTTATGGATTCGTCATGTCTGTCCGTCCGTCCGTCCGTCTGTCCGTCCGTATGTCACAGCCACTTTTTTCCGTAACTATAAGAGCTATACTGTGGAAACTTTGTAAGTAGATGTATTCGGTGAACCGCTTCAAGATTTTCATACAAAAATAGAAAAAAAACAATAAATTTTTGGGGTTCCCCATACTTAGAACTGAAACTCAAATTATTATTTTTTGATACGTGTGGGGTATCTATGGATAGGTCTTCAAAAATGATATTAAGGTTTCTAATAAAAAAAAATTTAATCTGAATAATTTGCGCGAGAGACGCTTCCAAAGTAAAAAAAGGTGTGTCCCCCCCCCCGTAACTTGTAAAATAAGGGAATGATAAATGTAAAATAATATATGATGTACATTACCATGCAAACTTCCACCGAAAGTTGGTTTGAATGAGATCTAATAATCAGTTTTTTTTTAATACGTTATAAATCGTAAACCGCATTTTACCTTTCATTCAATCCACTCCAATATAATAAAGAATAAAGAAATACATTTATTTAGATGTATAGTGGTACGGAACCCTACATGCGCGAGTCCGACTCGCACTTAGCCGCTTTTTGCTTGTTGTTGCTCTGTCGTTCCTCGGGGTTGTGGCAGAATACCAGTGTTTTGCTCATAATGAGCAAAGTTATACGCTGAGCCATTACCCTTTTGCCCCGCTGCAGCGCACACATTCTTTTGGCAATTTGTGTGTAATGTTAGTGTCACTCTGCTTATTTTTATTTTTTATATTTTTGTCAATTGTATGTTTGTTTTGTAGTACGGAAATAAACGTTTTATCTATCTATCTGATAGATAAAACGTATCGGATCGTGATTCTAGTTTCTGACAACGTCCTTTTGTAAGCAGGCTTCTTTCATACCAGTAAAGTTTTAACCATAATATTCGTGCTCATAACATTAAAACATTATAAAACACGATAACATCCACTAACACATCATGACATTTTGTTACAACCTTATAACATGTTTGTTAGGTACCGTGTTGTAATTTGTTATATAATATTCAAAAAATTATGTAACGTTATATTATTATAACATGATAATAATGTATAACTTTTGTAAATGTTTAATAACGTTATATAACATTTATAACAGGTAGTGTGAGAGCACCATTAACCTCGACTTTAAACCCTTTAGAGCGATGCCACATGAAAGTTGCGTCGTCGCAACGCTGTGATTTAAACATAGATTGACGTAAGTGTTTGAACGCAAGGCATGTGATTCTAATTTATATGTACAAAAACGCAGCGGCGACCACGCAACGCACAT
This sequence comes from Acleris laterana, assembly GCA_963966035.1. NCBI lineage: Eukaryota > Metazoa > Arthropoda > Insecta > Lepidoptera > Tortricidae > Acleris > Acleris laterana. The sequence continues at coordinate 12,370,449 of OZ014461.1, forward strand.
GCAAGGGTAGTGATTCTATAAACAACGACGGTCGAACGGACGGACGAGTGATGTCCAAGCGGCGAGTTTAAGTAGTCCCGTCAGAGCGAACAAAACAATTAAGCAGCCTTATACGTTCGACCCATCGGCAGGAACCATGCTGCTAAATTAAAAATGCACGCGCTACAATGTGTTTTCTTCGCACTGACGGGACTACTTAATCTCGCCGCTTGGACATCACTCGTTCATTCGTTCACCCTGTGCGTGGCACGCTAGTGTGGCATTCCCTTTATTTATTTGTCTCGCAGTGTACGCCTACAATCAAAGGAACCAGCTTCAGGGAATAGGGATAACAACTTACGCAAAGATGTCACGTTGTTAGAATTCAATTATCGATTCGGGACATGGACCACGTTTGATTTCCTTTGCTTATACAACATACAGGATGTTATCTAGAGTTGTAAGCGTAGGTATATGTAAATCATAATAATAATGTTATGACAAAATCCATTTTGCCATTTTCGTGTAATTCTGTGTTCTTTCTCAATTTATGAGCGATTGAATAAAGATGTTAGTTAAGAATTTATATTTCATATTTCAATGTGCCAATTTGCTCGGAAGTTGATCATGAAATTAGCAATCCCGCAGTTTTTTTTGACATTTCGTAAAAAGAAAACTACGTATTTTATTTCATTTGTGTTTCACCAAAACCCACGACGAAATGAAATGAGGGTTTTTTGTTTAACTATAGAAAAAGCGACCTTTCCTTTCTATTAGGCTGTGAACATACGTTTGAAGTTTTGTTTGACCAGTACCATACCTCAGTTAGTATCAATTCATAGCCACAGGCTTGAGAAAAATGTTTTTTTTTATTTGTGACCAAAACCAACGTTATAATTGATTTTTTTTTTTTAATTTATTTATCTTAAACACAATTAAATTTTACATTGAATAGCACCGTTAAACCACAGAGAGGTTTGTCTCGATGCCTGAGCCAACTATGTTAAATAAGTAACATACGGTAAATTAAATCTGGCTAAACTTATAGTTACCTTCTTAAAATTACATTACAAATAAAACATAAGAAAACATGCAAAACGAACGAACTGCGTAAATTGTTCAACTGCAAGTATGTATTTTAATTAAGTCCCGTTTTATAGTTAAAGCTCCCTAGTTAACCTAACTTTCAATGAATCCACATACAGTCACACATTGTGTACACAAAATACACACGTTAAACGGAACACCCTTTATTCGTGTGGATAAACAATGAAACAACGGAACCTCAAATAATACTCCACGGAACCCAGTAACAGCAAACAGTTATAACGTAGACCTTGTAAATCAGCGGTCCAATAAATATCGGCGGAATCAGCGTCTGCCGACGTGCGTGGGGAGCCGATGTATCGCGTCACGTGTGAGCCAATAAGGAGGGCTGTGATTTGAGAATGTCTTCAAAGCTAGAATTATTGAATCTTTTTTTTTCTTTTTTTTATGGCATAGAGAAGACAAACGAGCACACAGGCCACCAGGTCCTGATGGTAAGTGGAAACTGTGACCCATAGACATTCGCATTCACAAGACTGCAATGCAATTATAATGACTGCAAATGCGTTGCCAACTCTGACGACTAAGATGGAATGCCTCTATGCTAGTCATTTCACTGGGTGTCTTATCCCCAAACCGGAACACAATAATGCGAACACTGCTGTTTGGCGGTAGGTTAATGGATAAGATGGCGGTAGCGATCCGGACGGACCCTGCACAAGGTCCTACCACCCGCAAAAATCAAAAATCTTATATAAATGAGACACTAAAGTGAGTTTTAGGTTGTGAATGAGATAGCATGTTGTCGTATGTAAATAAAGCACAATTGGTAATAAGAGATTGATTATACAAGGAATCAAAGGCTATGATTAGCAATCAGAGGTCACTAAGGAGAAATCTGAAACCAAAAAGATAAATAAATTTGTATGTTTTTTAAGCAAATTGTTGTTTTATCAGAAAGAAAAATATGAATTGAAAATGGTATCCAATATTTATGTTTTTTAAAACCTTTTTCTTGTCGTTTTCAGATTATTTTAAATAATAATAACGTGAAATACTGGAAAAGGGCCGAATCTTAAGTACCCGAAACCGACGTGCGTGCATGACTCGATGTATGAATGTGGAAGAAGCGAAAGAAATTTGTCAAGATCGTAGCAAGTGGAAAGAAGGTGGTCTCTGCCTACCCCTCTGGGAAACAGGCGTGATTTAATGTATGTATGTGTATTAATAACGTAAGTTAGGTTAGACTTGTAAATAAATGTATAAAGCATGTTATTGAAATGAAAATTCAACAAAGTGATACGTTTTATGAAATGAGTGAGACGACCTACCCTTATACCGTCACACGTCATACGGTAATTAGAGATGTCTGTGTTAGTTTAACCCGAATTCAAAATGATTACGTTCCTAACCAAACTAATTCATTAGTTTAATGGTTTGTATTGTTAGGTAGGCGTGACTGTTAATTAAATATTATCTAGACATTTAGGTTACAAACTAGATTAATTACAGCCTAGTCCTCATGATTTAATTTGATACCTAACAATGGTGAACCGTATAATACAGGGTGGAAAATAATTATGGGCCCTGGAGGGGAACTGCCTTAAACCCTTGAGTTACATCATATAATGAATGAAAACATTCTTTTATTTTCAAAAAGAAACAAATCTGCATTTTCTGTAATTTTCTTGTCTCACCCAGAAATCAAACCAGCTAAGTATTTTTATCCTATAACCAAATGTTTATTAAAGATATTTTATCCCTAAAAACCGTCTTATCGATTAGAAGAATCAAATAGCGAGTGTTAATTTCTTAATTTTTACCTGCTTCGATTCCCGGTTGAGACAAGCTAATTTTAGAAAAATCTTTATTTTTGAAAATAAAAAAATATTATCATTTTCTTTAAGTTAAATGATCTAACATGGACTTATTAAGGCAGTTCCCCTCCGGGGCCAATGATTTTTTTGCACCCTGTATATTATATAAAAGACAAACCGGACTCACTGCCTTATACATCAACGCACAGTCGAAACTAGTAAACCTTGAAATTTGGTAAGCGGTTTTTGAGATTAAGTAACTCCCCTTGTTAGCAATTGTTTGAACAAAAGACCGGTGGGCAGGTTTTTTTGCTAGTAAGTGTATTTATTTTCGATAACGAAATCGTTCTCGCAATACATCTTGTCTAAGGCCACTGATATTGCCGTCTCGTTCTCGCCTTATTTTTTTTTTTTTTTTTTTTTATGGCATCGAGTAGACAAACGAGCACACAGGCCACCTGATGGTAAGTGGAAACTGTGACCCATAGACATTCGCAATCACAAGACTGCAATGCAATCCTAAGACTGCAAATGCGTTGCCAACCCTGAGGCTAAGATGGAATGCCTCTATGCTAGTCATTTCACCGGCTGTCTTATCCCCAAACCGGAACACAACAATGCGAACACTGCTGTTTGGCGGTAGGTTAATGGATAAGACGGTGGTAGCGATCCGGACGGACCCTGCACAAGGTCCTACCACCCGCAAATATTAACGCAACCCTTATATTTTTAGCAAAGCAAAAACAGTACAAAATGGAGCACGAGTAAAGTTTCAATAACGCTAACGACAAAATCGTCCCAACTTTCTACCCACAAACCAATAAAATTTCATTATAATACCAGGGTTTAATAAAACCGGGGTGATACGGTCTGGGCGGTAGGATTCCGGACGATTCGCCATCCGGTCACGTCCGCGTCCGGGAACCGGCATCCTGAGATTGTAGAGTTCCACGATTGAGTACAGCGCTGCCGTACTAAGCCAAAACGCAGTAACTACGATAAAACTTTTGTAGTAATATCAACCTTATAATGAACAAAATAGAATCGAAACTGCTCTGGTGATTAAATTTCAGATACTGCTTATTGGCTTAGGAGGGCAGAGCGATTGTCACGTTTTTACAACGAAATGGCGTCATTAGCCTTTTGAGGTTTTTAATGGGGTGTTGTTATGACCTTTTTAAAATGAAATGAAAGTGATCTTTCGCGCAGTTATGAGTCGCTACATCCTCGGAAACTGTATTTTTCTTGGGATAAAAAGTTGTTTGAAGCGTTAAACTTTTAAGACGAAACAAACAAACACACACAGTAATTATTGTTATAACACTACTTTTATAAAAAGGCGACCCGCCTTAGATTCTCTTCTGATGTACGGTTGTTACAGTAAACTCACACAAACCGAAGCGAAGCGAGGGCGGGTCGCTGTTCATTTACATTTTTAACATAAAATTGTTAGTAACGCAAACCTAAAACTTTAACAATATAAATAAACAGAACACCCTAAACACATCCTCGTCAATAGTTTATAAACCACGCTGTATAAAGAAGTACAATGTGAAACGTCATTAAATCGAACCCTACTGGCAGCACGCCAGACAAACAGGCGTATTGACATACGGCTGTGTCCGTACATCGATCATCGTAAGGGCGCGTGTAGGCTGTCGTGCGGGGACATAATTTGATGGGTGTTGATTGCGTGTCAGAAACGACGGGAGCAGAACGCCACTGTGTTATTATCACATTAAGCTGCTGTTCAAATTTCCTTTTAACAACTGCTGCTCAGAGGACTTATTTATGGACGTGTTTATTGATAATGGATAACCGTGGAAAAAACAAAACAATAAATATAAGGGGACAATAAATAATAAATAAAAATAATAATTTCATAAGATCACATGAGTGTTTTAAGGCTTGATTATACGTACAGTTGCATACATTACTTTATCTACACACTATATAAGTACTCTAAGAGGGGTTCAGAAGCCGACGACTTAACGACCAACCGGTTTAACCGATTATTTTCGTACAAAAACAGTTAATAACCGGCTTGATTGCATTTCTTAATGAGCACTCGACGTGTCCGGCAGCTTACGTCATTCCTATACATTTTCGATAGCGACAAATTTTTCGAAAATAGCTAAAGGGGATTATGACATAATTATGCAGTTCTGTTCAGGCTGAGAGAAAAGGACAGAGCTACGTAACTGGTATGTCATAATAACCCCCTAGAAGTTTCATGTAAGTTTGACCTCAATAAGAACGCATGGAAGCTTCAGCAAGATTTAAAATTATAATGCTTTTAGTTGCACCGAGTGCACTTACGCTGTAATTACTTAACTTAAGTAGAAAATAATTCAGAACCTGCTATTTTGTTATTACAAGCTATTTCTGTAAAAAGTTACATATTTACTTTACTGTTTCCTGTTAAGAAAAAATATAGGTCCCGTAAAACGGGATTAACGGGTGAGTGGGGACACAATCTAAAATAAGTTAGAACTTGTTACAAATAAGAACAAGTATAAAAAAAAAAGTAATGTACTAAAATGTTAAAGATATAAATAATAATCACCACTATAAAAAGATCACCCCCTCTAACAGGTTCGCTCGCGGCATAGTCCCTATGTCACTGGCTGCATTACCTCTCTGGATAGCTAGCCAATCCTTTGGGAGAGGTAAGCACCAGCTCTAGGATCTCCAGCGGAGTCTATAAGCCGGGATGGCAGGGCCTTAATAAAGCTTTTCATATCACCTGACCCTGGACCCAGGGTCTCCACTGCAAGCGCCACAAATTGCTAATTATTACAGGTCGATTCAGAAGAGCTGGCACGAATGGATTGAATGAGTGAATGAAAGTATACTAGTGTGTAAAATAGTAACAGGTTTTCGGTTTGAAATTCGTACATCGGTTAAAGGGACGGCACTCACACAATGATAGGTGACATTTCGTTCAATCCATTTGTGAATCGATCTGTACCCGATTACAAGTTGATTGGACATGGGAAAAGAAATAAGTATTAAATGGACAATCACGTCACGTCTATTGGTAATAATTTCAGTCTTATAATTAGTCACATATGCGTCATTTTAAGTTGTACCCCAACACCCCTTAATCCCTTCTCACCCCGTTTAAAGGTATGTAAACGCAACCATGAAACTACGCAATTGCAATGATGAACTAATTTCCCAATGTCATAAATACGAAAGTTTGTATGTTTGTATGTTTAGAGAGATATAGACGAAATTTCTAAGTTACCATATACAGTAGAAACGCGCCTTTATAAAACTCGGGTTACACTTTCAGGATATTATGACATTTATATCGCAGCAAACGCTTTAGAACTCCCGCCAGCGACGTCAATTGAAATTTATTTTATACGACCATATTTACTTGTATTTTGACAAAAACTTCAATGCTAAAAAGTTTTGTTTACAATCATGATTTGATTGGTTAAGTATCCAAATAAAAAATTAAAAGAGTACTATTTTTATTTATGTTTTTTGATACGTGATACTTTTTTTTTTAATTAATTGCTTTCACTCCTGTAAAGGTGTATTTCGCCAATGTCAATTCAATTAATTTCTCCAATGGCCTAACCAGAAGCACATGGGGTTAGCTCCACGCGCTTCTGTCAAATTCACGTGATACATGTATTTAAGCTAAGTTATAAATTACCTCAAACGTCTTAAAATAAATATGAACAGTAAACTCATTTGCCTTATCTGTGACACCTCTAAGACGTCAAAAATATTCAAAAAACACTTCATTTATTTTTGAAATCGTGACAAAAACTAATTTAAAACTATCACCATCATATTAACACGCCAAATATAAAAATAGGACCACCCTGTAATCTTAAACACTTGTCCTTTATATTTCCACCACATTTACACTTAAACGTGTAAAAAATGTGTATTTTACACAAAATGTTCGCAATGCAGACTGCATGCTCGTGAGAACTGGATGACCGCCAAGTGGACCGGCACGTCTTCGAAATCCTACAACCTTAGGATTGTGATCCGGAGATATGTAACATTTTATAAACATTTTTCATCTTCGGTATGACAACGGCACAATTGCCCCTATAAGCATATAGTACATTGTGCCCTTGTTTTACCGATGTGTTATGTTACATTTAATTTTCCCCGTGTGGTTGCCGGATTAAAATAGTGCCACTCCAAGTCTTCCCGTGGATGTCGTAAAAGCCGACTAAGGGAATACAAGCGTGTAGTACTGTTAGGCGATGGGCTTGCAACCTGTCACTAATCCTGCCACTATTGCGGGTGGTAGGACCTTGTGCAGGGTCCGTCTGGATCGCTACCACCGTCTTATCCATTAAACTACCGCCAAACAGCAGTGTGCGCATTGTTGTGTTCCGGTTTGGGGATAAGACAGCCGGTGAAATGACTAGCCTTGAGGCATTCCATCTTAGCCTCAGGGTTGGCAATTGCATTGCAGTCTTGTGATTGCGAATGTCTATGGGTCACAGTTTCCACTTACCATCAGGTGGCCTGTGTGCTCGTTTGTCTACTCGATGCCAAAAAAAAAAAAAAAATCCATTGGTAAACATCTTCGCCTACGTGTGCAAAAAGTGGTTACAGAATTATCAAAAAGCTTTTAGAGTTGTTGGAAATTCTGTAGCTCAGGCTACCCCACTCTGGGAATAAAGGCGTGAGTTTATGTATGTATGTTATAAACATTGTTTACTCATAAAAGAAGCTTTAACTCAAAACATAGTTTATCTCACTAATATTATAAAAGTGAAAATTTGTGTGTGTGTCAGTTTGTAACTCCTTCACGTTGCAACGCCTGCGTCGCTATTGCCTAACACACACGCAGCTTCAAAGCGGAACAACATGTTTTCATTTTGTAACGAAACAAGCTTTCGAATTGTCAAAATTAAAAAAATTGCGATTGCGAGTGCATTAGTCAATGTTCTGGACGGATTAGAATAAATTGAAATAAAGGTGAAAAATGCATACATATTACGGTGCGTCAAAAACGGCACCATGTTAATACTATGACGCCGTCTTTTGATTACGTAACGTCACCGTAATATACGCACCGTTAATAATAATAATAATAATAATAATCATTTATTTCAGATAGCAAAGACCCATAATTGGTGCACACAACAGTAAATTAATCCACAATAATAGTAATGTAACAAGCACAAAAATACCTTAAGAATGTCACAATAAAATGAAATAAAATAAAAATAAACAGAGTCACAGGATAGCAATACCATAAAATCTATACAAATTAAAAAGATGTCAATACTAAATTTAATAAAAATAATAATTACACATTTCTTTTTGACCAAGTCACTGCCACATGTCTGTCACAGCAGTGCCAGACATAGGTACAGTCCAGTCTAAGCAGCGGTGGGGTCGCAGCTACATTGATTACGTTGTGATATTTTTTTTTTTTTTTTTTGTTATACAGTGTGTTACCGGCATGCGGGCATTTATTAAAACTGCCGATAATATGTTGCTTTAGCAATTGTTTGCAAGTATTATCAATTAAAAAATAATTAAAATAACTTTACAATTAATTTTCTTAGATAGATACTGTCAATTTTTAATGTAGTGCATGTGCTGCGTGTTCATCGTTATCAGTATCGCTGTTGCTTGGTACAAGCCATGTCGTGGTACGGGGGCAGATCATAATAATCAAAGTATCCGTCGACTGTCATTTATACTAGTCAATTTACTCTGCTTTACATTGCTGGCAATTACAATTTTGTTAGAAAGTTAACCAAGCCTGAAAATGTGTTTATTAATTAAATTAATGTCATAGTTACGTTACAGATATACGTTTTTTTAACCTACTTTAAAAAAAGCCAGTGTGCTGGTAACACACTGTATACATTCTGACATCTTCCATAGCTTGTATTAGGCATATCTCTCAGTGGAAGACCGGCTTGGGAACAAAAGGCCAGTGACGTCACACCCGATTTATCTCCCGCGATATGTAGTGGAGGAAATACTGCTAATATTTCGTCTGAGCTTTACTAATAGAGGTTATTCCGGTGCCAGGATTCTTGATTCCTTTTAAAAATTGACGCTTTATTGGGTTATTGGTAGTGAATGCGTAAACTTAAAGCGTATAAATACTCGTTATTCAATTTGGAGCAGTGTAGACGCAAAGGCAGCATAATGCATTTTTCAATATACTTAAGAAAAAGTAGGTGTTAGGTTATATGTACGAGTATGTTAGATTTCTCAGCCAATTGCGAACCGCTTTTGAAAATTCGTTTTTGTTTGATAGGGTATACTTCCGAGGTGGTCCCATTCTAACTAGGGAATGCACTTTTACCGGTTATTAGACGTTTATGTATGACAATAACCGGTTAAAACCGGTTATAACCGGTTATTTGCATTTCGTAATCCTAACCAAGTTTAGTATCAGTACCTTTACCATGAACTACAATTACTGTACTCGCTAGCGTGTCGAATGCTCTGTCGCGCGCAGAACTCGTAGTATTCTTATAGAGTGCAAGGTACAGAGCATTTAACGCGCTAACGAGTACGGTAATTGTAACTCATGGTAAGGGTATTTATGAGAGGATCCGTGAATTTTGTATTTTCAGTTGCAAGTCTGACTAAACGCTAAATTTTAGAAAGTACCTGTCATTTGGTGATAAGGAACTGATGATGAAGAACACAGGATGGCCGCTGGAACTCATCAAATTGTACCTATACCAAGGGTGGTGATAAAATATCTGGATTAAGATAGTTGAGTGACTAATGAATTTTAAACAGTATGTAGGCAACTTTTATGAGCAAAAACACAAAAAAAAAAACGATTGTACTGGTGTGACTCATCCAATGAAACGGCTTTATATAAGAGCTCCGAATTTTTTTTTGCTTCAATATATGACCAACTAATTTGAATTGAGAGTAACGTGTCCATTTTTAGTGACTGTCAACTAAAATTATCCACAAGTATTACTTTTATAAATTAATTTATCTATGTCTAGTACCAATAGTAAAGCTAGAGCTTATTTACTTTTATGTACTTATGTTCTCAAGTAATATCTGCCACTCATTAGCTTTTTAAAATAAAACGCTTCCCCAAATGAGTATAAAATCTCAAAGGCTCTTCCACCTTAGGACGTTTCATAAGATCGCATCAAGGAAACACGTGGGGAAGACAGCCGCCGCACCACGTGTGTTAACAGCTTATTATTAGTGCTGGGGTTCAGGAGATAGGAGGGAAGCGGATGATCATTTTGTATAATGCTAGGTTAAGTGTAATTAATATTTACAGTACAGTAATTAATACATACAGTAGGTATTGTTATAGGTAAGGTTAGGCGGGACTATTCTAACAGAACACGAGTAAATGCGTCATTTAAACATTTTAAAGGTTACTAATTTGGCTCCTTTATTAAAGACATTTAGGTATGTGAAATGTATACAATATTATTCTGTATCAAAACTGTATTTTAATATAGCATCGAGCATAAACCAACCGTCTATTGGCACCCTCATAACTTATGTATAGTGTATTCTAATATATATATTTTTTAAATCGACAAGTAGTTGTTTGTCCTAGAATTAGTGCACAATTTATAAAGTACATTATGATATAGGGTGACGGTGCCAAAGATGGACACTGTTAGTTGACAGGACCCTTTACTCTTAATTCAAATTTCATACGGTCGTAAATTGATTGTTGCAAAACAAATGAATAACCCTTATCTTCTCTAATAAGAATCAAGTGTCGATTATTCGTCCTTGTCCATTAATGGTCCGTCACCGTAGGATGTATTTGGTCACATCGATAACTAACTACCGACCATCGAGAAACCTCGCTCCACAGCCAAAAGGCTTGCTGTCTGAAAGCTATTAGCAGCTGCCGGCGCGCACTTGCGACTGTCATTCGACAAAGTACTGCAGTGTAATGACGGCTGTCTCAGCGTGCCATCTTTGACAGTACAGTACCCTTACCATGAGTTACAATTACCGTAGGTACTCGCTAACGAGTTGAATGCTCTGTCCTCGACCTCGCAGTATTCTTGTAGGGTACGAGGGAAAGAGCATTCGACTCGCTAGCGAGTACGGTAATTGTAACTCATGGTAAGGGTTCAGTAGAATAGGTACAATTGTGTGTCGTGAATCTTCGTTCGCGCAGACACGAACAACGATTTTGATGATTTCCGAAAACACGATTAAAATCCAAGAGCAGTGGCTGCTCCCTTCTTCTTTCCTGACTTTACTAATAAATTATACAACACAAGTATATTTAAGTAACTTTTATTATTAATTAAGTACTATTTTATTATTTTTCACTGTTATAAAACATTCTTGCAGGGAGTTATCTACACGGAAAACCAAAACCGCCTTACCGCCTTACCGCCTTAGTTAAAGAGTTTATGGATCTTGATTTATAATTTGTTTTGATTTAATATGTATTGTTGTTTTTAACAACTGGAATTAACAACTGGCTGTTAAAGTTGTTGGTAATTCTGTAGCTCTGCCTACCCCACTCTGGGATGAAGGCGTGACGGTATGTATGTATGTATGTTGTTTTTTATTATTGTTGACGATTCCAATGTTATTTCTTGTACTTTTGACATAACATGCAATGTATACTATGACTTACTTTGGAAAATAAATATCATTCATTAATTCATTCTACTTAACCTTGCTTTGTTTTTATCTGTCATTGAGACATTTGAATTTGACAGATAAAAACAAAGCAAGGTTTAGTTACCCCACGGTTATACCACGTTTGTAAGTAATGCGGTAAGCAACTGACGTTGTTCTAACAAACAAAGTAATTCGAATCTATCGATTTGAATAATACTGACTAGGAAATGCAAATTACTAGTTTAATCGGTTATAACCAGTTATTTTCATACAAAAACGGTTAAGAACCGGGTAAATTGCATTCCTTAATAACTGACTTAATAGCCAGCCAATATAACTTCGATGCATTTCACATCTACGTTGTACCCTATTAGAGTATTACAACGGCAAAATGATAAAAAAAAACCTTTAGAAAATAAGTAACGCATTTACCCCCTCTATCGGAATAGCCCCGCCTGACCTTATTCCTATTACGAATGAAATCAGCGCGAGCCCAACTCACACTTGATCTTTTTTTGTATGTATGTGTGTATGTAAACCCTAAAGAAAAATACACATTCGTCAGGGTTTGTACTATAATCGTACTAAATGTGACGCTAGTATGTTGAACCGCTTTTACGATACATCAAAATGTTTAATGTTTAATGTTTATTTGGGCACAAACGGTACAAGTAAAGAGAAAGTACAACAGAAAAACTTACATATCACATTGACTACTGAAGTTGCCACAATTAACTAATACAGTACAGTGTAACACGTCAAAAATGTGAGTTTACATAATATTAAATTCAAGTAAAGTATCAAATTCAATTACTGACAAAACTTAATGTTTAGACTACGCAAATTCATAGTAAATTCGCCAGAAGAGATAACGAATATTCTGAAACGAATTTTATCCAGTCTGTTCAAAAGATACAGGTCTTTAAAGTTAGGAGGGACGGACGGACTGCTGACTTTCTTGCATAGTTTCTTCTTGTCAATAATTATCACTAGAATTTCATGTAAACAAGTAGTAGATCATGATTGACCCTACAAGATTTTTTTTTTTGACTTACATACATACAATAAATCGCGCCTGTTTCCCAGAGGGGTAGGCAGAGACCAATTCTTTCCACTTGCTACGATCTTGACAAATTTCTTTCGCTTCTTCCAAATTCATACATCGAGTCATGCACGCAAGTCGGTTTCGGGATTTTTTGACTTTAGTGTTAAAGTTATTTTTTGTAGGTATGTTTTCATAGAAATTTCATATTATGACACTGTAAACCGTTTACTTGCACCATACAAAATGCTTCCCAGATCTAAATGCTCCGGAAGGTTACATTAGCTAAATAGGATTTTCACAAGTAGTACGACTAGTGTCAGGATAAGGGGTTCGTCGTAAAGTAAACTAATAATGGTATTTTATATGGCACCAGTACACCTGTCCAGCCCTCTATTTAACCATTTTGAAAATAACAGGTGGCAGGTGACAGTTTGGTATACATTGCCAAGGTAACACGCTAATGCATCATTATACTCAATACTCAATACTTAATACTCAATCATTTATTGCAATCATAATTTTTTACATAGATCTTACTTACTAGCTTAGAAGTTAACACTAGAATAGCTCATTATGAACCCTGATGGGCACCGCAAAGATGGGAGAGGACGACTTACTGTACTATTAATGTTGATTCACAAATTCATTATTCATTCGGATTACACTGAAAAATGTGTAACTAAAAACCCAACTATTGTTTGGATAACGTCGTCAATATAATGTTAATTATAGTGCAGATATATTTTATTTCGACAATTTCACTTTCAAAAAAGTTCAGCCTTAACGAGGGAACAAAGAACCATTTTATTAATAAGGTGTTTAATTTTTGAAATTATGTAATTTTCAATGAATTCGCTCAACTTCTTGGTCCTATTTATCCAAAAGACCATAATTCAAAATTATTTAAAGGTATAAAACAATATTGATGCGCCTTTATTAAGCTTACGAGCTAAATTCCTTCCGCAACATGATTGCCACATTTTTCTATTATCTAGCTTTCGTTTTTAAATAAACTATTCTAGTTATGGCTTTTGACGAAGAGACCTCGTCGTGTTGTTCTCGTAGTTTTTTTATTAAGTTTAAGGTTTATTGACCTTACATTTGTAAAATAAAATATTTTTGGTACTTTTAAGAATTTATTATTTATTACTTTATTACCTAATGTAACTTACTTTACTTAATGTATATTAGTTTTAAGTACTATTATGTTTTTATGATGGAAATAATGACAACTTCTCCGCAATGCCAATGATGGTGTTGTCCGAAGCGCTAGTAGACTCACCCTATATTACCGACGTGTAAAAGAGCCCTCTTGTGGCCTATTCACTAAATAAATATTTTGTATTTTTGAATTCTGTTTTTTTTATCTTTTTTTTTCCTTAATTCAACTTATTTGACTTTTGTCTCACTGACTTTGAATTATAACCTTATTATTACGATTTAACAACCAAATTATACTCGTAGACAATGCCGCAGGGTCCATTTTTAGATAAGTATAGCTTTTTAGTTTTAAAATAGAATAAGGTTGTAAAAATGTAATATTTTGTAGGGGCCACCCTAGGCGTACTTTTTCGAATCAAATCGGAGAAATACTGGAAAAGGGCCGAATCTTATGTACCTCAAACCGACGTGCGCGCATGACTCGATGTATGAATGTGGAAGAAGCGAAATAAATTTGTCAGGATCATAGCAAGTGGAAAGAAGTGGTCTCTGCCTACCCCTCTGGGAAACAGGGTGTATGCATGTATGTATGTTTTATAAATATGTATACAAATAAATATTCATAAGAAACCCCCCTCTCTTTTAGAGCTGATATCTCTTCAACAGCACATCGATTTTCATAAAGAACTACCGCTACAAAGCATGCTTTCAAATAAAAAAAACACATCCAAATCACTTCACACAGAGCTATGATACCACAAATAAAGACACAGATATACAGATACACACGTCAAAGTAGTAACACCCCCTATTTTTGTAAAAAAAACAACTTTCTACTTAGTAAGCAATCATCTACACAAACCGTTGGCAAACTAAAAAGCAAGCAAAACAAGTCGATTAACAACGCCAGCCAGTTAAAGCATTACCATCAACAACGTGCAAAAGCAATTCAACTAATTACTGGGCAATCGGACGATCGGTCACATGGAGTGATCGTCGGTTAGAAGTCACGGGGAAGCGCTAGATTATCGAGCAACTAATCGTTTAGTCAATATAATGGTCGATTAGGCCTAGTCGATTTCTAGGCCGTTTGGAGCGGGAATCGTTAGCGGGAGTGATTGGTTTACAATGTTACTTTGTATGCTAGCAAAATAAAAACATAGTTTGTTACTCAGGGATAAATTATTATTTTAATGATTAAATATAAGATAAAATATGTTTTTTCAGTAAGTAGGCCGCACGGACACTTTTAGACGTCAACAATCTACCAGCGCTTCGCAAGAGACCTAGTGGTCTAGTGGTAAGGCTAAGTAGACATGATTAATTCCTGAGATACAGGCGACTAAATTGTTTATACCTACCTATCAAAATCGCCTATGATAACTTTAATAGAAAAATTTGTTAACGGGGCGTGCAGGACGCGCGGGGGGAGTCGAGCTGTTTAAACAACAAATCGAGCGACAGCCGCGCTCATAAGCGCGAGCGCCTAGATGCTGTTTGGACGTGCCCCGGAATGTTACCTACAAGTTTGCGATTTGCGATCTGAAAGTTTACAAATTTTCGATTAGATTATTGATTTGAGTTGAGTACCTACTTAAAATTCTATTTACTGGACCTAGTTTTTTTTTCAATTTCTATTAATTACTGTATAAAAGATTTAACTTTTATTGTAATTTAAAGTCGGTTTGAAGCAGTTAAGATACCTAACTACCTACATAGGTACCTATACTGATCTCACACTTAAAAGCTTGGCTCTTGTTTGAGATATTATATACGAATTTATAAGAAAAAGAATCATTACTAAGTAGACTTAATTAGTTCCTGAGATACAGGCGACTAACGGGTTTATACCTACTAAAAATCATCTAAGACAGCGCCAAATAACTTTAAATAGAAAATTGGTTCATACATGTTGATTTTTGAGATAGTTTTTTGTGTTTGTCGTTACGGCTTCGGAACCCTATACTGAGCATGGTCCGACATGCTCTTGCCCGGTTTTTTATAAGTTAGTTTGATGCCAATAGGTAGTTCTTAGATAAATTTTATAAAAATGTAACCGTTATTCTTTTATTTCTGAAAGTATTTGATTTTTCTTAAATGTATTGTTATCCTCCGCTTTACTAAGATACTAAACATTACCCAACAATATTTAACCGTAGCTATGAACAGCGCCATGTTTATGTTTGCCCTTACAGAAAGGAAAGAAAAAAATACATAAATTGGTAATATTAGACCTATTTTTCCTTATCATAATAATACTTTATCTTTCTAAGAAATTACATAAGTTTGACGAAATGTCTCTTGTACATAATAAAATACAGAAGAATGTTATCTTTGGAACTAACTCAACTTTGATTTTATATACCAAAAAAGGGTCAGTTTCCGAGGGTTTAGTGATAGATTCATTCATTCATTCATTTGATACTTATAAGCACTCATTGTGTAGGTACTGAGTTCATCTATATGTAAATACTCTCCCTATTGTAACCTGAGGGGAGAAGCGAATGCAATGTATGCTGTCTAGCAAAACCAGTCCGTGGGTCCACGGAAGACCAGCGTCGCACTTCCACTAGGTCGCACGACATAATATAGCTGAGTGGATACCATTTTCGCAACACTACTTTACACACACTGTAATAATTTATAATTAAGCGAAATTAATGGTTTTCTATTCTATTCTATTTTATTCTAGACGACTTCTACGCGGACAGAGTCGCTATAAAAAGCACAATGGTATAATATAACTCTCAGATTTGAACGAATTTACGAGTTTAATAGAAAAAAATTAGGGGACAATTCCACGCAAGCTGACTTTGTCGTATCTAAGCTCTATGCACTAGGTACAAAACGATAGACTGGTTGGATCATTTTCTCAACATAATTTATTTAATTTATGTTCATTCAATTATTTTCCCCATTTTTTTCTAGTCGCATTTTTTCCCGATTCATCAATCTGACCAGTCGCATTAGTAGATATGACACATCTGCATTTTTCAGCGGTAGTGTCATGTGAACATTCCTGACCGCAAACAATACATTTCACTCCCAGAACAATAGAACAACTACACGACACACAATGAACATAGATTCATATTTTTTCATGTCACACTCTGAAAGTAGGCCATTGTTTATCTTAAAAGCGGGTTGAAAGTGATACATTTCCACCCTAGGGAAGAAAAGTAATTGCATGCGTAGATAAAGTACCAGGAGCGCAGCGGTAATTAGGAGGTGCGTAGCGCAACTTAGATCGCTGGCGGTGCGGCGCACACGACGCAGCGCGGATGTCTCCCACACGTCACAGCAATGTACTTTTCATGTTTATGCACTCCTAGTATTCGACGTTATAATTTTATTTCTCAAAAATGTTACAAATGACCTTTTGATTGTACCCGTCGAACTATACGCAAACTTGCGGTGGGATCACTCTCATCCCTTGGTTAACAATCAAATATTCGTATTACACCTATATCAAATTTATTATCTCATAACTCGAGGACGCCGTGATTTCGTACGCGTATGCCTGATTTACAGTGTTGCTAAATTGAAAATTCACGGGCTAAAATATGTGTTGTTCGCTCTGACGGGACTACCTAAACTCGCCACTGGGATTTCACTCGTTCGTCCGCCCGTCCGTTGTTTTTGAGAGACTAACACCCTAGTGCAGTGGCAAGGATAGTGAAGTGAAGAAATAGAAAGCAATTTTATTTGGATCCACTGTATAGTAGTTTGCGCTCGCTCACTGAGTTAATCGTTCCAAATTAGTACAATCGCTCAAATGTACTAAATTCGTTCTTTTAGTTCTTTAAGTACACTAGAAACTGGTCTGTTCATGCTCCTTATTTGTGCTCTTTTGAACAAATGAATGGCCAGCCCGTCATTCATTTGGATTATTTTTCTGTCAGTGTCACTCACTGCTCTACCTGCTCCGCGTGTACTAAATGAACTAAGAGCAGAAACTTTAAGGAATAGTTATAATTTTTAACTAACTGTCTCTTTAATACTAAGTAATACTACAATACAATCGTATCTACAATTCAAAGTTAAAAACTAAACTTATTTTAATTAAAATAAAACTAAGCTACTGAAAAATTAAAGATTAAAATAAAAATCACCACTACAAAAAGAATACCCCCTCTAGCAGGTCCGCGCGCGGCATAGTCCCTATAACACTGGCTGCATTACCTCTCTGGATAACTAGCGCAATCCTTTGGGAGAGGTAAGAACCAGCTCTAGGATCTCCGGAGGCGTCTATGAGCCGGGATGATAGGGCCTTTATAAAACTTTTCATATCGGCTGACCAAGGTCCCATAGTCTCTACTGCAAGAGCCATAAATTCGTAATTATTTAATAAAGATGAATATTTGCGGCGCTTGATGGTTTGGGCCTGATCAGCTGCTGCACCGGCTCGATTACGGGTTGACTGTACGTGGAACAGGGCGAATGTGTCAACACATGTCGCGTCCCACACCAGTGCCCTACCCAGTTTCCACGGCACTAAAGTAGCTCCGTCTGGTCGCTTGCCATCGTCTCTATGCAAACCTGCTGGTTCCAGGACAGCTGGTACAGAGGCAGTGGCAAGCGAACGACGGATCAGATCATTAATTGTGCCGTGGCGGTACAAATGGCCGGCACTTCTAGAGCATGAAAGGCCATGTCGACCCAGCTCACTCACTCCCTTTGTGCACGAGCAAGTATGAGGTTCACATATTCTAGCTCCAAGCCGAAAGCTTATTGCAATGCGCAAGCAGCTTGGGTCCAAGACTGTGCCTATATTGCGGGAAGGAAGAGCATTGAGCCAGTGACCTGATTCGCCTGCTGAGACAGCGAGGAGACGGGCACGATCCGTATCATCAGGACTATACTAGGAATAGTTCGTTCTAGTACAGTGACAGGAATTCATTTTTTTTTGGGCACATGTACTACACAACCCTACCACTACTGGCAAGGTAACTTGACTTGCTACTGTCCGATCGGTTTTCGCTACTGTACTCTGGTTATGCTAAGGTGTATTACTCATCTTAGTAAATTTGATACGCGGTATTGCAGTATCACCGACGATATCCGTGTGGTTGCCGGGTTAGAATAGTGTCACTCCATATCTTCCCGTGGATGTCGTAAGAGACGGCTAAGGGAATAAAGGCGTATAGTAATGTTAGGCGATGGGCTTGCAACCTGTCACTAACACTGGTAACATCTTAGCCTAAAAGTGCAAAATGTGGTTACAGAATTATTAACAAATTTTTAGAGTTGTTGGTAATTCTGTAGCTCTGCCTACCCCACTCTGGGAATAAAGGCGTGAGTTTATGAATGAATGAATGACCGACGATAATCCTCTTTAAAAACAGTTAAGTGCGCCAGTTGAAAACTCATCAAAGAATTAATTATTATTAAAAAAAACGTAATGTTTTTAATTACTGTCATTACTGTCAAGTAAATAAGAGTTATTATAACGTTGACACTACGATAAGTATGTCAAAAGCATTTATTTTTACTAATTATAATAAAGCCCCAGGTGACCAGTGAGATCTGCTTCCGACTTCAGGTACGGTCACGGACTTTAATTGATAACACTATTGAACCTTGTCGCATAAAACTGACGTCAATTTCCTGTGTTATTTCTATCTTGACATTTGACGCTGTCATTATGACAAGGTTCTATGGTGGATCAACATTGAAAGTGCTTGATGGTACAAGGTCACTCAACATAACATGTTCAAAGTCTCGTAGCAACGTTATGATAGTAACACGTGTTCTTTTATGGTTATGTAAAATTAGCGTATGAATGTAAAACCTCGTTTTTTAGGGTTCCGTACCCAAAGGGGGTCTAACGGGACCATATTATAATATGCCGTCCGCTCGTCCCTCATATCTTTAAAGAGCTGTATATTTTGAACCGTAAAATCTTTTGTTGTAGTAAAACAAACATCAAATTTGGTATGATTAAAGTACAAACTTTGAAGAAAGACAACAAGTACAGTCAACAGCATAAATAAGTGATAATTTATGTACCTTGTCACTTTAACGTCGTGTTTAAAATGTTATACAAAACTGTGAAACAATTGAAAGCGACAAGTACAGACATGATCAGTTATAATTTCTTTTTTACTGTGAGTTGTGCTCGCGCTATCGATTCAAAATCGACTTCAAATCGGAATATAATAAAACCTACTGTGCGCGGTACGGAACCCTTGCTACGCGAGTGGGACTCACACTTGACCGGTTTTTTAACAATC
This sequence comes from Acleris laterana, assembly GCA_963966035.1. Lineage (NCBI taxonomy): Eukaryota > Metazoa > Arthropoda > Insecta > Lepidoptera > Tortricidae > Acleris > Acleris laterana. Next base: position 12,390,323 of record OZ014461.1, read on the forward strand.
AATTAGTATACTCGTCTTAACGACGATGACTTGACGTAAAAATAATTCGTTCAACTTTAACCTTGATATTGAAAACTCACATTGTCTAACGAGGCAAGTCTAGTTGGGGTTGTCTAAAGCTAGTGGTCCCGGGTTCAATCACGAAAGGGCAGATATTATAATTTCAATCGCTCGTATGTTAACTGGAAGATATTCCTTAAAGAGATAAGCTCGCCTTGGTACATCCCTGTTATATTTTAGACTATTTTATAATTGTTTTTCATTTTGCGAATACAAAATAAATTATATTTATCTAATTATAAAAAACTACTATTTTACCGAAGCGAATTTTTTTTATGAAATAGGCACAAGTTTGTGGGATGTAATAAATCATTGTTAACTGAAGGAGTAAACAATCCCATTTAGGCACAAGGTCAGAAAAGGAGTAACCACGTGGATAATTTTTTTTTCGACTGTTGATATTATAAGAGTTTCTTACAGGCTGTATTTAATTATTTAAAACTAACCTCAAATACATAAAAACCATCAAAATATAACTTTAAAAAAAAGTCAAATATTAATAATATTAATAAATATAATATATATACATTTATTTATTTTTTTAAACTTAACTGCTAAGTTTAGCTGTTTTTTTTTAATTAGCACCCACCTCGAATTTGTTTCTATTTTGCCAGTTGACTTAGATAAAAAGCCTGAAGGCATTAAGTTCGCTATTCATATTTTTTATGTGCAATAACACTTATTTAAATAAATAATTATGTAAAAAAAGTTTTTGAGTACACCATTTATAAATTAGATGTAAAATATTTATTCTAAATCACAAAGAATGGTCACTTCTCTAAGAAAGTGTTCGTTTTTGTACTGAGTACTCAAGACGTCGAGATTTTTTATTCTACAAAGCAAATTCCTTGAAGCGAGGTAAGAAATAAAGTTAAAAAAGGTCAAAGATTTTATTTTCTTGAATTTCTGGACCGAGTAATCAAAGACTAAGAATTTTCTGAAGCGGGAATAACTTATTGCCGTAAGTTTTAAAAATAAATGAGAATAGAATAATAAAATAACATGAATAAGACGGTAAAGAATATTTCAAGCCAACTTTAGCTATCGAACGCTTATAAACAAAAAGGTTAAGAAATCAAAATCAAAATTAAAATATTTATTCACGTCGATAATAAGTGAATCTACTAGCGCTTCGGACAAGACCATCATGATTGCGGAGAAGAAACGCCGCAAGAAACTCCCGCAGATCATTTTTTCAACGTAAAACACAATAATACCTAAAAGTAAGTTACCTTACAAGGTAATAAAGTAACAAATATTCATTATTAGAACTAGCAAAAATAAATACATTACAAATGTAAGATCAAATACATTAAACTAAAAATTATGAATTATGAGGTCTTTACGTCAAAAGCCATATCTGAGATCATTAACTGAACAAAAAAAAAAGTCCTTGCAGACGTGAACAGACCGGACCCCACAAACAGCACCCGTTCACGAGTATGAGCCATCGCCTCCCTCAACCATGTGTTCGGGAAGGTGGCGACCCGATCATCGACGCCGCCGTAAGTGTTGAGTTTTTTGGTCAAAAATAAGCCTAAGTGTAAATACTATCATATCCTGGTTCCGATACACTTATTATCTAATGTTAAAATATAAGTAGGTATACCTTACTTTATAAACATCAAATTCTATTCTTGTTAGACTAGAAATGAGTACGACGTTTAAAAATTTAGGTTTACAAATATTTAAAATGAAAGAACACTGATCTAAATCAGTCCCATTATTAAAACTAAATACCTATGTTTATTTTTACAGATACATCGTTACAATAATTATAACACTGTTAGAAATGGTCGCTCACTTAAAAAATATATAAACAAACGACAACACTTTCACCCCTCAAGTTTAAAATGTTACCGCATGTTTTGTAATGTACTCAAAATGGAAACATTAATTTGCTAAATTACTGAAATCTCAAGGTGCTTGTTAACAAGGAGAAGAACTTGTTTTTTATTATCATTCACACGAACAAGACAATGGCCTTTACTAGCATGAATAATTCCAAACACCTATTTGACGTAGTAAAAATAAAGATCATTTTTGCATACCTTATCGAAGAAATGACAGCACACCTTGTTTGGCCTGTCCATGACATAATTCATATAATAGAAGAAGAACATGTCAGCGTCATTGGTATACAAACATTGAGGCGCGCCCGACGTGATCATGTCGAGGACGGTCACTTTTTTAATTTCACTCGCAATATCATCAAAACTAAATGAAGCTGCAAAAATCCTCGCGTGGTTTCCAACTCCTTCAATTAGCCACCAATTTGTATTTAGACCACTAACTCAAGAACTGGCAAGGAGAGGCCATGAAGTAACCGTGGTGACTCCAGATCCCGCATTTCCAAAAGGACAGAATCCAGAGAATCTTAAAGAAATCGATGTGCATGATATATCGTACGCAGCTTGGGTAGAAATTTTCGTGGCGAGACAAAACCAAATGGGTGACGATATTCCTAGCCAGATGGTTATGATATTCGAAGCAATGGTAGCAACTTTTGATGCTCAACTGAATACTACGGAAATGAAAAAGATTATTAAAGGAGATGAAAAATATGATCTATTGTTAATAGAAGCGTGTGCTATTGCTACTTTAGCGTTGAGTCATGTAATTGACGCTCCTGTCGTTCAAATTAGTTCATTAGGTGCTTTACCTGGACAGATGGATGCAGCCGGAGCACCGACTCATCCTTTTTTGTACCCGTTATCACTACGAAAAAGAACATACAACTTAACATTTTGGGAGAAACTGCAAGAACTTTATCTTTTATGGAAAATTGAGAGTACAAGCAACGTTTACTTGGCTTCTGTTCAGAATACGCTGAAGAAGCATTTCGGTGAAAATTTGCCTCCTCTTAGAGAGTTGTTGAAGAATGTTGATTTGATTTTAATAAATGAACATCCGTTGTGGAGTGATAACCGACCGGTGCCACCAAATGTAGTGTTCATTGGAGGGATTCATCAGAATCCTAAAAAGAGTTTGCCAAAGGTACTGTAAACTTTATTATATCCTTAACTTTGATCGCTGTTATTAAAAATTGACAATTTAGCACCCTTTCAGAGCCTCTGTTTAATATTTTTCACATTATAGTAGCTCTTATTTATTTGTTAAAGGTTATTGTAACATAGCAATATGAATTTGAAACACAAGGAATAAAGGCCCTATTCTTGTCAAAAGTTTATTAAGACGGCGCCATTGAAGTCTACAGGAATTAAAGTATTAAAATTTACAAAAACTGTTATTACCGAGTCTCTTAAACAAGCATTCAGACGTGAGTCAGGACTAGTTGAAACGCATCATAAGTCATAAGGTTATAACTCAACTGAATGCATACAATGTTATGCTTTTTTATGAATCACATTTCTGCGTAAACTTGATTTTGCAGAAATTAAACTCAGAGAAAAATCTATGTATCACTTTACGATAGTTAAGTGCATAATATTTTCAGGATTTAACGAATTACTTAGATTCTTCCAAGCATGGCGTTATCTACATGAGTTTTGGCACGAACGTAGATCCTTCTGTGCTACCTAAAGAGAAGATTCAAGCTTTCATCAATGTGTTCTCGAAGCTGCCTTACGACGTTTTGTGGAAGTGGAACGAGGATGAGCTTCCTGGGCGTACGCAGAACATTAGGATATCAAAATGGTTGCCGCAATCGGATCTACTTTGTAAGTAAGGGTGGTAGGACCCTCGCAGAGCCCTTTCGGATCAACGCTCTGAAAAAACAACTTTGTCACTTCTACCAAAATTGTGATTCCATACAAAGCTGTCAAGAGGTCAGATATATCAACTAAGATGTTAGTAGAATCAGTAAATAACTTGCTTTAGTTACTTTTCACCTTGGTTGGTATTACTAATATCATAACCATTTTTTTTCTACTAAAAGAAAATTTCGATACCTTAGTGCACAATCGTACTAAATGATTTTTTTTTGCCAGTAAAGTAACGAACTTATTATTTGTGCACAAACATACTAATTACAATAACTTTTCAAATGTAATTAGTACAATTGTATAGGTACTAAGGTTTCGTTTTTTCTTGGTTGGGTGTAATTGTTTTGAGAGTATCACCATTTTATCCTTTACCACCAAGCTGATGTTCCGGTGTTGGAATAAAACATTCACAAAGTTTTACGTTTTTCAGGTCATCCAAATGTTAAGCTGTTTATTACCCAAGGGGGCTTGCAGTCGACAGACGAAGCCATCGCTGCCGGGGTACCAGTCATAGGTATACCCATGTTAGCTGATCAGTGGTATAATGTAGAACACTATACCCGGCACAGGGTTGGAATGCAGCTGGATATAAGGACACTAGACGAAGATACGGTGCAGAAAGCTATTGAAACTGTTATTGGAGATGAAAGGTCAGTGATAAAGTATATAAACGAGTGGTAGTAGGAGCTTGTGCAGGGTCCAACTGAATCACTACCATTAGCGTTACTGACATGTTCCTTGGATATGGCCCTTCCATACACTTTGATTAAAAACGTTAATTTAGGTTCCTCCTGCGCTCATGGCCTTTCGAACCGGAGGCCCGAGGCATTTTGCAAGCTCTGCCACCCTATAGTTACGTCACTGACCGTTAATATCATAATATTAATTATGATAGTGGCGATTCGGACGAACCCTGCATGCTCCATGCTTAGGATGATAATGATATAAGCCATTGTAATTTCTAATTTAGCAGTTTCCTGTATATTATGAAAGTCATGTCAGGGATTAAAACAAACTGACAAATTCGGGCTCATAATATAATATTTAGTGGAAATAAAGTATGCATGTATGTAAACACTTTATTGTACAAAAAAAAAACAATACAATGTTTAAAAAAAAAATTACAAAGGCCAACTTATCCCTTGAAACTTTTAAGTGGTCACAACACTTAACGGACTGTTTAGTGGTGGTAGGAACTTGTGCAGCGTCCATCCGGATCGTTGCCACCATCTTATCCGTTAAACTACCACCAAACATCAGTGTTCGCATTGTTGTGTTGCGGTGTGAGGATAATAGTGATATTACTAGCATAGAGGTATTCCATCTTAGTCCTCAGGGTTGGTATTCAAGTCTTAGGATTGCAGTCTTCAGATTGTAGTCTGTAGAACTCGAATGTCTATGGGTCTCAGATCCCACCTACTATAAGGTGGCCTGAGTGCTCGTGTGCCTTCTCCTTCCCATACAAAAATAATAATCTCAAGCCAAACTTGGCATTTGAAAATTGGCCTGTTTCACATTTATTTGTTTAGTGGAATATAAATACATATTTTATTACCAACCTACCAAATATATGTATGTATGTATGTAAACTTTTGTTGCACAAAAAATATAAACATTTACAACATTATTATGAAAGTAATGTACAAAGGCGAACTTATCCCTAAATTGGACTTCTTCCAGTTAACCCTGGAGTTGATGAGTAATGATTATATACATGAGGTTGGACAAATACAAGTTTGCACCAAAAGTAGCAACAAGAGAAAAAAAATTAAAAAACCCCAGTAAACATAATACTAGTAAGGTGTGACGTATTGAATTTATTATACGTTTTAATACGGAGATTTTTTAAACTATTCTCAGATTAAGGCTATATCGTCGTATTACTGCAAATACCGCTTAAGTGCCATTTTATCGAAAATGATTTTATTAAACCATTGGAATGTACTCTTTAAGCTCTACAACCTGTTAAAATCCATTTTTCGATAAGAATCTCCGTTCCGAAGATACTTAACTGGTTAAAGTAACTTATTGCCAAAAAAGTAGGCGAATAAACAGGAAGAAACTGATATATGTATAATAATACAATAACTTATGTTTATACCTCCAAGCAGAAAATTATATTAGTATTTAGTATCTTTTTGCAATCTCATTTTATGATAACTAAGCATTTTATGTTCTAAAAATAAGTTATACACGTACTTATTTGATATTTGAATGAAAGCGTTTATACTAAGACCAGGTATTTAACGGCAGGTTAAACATCCTAAACACTTTTATAATTTTTTGCCCGAGGCACTTCTTATTCACGAATTTACAATACCATACAGCCATAAAAAAATATAGTGATTTAATTGGTTTTGGCTGTAGATTTGTACCAACATTAATGCAATGCCGTGCAGGTAGAATCAACTAAGTGCGCGTACCAGCTTCGCGCAGAAGCTACCCCGCTCAGTCGCGACTCATGCGCCGAAGTTTGAGGGTAATTTTTTGCTGTTCTTGCGTATTTAGTGACTTATTGCTTATATTTGTGATCATTATCACATAAAAATGAGTGCCAGGAGTAGAAGACTCGTTAGAATGGCCGTGAAGGACACAAGTGCAGATAGTAAGTATAAATTATTCTCTTTTTAAATGGAAGTTAGGTTAGTTTTTAATTCGTAAATGAAAAGTGGTTCGAAGTTACTCGTATTCATCATTAGTCACATTAAGTATCTAAGTACTTACTAGCTGATGATTTAAAACGAATTATGATAGTATTATAATGAAGGTTTAATGTAAGTAGGTAGGTACAAAGTCAAGGTCGACCGCCGGCGCGCGCGCGGCGCGGTGTTGTTGTCAAGGGTTGGCAGATTTTTTTCGGAGATATATAGTATTTGGCGGTTTGAAGGCTTTAAAAATAAAGTATACATTGAAAAAATAAGCTATTTTTAATATTTTCCTCACTTTTTTATGAGTACGTTCGGAAATGGTTACGTAAACCCGAATTTTAACGTCAACTTGTGATCTTTGAATTTCAGTTTAAAATATAGTATTTTAGCATACTTTATGTGTTTCGTATATAATAAAGTATACAGAGGCAAAATAAAGTATAATACTATATATTATAGTATGTCTGGCAACCCTATTGTCAACCCGTCATACCTACCTAACTATTACATTTTTATCTACAGTGTTGTTAAAGTTTTGTTAACTTTGTCGTTCATTTTTTACATCTCGGTTCGCCTTAAATAAAATCTCACCTTGACCAGTGGGCTCCAAGTTGATAGGTATCGTGTTGACAGAGCTGCGTCAAAATACGACTTAGATTTATAGACATGCACTGTTGAGTGGTAGATTTAAGTTACCTACACGGCGAAAGCTAGTGTCCACGTAGTAAGTACTTAGTATACCTACTTAACTACATGGTTTTGACAAAATTTCTTAAATATAAGTAGGTACACAAGTTGCTACCTTTTATAATTTTAAACGTATATATTTACAGCATGATTAACAGAATGGATAATAGAGAGCTAATTTACCTAAAGTTTGCGAGAGGGAGGAATATAAAGTGAGTAAAATAATAATATTATATTTTTATTGAATATCGGATTTCAGATAGGGTACTAGGTACTCGTAATGTTTTGATTGTGGCCCCGGTATTTTTTTTGTCACATTGTTGTTATTTTGAATAGATCTATTAGGTCGCCCTCTCGCGAACTTTAGGTAAATTAGCTCTTGAAGATTGCCCTAAGTCTTATAACTCGTTTCCCAATTCCCCATAACTACGACCCTTTTGGATTACTTACCCTGTATACCTAATTTAATTATAAAATGCGCCTAACTGTCGTCGTCCGTATATTTGTCTTTTAAACCTTTTCGGATAAATTGTTGAACTTTTTCAGGTTACGGAGGGCTAGAAGTTGATGAATGCGAGACATCAGATCTAGACGAGTCTCAAAAAAGCATTGCTGGGCAAATGGAACAAATCATTAGCGATGTTTTTCTTGATGATACTCGTACGAGTAGTATACCTGAGTCCAACTCTGCTCAAGAGCTATCGCAGCTTACTATGCCATCAAGGCAAATCTCAGACAGACTCAGAGTCGCTGTTCGGTGGAGACATTTCTGATGATGATCCTTCTTACCGTCCAGAGAAACAAAGTTCTATTATACCACCATTTTATTTTATTTCTTTTTAATTTACCATTTGTAATAACTTTGTGTCAATTTTTAACCAATTAAACGTAATAAAGTGACCAGCCAGAAGGCTTGTTTTCCAAAATTTTTTAGCAACTGCTTATTTAGGTACAAACTAATCAATAATTATACCATTTATGTCCTTATACAAAACTGTTTTACTTAAATAATTACAGTTGTTAGTAATGTCAAAATAACATAAGAAACTAAAAAAAAACATATCAAAAATTTCATTCAGGTAAAACCGCTTATGTTCTAAACGAACAGTGGTTTTTCCCAAAAAAATAAATAAAGCTATCGTAATTATTTATTGTTTTGTGACTTGTAAGTTGTAAATATTTAATCTAGAGCTAAATCAAGTGGAAACACAGCCATAAACCTTTTATTTGTGGAAATATACATCAATGTATTTCTACAGGTAAAACCGATTAAGTTTCCCAAATTTCACATCTCTATCATTATTATCATGTATATAACGAAATTTTAAAGTAACTTCAATATTTGCACTATTGAACCTTAAACAACGGAATATAAACATTAATATGTGATACACATAGTACGCAATATTCAACAATTTCATATTAAAACCAACACTGAAACTTTAAAATTGACTTTTCTCAAAATTACTTTTTTGTAGATAAGCGGTATTTGCAGTAATACGACGATATACATTTTGTACTTTTAGGGCTGTTTTAGTTTTAATTATGCTCTGCGTTAAGGGTTTATTTAAATACCCTAATAAAACGTAGTCATTCAAACTACATTTCTCTCTTTCTAGCTACCGCGAAAACATGGTGAAGTTGAGAGAGCTGTTGCGAGACCAGCCTATGTCTCCGCTAGCGCGTGCGGTATGGTGGACAGACCACGTATTACGACACGGCGGGGCACGACATCTACGCACGCCTGCCGCGCATATGCCGTGGTCACACTACTACGAAGTGCACCTAGTACTAGCGGTACTAGGGATTGCAATGGCTACTTTACTAGCTATACTAGCGGTACTTTATTATTTAGTAATGCTACTAGTGAAAAGGGTACGTGGAGAAAAAGTTAAAAAGTTTTAGAATTATGATTAGGATATTAATAAAACCACCGACTCTTTGGACATGACATGAATAAACTTTGTATTTTTAATAAATAAAAATAAATGTTTTTTTTTTCCTTTCTTCCAACTAAGCAATAAGTACGTTTAATAAAACTAGTCCCGACAAGCCAATCAATTTTTTTAACAATAAATTGTCTATACTTTTCACTTCATGACTATCTTTGCTAGTAATAAAATGTTAAAACGGTCAAGACAGCAATTCCCCCATTTAAAACAAAAATGTTTTAGAAATAGCATGTTGAAAATGGAAACATCGATAATTATTATTTTACTAACTGCAACAGTTTATATAACTTTATCTGCAAGAATTCTTTCAATTAGTCATCAAGTTGTATTTAGACCGCTTACACAAGAACTTACAAAAAGAGTACATGAAGTAACTGTGGTAACAACCAATCCAGGGGTGTGATTCTCTCAAAAAGCAAAAGTGAACGAAAGAACGAGTGATGTCCAAGCGGCGAGATTAAGTAGTCCCGTCAGTGCGTACAAAACACATTGTAGCGCGTGCATTTTCAATTTAGCAGCATGGTTCCTGCCGATGGGTCGAACGTATAAGGCTGCTTAATTGAAAATGCACGCGCTAAAAATGTGTTTTGTTCGCTCTACTAAACTACTTAGGCCCGTATTTATAAACTCGTCTCAGCTGAGATGCCCGTCACAAGATGCGTCACAAGACTGAGGTTTAATTTATAAACGTATCTCGATACGTGAATCGTAATCCTCGGATCAGATGCGACGGTCATTTTGTATGAGGAACTAATCCTGATCCTGATTATGGTCTGTTGGTGACTTGAGACCATCTCAACTACGAAAAAATGGCGGACGCACTGCAACAGAGTCGAACATATGGGTTGCTCTTTATCAGATAAATCGGTTTAAATACAATAGTGTTACTTTTACATTCTCAGAGGCAAATATTTATACCTAAAACGTTTTCAATAACAATAATACCTAAATATTATGTTTGAGTTTGCCGCTAAATAGGTACAATTGCCTTCAAAAGTTGTGTGTTTTGTCTTGTGTTTAAGTGAAATTATTGTGAGTGCTAGATATTTTATATTACGTATAGAGATTACGAGAGAGATACCGACCAAGCCGACGACAACATAATAGCCCGATGTCTTTGTATCACAATACTTAAGGCCACCCTGAGGCGCGAAAGATTTACCTCCACACGGGCTCATTTCTCATAGGTAAGTACCTACAATTTACATTAATTACCTAGTTATTTTATATTTATAATGTATTAAAAAAAACAATCATGTCATAAAAACAGTCAAATGCATTTCTAGTTATGTAATATACTTACTAATATTTAGGGTACTAAACTAACCTACCCATCTAACGCTAATACCTAAATTCAACAATTTTGCATCATAGCCACAATGCTTCTAATATTTTACTTTACTGCTGTTTAGAAAACCAATAAAGCTAATTAAGTATTTTGTTAACATTTATTGAAATGAAAGTAAAGTAACGAAACATTTCGTGAAACGGGTTGCTAAAGTAAAGAGGAGGGGAGTGTTTTTGTTACATTGACAATCATCGTGACAGACAAGACAAGGCCGAGGCGGCAAAGTTTTATTATTGTTTGATACTTAAATGAAAACTGAGTGAATTGTTTAAAAACTTACACACAATCAACTAGTAATAACAGTGAGATATGTACAATGTCGCGTCCTGACATAAATAAGGTGCAAAAAGTATACCTACCTAGGTACCTACTTGTGAAAACTAATCGTGAACCTGTTTCAATCATTTTGAAGTGATTAGATAGTGTTTATAACTTTATGTCGTTTTGTAGGTTGTCGTCAGTTCAATAATGTGAAACTTGGATAACATGTCAAGGTTCGCCGGAAAAAATCAAGACGCTAAAAACGGTGAAATTTGGATATTTTGAGAAGTCAGTGTTCACGAATCTCAACAGCCGGCCCGACGCATTGACGACTTCGCTTGTCAATTGCCAAACAGATTTATGTCCATCAGGTATAATAAAATTATTCACAATGTTACTCATTTCAAGATTCAGTTTTTAATGTATTCAATATAAATTATCCTTTCTTATAAAACAATCATTGTCTTTGAATAAAGTAACTTCAGATAAAAGTCATGCAAAAGGATACTTACCCCATTTTCATTTGGTCTACTTCAATGTAAAGATAATAGTTTTTATTTCTTTTTTCATGCTACTGTGTATTCATACTATGTAGTTACATACCGCAACTTACCATCTAATAGGCTATAGGTTAGATTATTTGCATTATGATGATCCAGCGCAGTATGTCTTGTCTTGTTCTACATAAAAGGGGTACCTCATATAAGTGAAGTTTAGTGTGTTGATTAGTTCCATGATATTAAAAAATTTAGACATGTAATTTTTTTGCCTAGTTTTCTCAAACCGCTGCAGTAAGTTTTGTACTTCAGAAGTGCAATATTTACTTTAAACATTGTGTGATTTGTATAACTGTCACGCGATTATTTAAACTCGCGCGACATGTATTGCGTTTTGTTTATTTATTGTTCCTAAACTCATCTATGGCGTCTTAGAGCGTTTTATCTTACTACGTATGCAATGACATTTGCATTGACGTTTGCGTTTATGACGTCGTGTTTTTGACATCCTCGAATAGTTTTTCAACTTGGGCTGGCAATCCCTTGAGCTGATCTGTCAGACTGGTGTTGCGTTTATTTCTCTGGAACGCCACCGTGACGAACGGGCGTTCTGTCCATGATGTTCTAATCAGAAGCTAAGATAATCCCGTCAATCTTATTGGACTTTTATTCGGGAGTTGCTGATTTATGGCGGTGATGTAGTACCGCGTCGTTATATAACGAAATCTTGGGAGAACCATCGGTAAATATACTTTTATTTCAATGGTTATTTCTTTCTATTTTCTCCAGCCTCGTGCCTCGTTATTTCACGTACTGTTTTATTTCAGTCGGGATGCTACTGTGAGCAATCTAAACGAAGTACCAGCGGATAACCGGCGATGGAATCCGGTCTCTTTTTTATAAATGGGTGGTACGTATTTTCACATTTTCTTGTGAGACGTCTTCTCGCCGCCATGCTGCGTAAGCAGGCAACCTGTTGCTACCAAGCACGTGTTTTGATTCGGTTCTTTTCTTTTTCTTTTTCAGCGCTATCGCACCCATTATACTTACATTTTAGATCCCATTATACTTACCTTTTAAAAATCATTTTAGTTACCCATTTTATGTAACATTTATTTTGGATTCATTTGAATACCATTTATTTAATAACTTTTCCCCGTCATTTTAACTTTCTATTTCAACTCACAATGTTAACTTGACATTTTCTTTTTAGACTATTAAGTCTACTCATTTAAACTTTGTGGACCATTCTATATGGAACCATGTCCCTTTAACCCATTATATATGGACCCCTATTTTGTGCATTTTATGCCGTACTTAGCTTCTCTTTTGTTAACTCCCATGTAAGCACTTTTTATACTTACTAAGTATTTGGGCTTTGGCCTCCTACTATTAGGGAATTATGACTTTATGCCTTTGTGCAACCCCGCTTATTTATAAAACCTCCGTGTGAGCTTTTTCAAGCCTTTTCAGGCTAAAACCGCTTGTTCCTAGGGAAGTATGATTTCATGCCCATGTGCATTTTCTTTCCCTAAATTTTCTGTGACTTGTCTCACTATTTCCCCCTCTTCCGACATTATTCCATTTATTACTTGGTCAGGATCCTTCCGATCCAAGTCCCTTTAATTTTCCCCTCAACGCTGCTTCTTCACCGGTACTGGATCTATGAAGCAAGAGTTCTGCGACCGGACGTGGTTGGCTTGCAACGACCCCGTTCTACCTGGAGACTCTGGTGCAGGCGGTGCAGTTGACAGTGACAGTTGGTGGACAAAGTGTAATTCTTTCTTCGTTAAATTGTAAGTTTTCTTTCCTTTTCTATATAAACATGACCAGGTGAACGACCAAGCCATATTCTAACTTAAAACCTAAGACCTAGATTCTATGTAACCTATAGACCTAAGCTCTAGCTAGGATACCACCTAAGTATGTAGGTTATCAACTTCCGTGTAACCACCTGAACATAATTTGTTAATTAAATAGCCTATAAACAATATTGTGTTAATTATTTAACTAGTGACTATAACCACGCCCCCCTTGAGATTAAAGTTTCCAGTACTCTACCATTTATCTTTTTTAGCTATCCGTGTACTCTTTTGCCTGGCATAGGACCCTGGCGCCCGATAGACTTCTTTTCCTATTTTGTGCAACTTTGCATATTTATATTTTTGGGTTCTAGCCTTAGGTACTTTCATTACATTTTTATGTGACATCTGTCACAATTTTATATTTTACCTTTGCCGCTTGTACAGCATTGCAAGAGGAGCTTCTCATACCCCCCTTTTCCAGCAAAAAAATATGACAATTGTCGCTCGCGAACAGGGACATGATATAGTCATTGTTTTTGTATTTTATTTTTGGGCTTTTATATCTCAAGTTTGGGTATTTTGTGGTGTCATTTATGACATAAGTTGTGTTCAGTGTAAGTAGTGGTCATTCACCTGCTTCTTTTTCTGTTAACAGTGTTTATTTTTTATTATTTTTTATCTCAGCCATAAGACGTTTTTTGCTGGTCATATGCTGAGTGTTATTTTTTATAGTACCAGTGTAATATTGTTACTGTAACTTTTACTGTTAACTTACTTTGCGGTTAGTACATGCAGTTTAGTTTGTTTGTGGTTGTGTATGAAGATTCTTAATTAACTTAACCTACAGTTTTGATAATTTTTCAGTCTGTTTATTGTATTTTATACAACAATTTAGTTTCTGGATATTAATTTAAAAATATCATTTTTTATATTTGTTAAAATTAATAACAATTACTTTTCAATATCTTTTGTAACTTGATTTAAATTTCAATATGGATAGTCAAGAACATTTAGTGTCTGCTGGAGGGAATCTTAATCCTTCAGTTACCGCTCCATCTGAGCGTACTATGGCTCCTATTACGGAACCAACTTTTGTTTCAACTGGTATTGGTACAGATTCAGATCCTCTCACTAACCATCCTCATGGTGATTTGATAACATTGTCAGTGTATCCGGAGAATTCTCATAATACTAGTTCTATTCGTTCTCAGTTACCTAATGCATTAAATTTAACTAATGCTCAGATGTCACCTCTATGACATGTGACAATTGTAATTTGATGGGCGTGTCACCTGGTACTAGTAGTTCAAAAAACTTGTAGGCTCCGGTCGAACACCACTTTGCACTAAAGTTACTTGTGATTCGGCTGGCAAAGATAATATTACTTTTCCCTCTAACTTTAAACCCTCTGATACAGAAATTAAAACTGATTTTAATTCTTGGCTTGACCATTTAAAAATATTCTTTGGAGTTCATAAAGCTGCCCCAGTGTTGTTTGTTGATACTAGTGATTCTAGGCCTTATTTAAATTTCAGGTTTAGAGATCAAATTTTTTCAGGATTATTGGACAGTGGTGCGAACAGTTGTGTTCTTGGTTCAAATTCTCATTTGGTTTTTTTGAATTCTGGTTTGACACTTAAACAGAATCCTAAGCTTGTGGCTAGCACAGCTGATGGCTCTTCCAGTGGTGTTCTGGGTGTTCTGGATATCCCAGTTACCGTTGATAATGTAACTCACACTATTCCATTTTTGGTAATTCCTTCCTTTGAACCACCTATCATACTAAATGTGAGTTTTGTAAGGATCGACTTCGTTACTTGGGTTATGTTGTTGACAGTCAAGGTTTACACACGGATCCCTCTAAATTAGAATCCATTCAAAAATTTCCTAAGCCCCTAATTGTGAAGGAGCTTCGTGGTTTTATAGGTCTTTGTTCTTACTATCGTAGGTTCATTTCAAATTTTGCGGATATTGCTGCTCCATTAACTTGTCTCACAGGTGGTAGTAAAAATTCTAAGAAAATTGTAGTTTGGAATACCGAAGCTGATGATGCTTTTGATAATTTAAAATTGGCTTTAATGTCCGCCCCTGTCTTACTGTGCCCTAACTTTAAAAAAACCCTATTTCCTTCACTGCGACTCAAGTTCGGTGGGAATTGGAAGTATGTTATGTCAGGAGGATGATGCTGGAGACCAGCACCCTATTGCATTTTTTTCCCGCTCCCTTACGAAGTGTGAAAGGAATTATAGTACGACAGAGCGTGAATTGTTAGCGATTTTAGTGTCCATAGAACATTTTAGACCCTATATAGAAGGAATGAAATTCACTGTTATTACAGACCATGCAAGTTTAAAATGGTTGTTAGGTCTTTCTAATCCTAGCGGACGTTTGGCTAGATGGGCTGCTCGGATATCTCAATATACATTTGATATAATTCACAAAAAAGGTTCTTTACATGTTGTCCCAGATGCTCTTTCTCGCATTGAGATTGCTGCTTTTGTTGGTCCCTCTGACTTTGTTTCCCCAGATGATGAAATTTTGGATACTTGGTATAAAAAGATTTTTACAAATTGTCAAAAATTTCCCACTAAATATAAAAATTACAAAGTGGAAAATAAAACTCTTTACAGATATTGTAAACCCAAATTTAATCAAAATTCACGTTTAGATTGGAAAATAGTAGTTCCCAAAGAAAATATTATGGATACCATCAGGAACAACCATGATGATGTCAATTCTGGTCACTTAGGTATACATAAAACCTTACATAAATTAAAATTACATTATTATTGGAATAAAATCTTTTTAGATGTTCAGAATTACATAAAACTCTGTGACACCTGTAAAGCTCATAAATGCTCAAATGCTCCTCCTTTCGGTATCTCTGTCAATCCTAAAATTGTTGATAAACCTATGACTATGTTATCTATGGATTTAATTGGAATTTTACCCCGTACCTATTCTGGTCACCGTTTCATTTTATCAGTTGTTGATGTCTTTACAAAATATGTTTGGCTTTTTCCCTTAGCTAACGCTACTACTAAAGTTATTTGCAAATTTCTAGAAAAAGATATATTTTTAAAATTTGGTTCACCTAAAGTAATAGTTTGTGATAATGGAACTCAATTTACTTCAAAACATTTTGTTGATTTTCTTAAAGGATTTAATATAAATAAAATATTTTATAATACTTTGTACACCCCACAAAACAACGTTATTGAGCGTTACAACCAGACCGTAGAAACTTGTATTTCTTGTTTTGTTAAGGACGATCATAGGTTATGGTCAAAGTTCTTGCCTCATATTCAGTTAGCTTTAAATAACTCTATTAATTTTGCTACTGAATTCACTCCTAATTTTCTTATGTTCGGAAGAGAACTTATTTTTGATGCTGCTCTGCATCGCTTTAGTAATTCATTTGATAATTTGGACGACTTGACTATAGATAGTCGCCATTCTTTTGCTAATTCCTTTTCGGTATTAAAACCTATTTTTGAAAAAGTCACTTCTTCCCTATTGAAAGCTTTTAAGCGCAATGCGACTTATTATAATAAAGGCCGCAGAGCTGTTTCTTATCTTGTGGGTGATGTAGTTTGGAGACGAAATTTCGTTCAGTCTAGTGCTGCACACTATTTTTCGGCTAAGTTAGCTCCAAGGTTCGTTAAATGTGAAATTGTTAATAAAATTTCAGATAATGTCTATGTTTTAAAAGACCTTGCTAAAGGCACTTCAGGCCGTTATCATGTAAAAGACATTATTAAAACTTAATTTTATTTTTTGGTCTATAACTACACTGTTTGTGTATCCTGAGTAGGTCAATGCCCCTGATTGTGTGATGAATGTAAGGTTGTTTGAAAGGGCAATGTTTGGTGAATTTGTTAGGATGGACTATTCTCATATGCACTTTCGTTTGTTGTTATTCTAAAAGGAACTTTGGACATTTTCGGTTTTCTAGTTTGCTCTATACCCATTCCTACAAATAAGAGTTTTGTATATTTTATATGTACATATTTTTTGTGTGCGTACTCTAAGTTAGATAGTTGAGTGTCGTACCTATTCTTAAGTACTTTTTGTAAGTACCTACTCTTAAGTACTCGTTAGTACATATTTCTTGTTAAGTTTATATATAAGGATTTCCCTGGACTTGACACATTTTCTTTTGCGCATTTGTTTTGACTAGCCTGTCAGCTGATCCCTGACAGTGCATTTTGTTTCAGCTTCCGGTTTGTCGTAGCATCTGCTTCGCGGTCGCTGAACCTCTTTTCTCTACTCTCTGGTAGAATCCTTTTTTCTTTTTTTGTATCACCGTTTTGTTGTGGTACAAAACTTCTTTTGTTTCAGCTTCCGGTTTGTCGTGGCATCTGCTACGCGGTCGCTGAACCTCCTGTCTGTACTCTTGAGTGGGACATTTTCTTTTTTGTATCACCGCTTTGTTGTGATACAAACTCCTCTCTATGTGCATGGAAAGTTGGTGGGGTTGTGCCAGACACATAGCAGAGTTTTCTTTTGTTTTGACTTTAGTCGAAATCTTTTTTCTCTCCTTGTGCTTGGAAGATTGGTAGAGTTGCGCCAGTCACTTGGATGAGTTTCTTTTTACTTCTCTGTACGGATGGAAGGTTGGCAGAGTTGAGCCAGTCGCATAGTTGAAGATTGTTTTCTCCTGTTTTTACCCTTTGTGAATGGAAAATTGGTGGGGTTGAGCCAGTCACAAAGCGGATTTGCTGTTATGCAACTAATGCTCTTAGTTATTGCGTTATAACTATTTATAGTTTGAACTTTTGTAAGTAATGAACTATAACTTCATCTTATAAATCTTATAATTTATTTCAGCTGTAGTGGTCGCTTACTGGTTGAAAGATTTCGAGCCGGAGGCGAGGGTGCCTATCTGTCTTTTTGGTCTTCAACTAGGAGCTGCTCTAGCTGATAAATTTTGTTGTGAAGCTTTTATTAGCCGGTGGCTAGGTGGCCTAACCGTTCTATATTGTTAGCTTTACTACTAACTTAATCTGTTTTTTACCTTTTTCATTGAAGCCGGTGGCTAGGTGGCCCAACCGTTCTAACATTTTTTTTCACCTAAGGTTATAGGACCTTTAGGACTTAACCGTTTATGAGTTAATTTTCTCTTAGACTTTTTGATGTTTTGTGGTTTTTCAGGATTCCTGAAGTTTCTCTACTCCGGAGAGCTATGGCTCTGTTGCTTGCTGTCTCTACGAGTCCTACCTTACGATTTTTTTTGTTTTTACTTTTTTATTTTTCTTCTTTTACTTGTTTTAGGTGGTTTTACCTACCGTTTGGTATCCTTCGGTAGTTACCGTCGTATAACTTTTGGTTTTTGGACTTTAACCTTTTGCATAAAAAATAGTTCCTATTTTTTATTTTTTCAGGAAAGGGGGTAATGTCACGCGATTATTTAAACTCGCGCGACATGTATTGCGTTTTGTTTATTTATTGTTCCTAAACTCATCTATGGCGTCTTAGAGCGTTTTATCTTACTACGTATGCAATGACATTTGCATTGACGTTTGCGTTTATGACGTCGTGTTTTTGACATCCTCGAATAGTTTTTCAACTTGGGCTGGCAATCCCTTGAGCTGATCTGTCAGACTGGTGTTGCGTTTATTTCTCTGGAACGCCACCGTGACGAACGGGCGTTCTGTCCATGATGTTCTAATCAGAAGCTAAGATAATCCCGTCAATCTTATTGGACTTTTATTCGGGAGTTGCTGATTTATGGCGGTGATGTAGTACCGCGTCGTTATATAACGAAATCTTGGGAGAACCATCGGTAAATATACTTTTATTTCAATGGTTATTTCTTTCTATTTTCTCCAGCCTCGTGCCTCGTTATTTCACGTACTGTTTTATTTCAGTCGGGATGCTACTGTGAGCAATCTAAACGAAGTACCAGCGGATAACCGGCGATGGAATCCGGTCTCTTTTTTATAAATGGGTGGTACGTATTTTCACATTTTCTTGTGAGACGTCTTCTCGCCGCCATGCTGCGTAAGCAGGCAACCTGTTGCTACCAAGCACGTGTTTTGATTCGGTTCTTTTCTTTTTCTTTTTCAGCGCTATCGCACCCATTATACTTACATTTTAGATCCCATTATACTTACCTTTTAAAAATCATTTTAGTTACCCATTTTATGTAACATTTATTTTGGATTCATTTGAATACCATTTATTTAATAACTTTTCCCCGTCATTTTAACTTTCTATTTCAACTCACAATGTTAACTTGACATTTTCTTTTTAGACTATTAAGTCTACTCATTTAAACTTTGTGGACCATTCTATATGGAACCATGTCCCTTTAACCCATTATATATGGACCCCTATTTTGTGCATTTTATGCCGTACTTAGCTTCTCTTTTGTTAACTCCCATGTAAGCACTTTTTATACTTACTAAGTATTTGGGCTTTGGCCTCCTACTATTAGGGAATTATGACTTTATGCCTTTGTGCAACCCCGCTTATTTATAAAACCTCCGTGTGAGCTTTTTCAAGCCTTTTCAGGCTAAAACCGCTTGTTCCTAGGGAAGTATGATTTCATGCCCATGTGCATTTTCTTTCCCTAAATTTTCTGTGACTTGTCTCACTATTTCCCCCTCTTCCGACATTATTCCATTTATTACTTGGTCAGGATCCTTCCGATCCAAGTCCCTTTAATTTTCCCCTCAACGCTGCTTCTTCACCGGTACTGGATCTATGAAGCAAGAGTTCTGCGACCGGACGTGGTTGGCTTGCAACGACCCCGTTCTACCTGGAGACTCTGGTGCAGGCGGTGCAGTTGACAGTGACAGTTGGTGGACAAAGTGTAATTCTTTCTTCGTTAAATTGTAAGTTTTCTTTCCTTTTCTATATAAACATGACCAGGTGAACGACCAAGCCATATTCTAACTTAAAACCTAAGACCTAGATTCTATGTAACCTATAGACCTAAGCTCTAGCTAGGATACCACCTAAGTATGTAGGTTATCAACTTCCGTGTAACCACCTGAACATAATTTGTTAATTAAATAGCCTATAAACAATATTGTGTTAATTATTTAACTAGTGACTATAACCACGCCCCCCTTGAGATTAAAGTTTCCAGTACTCTACCATTTATCTTTTTTAGCTATCCGTGTACTCTTTTGCCTGGCATAGGACCCTGGCGCCCGATAGACTTCTTTTCCTATTTTGTGCAACTTTGCATATTTATATTTTTGGGTTCTAGCCTTAGGTACTTTCATTACATTTTTATGTGACATCTGTCACAATTTTATATTTTACCTTTGCCGCTTGTA
Organism: Acleris laterana; assembly: GCA_963966035.1. Classification (NCBI taxonomy): domain Eukaryota; kingdom Metazoa; phylum Arthropoda; class Insecta; order Lepidoptera; family Tortricidae; genus Acleris; species Acleris laterana. Next base: position 12,410,595 of record OZ014461.1, read on the forward strand.
CAGCATTGCAAGAGGAGCTTCTCATACCCCCCTTTTCCAGCAAAAAAATATGACATAACGTCAAGTGAACAAACATCATGGTCTATTTTTGCTGGAGAACATGATGATAATCATAAAAAAGGATAACACAGTTTATAACTTGGGAATATTAAAAAATCATTAGAAATAGGAGTTGTAAAAAATTGATATGTTTAGTTCAAGTTAAATGTGGTTAATCCTGTTATTTTTACCTGTTGCAGCTATAAAACAGGATGGCTATTGGTTAGATAATAAGTGGGATCGCTATTTAACAATTTGCTGTTGTATGTCTATAATTTAAATGTACTGTTCTGTTTCGGTATTTTTGGTGTTCAATAAAGAGTATTTGTATGGTATAACCTGTGAATCAGATAATTACAAATAATATTAGGTATCGAGTTGATTTTGAAAACTGAAAATATGTAAAACTTAGAGACTTTTTTATGAAATAAACAATACATGCTAATAGTAGTTTTATTTATTGGTGACCTTTATGTTTGAAAGTTGATGCATAATAATATGTAGGTACTCCTACACTATTTAACTCTCTTTGCAAAATGAAAGTATTTGGAGCCTAAGATTCAGAGGCATAAGATAACGTAACAACAAGCTTTCTGAACTCTGTAACTTTTCTCCACACTCCATGGAATTCAGAAACCCAGCGCTGAATGTTTTAGTACAATGAAATAACGATATTTAGCTCTCACATATATATAAACTACTTTTATAAACACCAAGTCAACAAGGATCTGTGGTAATGGTATTGGTTGTTGGTATGTTTTGGCGTTTATATTATATTATATGAATGTTAATATTATTAATGAATAATGTGGCTAACTTTGATCAGTGTTCTCAGATTTTAAGTATCTGCATAGGTACCTTAACTAATAACATCAAACTTGATTCTGATTTAAAATATGTTAACTTAAATTTATAAACATAAATCTCTATCCTCGTAAGGCATTATAAATGTAGGTTTTACATATATTTAAAATTAGATAACTATGATCTGGATAGTCCCAACTGTGATGTAATAACTTCCACTACCTAACTTTAAAGAAGAGACTGGCACAAACATTACATAATTAAATTAAATGTCACCTAAGTGCACTGGTAATTGGAAAGTGACAAGTGTCCTAATGGGATAAAGTATTTGTATGTAAATACAAAAATATTGCAGGGATTCCTTCCAGTGCTAACATAGACGAATATTATTATTGAGAACGGTGCTATTACCAACAAATGTTTGTGCAATTGGGTGGCATTTAAGTTTCATGTCACCCCATATATGTGTATAGGTGCAATGACAGACAGTTTAATTTGCTGAACAGTTAACACAAGTCGCCTGCAACTTGATTGTTATGTATGTAAACACTTTATTGTACAAAAGAAAAACCATAACAATACAATTAATATAGAAATATGTACAAAGGCGAACTTATCCCTTTAAGGGATGTCTTCCAGCTAACCCTTGAGAGATTGAGAAGAGTGAACGGTTGTGCAACGAGTAAACAAGTGTACAAGAAGAAGAATATAACACATTTAGTATCCAATAAAACTTATATAAATAGATTTAAAATAAAACTACATTCAAATACCTTCATAAATAGATATAGAAATAGGTATAAGTACATATTAATAGTTAAATATACATACATAAACTACATTTTACATACCTAGAGGATAATTGATATTTAGGAGATAGAGTCAAGCCAGAACTTCTTTAATTTGCCTTTTAGGGAGTCTACCGTTTGTGATTGCCTAATGCCAGTCGGTAGCCGATTCCATAATATTACAGAATGTACCGAGAAGGATTGTCGCTTGGTAACCCCTCTACCTTCTCTAAAACAAACCAAATCAATGAGTGACAACTGAGAAAACCACTTGTGCTAACCACTGTTATAAAACATGAAAAAATAAAACAGGTGAACTGCATCTGAATTTTAATTGAAAAAGTATTATTCAATAATAAAGGAATTAAGTATTTGTATTTAACAGCCTATAATGTCCTACTGCTGGACAAAGGCCTCCATCCCTTCACCTTATATGATAATATACATAAACCGAAAACTAGTTTAAAAATGCTTTTAAAATAACGACTTGCTTCTTGATTTTACCTTGAAAAAACGAATTTATGATGGTTCACGTATCTTACCTGTCATGTCTAAACGCAAAACATATATTTTAAAAAACCATGCATACTCAAAACGTTTCGTCGTTTCGTTCAAAAATGTTATCAGACGTACTTACCCTCACAATCTCAGGTAAGATCATCTCATGTAAAAGCTTCTCAAAATGAGTTTATTAATTAGCAACGATCCTAGCTCCAGGATTACTTATCGAGACCATCTCAATTGAGAAGGTCTCAGTTCACGGATTGAGATGAGTCTATAAATACGGGCCTTAAACTCGCCGCTTGGATATCACTCGACAGTCCGTACGACCGGCGTTGTTTACAGAATCACTACCCAGCCTGATTATCACTACATAGTATGAAACAAAGTCGTTCCCGCTGTCTGTCTGTCTGTCCCTATATATGCTTAGAGATCAATACACAATAGACGTATATTAAATTCTGCATTGTCCGCCTAAAAGGGTGTAATGCCGAACGACTCTGTATTTGCTTTATGTAAAAAATCCTCGGTGCGCAACTCCGATTCGCCCTTGACTTTAACTTTTTATTAATGTAACGACTGCAATCCATCAAATAAATGGCGTTTCAGCAAGTTCCTCGAGCTCGGAAGCAATAAAAACATCGCGCAGCGATAAAACATGCAACAAATCATAATTCCAAGTTCCATACAAAAGTTTCATGCGAGATATCGTATCGTTACCAACTGGAAAGCCACTGTTTCGTGATATATTACCTATGCTCCGATCGGTGATAAGAGTTTGTAGCGAGTTTACCTTTTGATTTTGCGTTTTCGCTTTTGAATATTATGTACAATGAACGCTTTGTGCTTTTTTAACTTTCGACATAAAAAGGGAGTGTTAAAAAAGTAGCACTATTTCCATTTCGATATCGATTGTGTAGGTACTAGGTAATAGTAAATCTATACTAATAATTATAAAGCTGAAGAGTTTGCTTGAACGCGATAATCTCAGGATCTACTGGTCCGATTTAAAAAATATATTTCAGTGTTAGATAGCCCATTTATCGAGGAAGACTATAGGCTATTATATCATACTCAAATAAACCGAAGCGAGAGGGAGTGGGTCGCTAGTATTACTATAAAACATGATGTCTAAAATGCATTAATTGCAGCGCAATGCATTTATTGACCCTTTCATGTGTGTATTGTATTGAAAATTGGAGAATATGAAAACAAATGCATTTTGTTCATTTTAGACATCACGTTTCATAATAACATTTATTGCTTAGGACCTACACAATCGATAAATAAATGAAAATAGTGTTACTTTTATTTTTTTAAATGTCCGGATTCGATTACCGAGCTGAGTACAGGTTTTTTTAATGTATGAATGCAGTTTTTCTTGTTATTAAAATCGATGACATGGTTCCTACAAAAAGATCTTAGTTATGTTATGTCTTATAGTTACAGACTTTCCCATACTGTCCGATCTACATGAGCCACCCTGTATACTGCCGTCCTAATTCTAAAAGACGCTTCTCAGGTTCATAGGTTTTAGAAACGGGCAATAATAGTTTTTAATTCACGTCACGTTTAATAAAATAATCTTATTGTACATATTATTTTCAAGTTTGAACCAAACGCTCTTCTTCCCTTCGCTCGTCGTCGCACCTAACTCTTTATTCCCGTTTACTAGAACTACACTTAAAAAGTGATATGGTAAAAAATAAACGGTATCCTACGAATGTATCATTTCCCAAACGTTTTATTTGCCAACCCGCTTTTTTCCTGTAACTGTAAATATTTCACAATTTATTCAGTACCATCGTAAAGAACCCTATAGATAAGGTTAGCTTAGATTTTAGAAAAATCCTGAAATATTTACAGTTACAGAAAAAAAAATCAGGTTGGCAAATGAAACGGTTGGGAAACGATACATTAGACCAAACATATTACTGGCAAAAGGCAGAGCTAGAGTTAAAGCTAAGTTTGGGACAGGGTCAATTTGTGTGGTATTGTCTCCCACGGGCCTAGTATGGTTGCGTCAATATCACGTGTCAAATGTGGATAAAGCATCCGTCACTCTCGTACCTATAATGCGTGTCAGAAGGTGATGCCTTATCTAAACTTTATCACGCGATCAACGCAGCCATATTAGGGCCCATAAATAAATAAATAAAATAAATATCAGGGGACAATGTCACACCAATTATTGACCTGGTCCCAAACTAAGCTCAAGGCTTGTATTATGGGTACTAGACAACGATATAAATACTTATATAGAGAAATATATCGACGCTTGAAAGGCGAAATGGGATAAGCGACATTCTTTGTGATATTGAGTTATATGCATCGTTAAAATCAGCAGATTTTTCTGCGTCGCATGAGCTGGGTCTCGCGCCCGTATGACGACTTTTGTGTCGCTTATCCCATCGGTGATTTTTAGAAACACCGATCTATTTTTGTTACTAAGCGACTTCTTTTTTACAGGTTTTTGAATATTGGAGATTAGATAAAATGTTTTTTTACAAAATGTTACTTAGACTGTTTGTCTTTCTTACAACTTTCTTTTTATGTGTCGGTTATATTTTATTACTTCATCGTAAAACGTATTTTTTTTTCCTTTATATAATTTTACCTATATCTACAGAAATACAAAAAATGGCTTAGATCAAATAACCTAAACGTCTTTATCCGCACTATTGTAGGTTATAGCCTTTTACTTGATATGAGTTTCGAGAGTAAAATGTCGCTTATCCTTTTTTACCTGCAATAATTTTTAAACTACTTACTGTCGCTTAGAGTTTTTAGTACAAAAATTTTTGTCGACAAATAGTTTGACTGTAACTTTTTTTTGATCTCTGATATTTGTTTAGTAACTTTATTTGTTTATTTTTATTTCAAATAGGTGAAGTACCTATATTTGTTTAGTCATTTGGATTTTTTCAGTTTATTTTTATTAATGACCCATAACATCATTCGTAACAGTTGTTTTATTAACTTTTTTCATCAATATCTTGAATTTTGGTGGTGATTTATTAGTAAAGAATTAATTATGAGGGTTAAATTTTAGCTTAGATAAAATATTTTGAAGTTTAAAATTGTCGCTCATAGCAGTTAGATTATTTGTCTTGATTTAATTTCTGGCTAAAAATGACTTTTATATAATCTAACATTGTTCTTAAATTTGAAATGTTTTGCGGTTAGATAGTTTTTCCTAATTATCTTTCAAATCTTTTTCCGGTTAGACATTTTTACTTGATACTCCATTTTTCACCACAATTTTTGGTTAGATAATTTTACCTCCTGCAGTTTTTGAGATCAATTTGCGTAAGCTACACTAAATCCTAAAATAATACCTTTGTGGGTAATTTATTGAGCACAGTATATAGAAAACACCATCATGATCATGTACAAAGTCGAACTTTGACAATCGTCTTACAAAATAAATTATAGTGATTTTTTTTCAAAAATCTGTGCCGTTTTTGGGCTCTCCTGTAAAGTTACTATTTGGTCGCTTATCCCATTTCGCCTTTCAAGCGTCGATATACTTAAATATATAGAAAACACCCGACTCTGTAACAAATATTCGCGTTCATCATACTAATATCTGCCCTTACCGGGATTTGACCCCAGGACCGCTAGCTTCGCAGGCAGGGTCACTACCGACTATAGTGCCCCGCCATTAAGAAGTCAATCCTGACAGCTGTCATCGCAGTACAATTTATAACCTACTAGCGACCCGCCCTCGCTTCGCTTCGGTTTATGTGAGTTTTTTGTAACACCCGTACATAAAAAAAGAATTTATTATACATAAAAACCTTCCTCTTGAACCGCTCTATCTATCAAAAAAACCCGCATCAAGATCCGTTGCGTAGTTTTAAAGATCTAAGCATACATAGGGACAGACAGCGGGAAGCGACTTTGTTTTATACTATGTAGTGATTCTTGGGTTTGAGGTTATAATTTGTACTGAAATGACAGGTGTCAGGATTGACTTCTTATCGGCCGGGCACTATAGGCCAGCGCGTCGTCATATTTATGTATTCAAATTAAAATATCAATAAGCTAATGTTACCGCTTTTATTCTTTAAAAAAAGGTTTAAAAAGGGTAAAACAAAAACGTCCCGCGTCATTCAGCCACCCGTTTAAACTGGAAATGTTCTCGCCCAGCCTTTTGGAGATAGATTGAAATAAATATGGATATGGGGTTATTTGATAAAAAGGAACCGTAGGCGGGCGCGCACTTATAAGGGCGTGGGTTGAGTTCCCGCGTTTAAAGAAAAATAATAATTATGATATACTAAAAAAATACGAAAATGCCGTAAAAAAATCACCATATTAAGTCAAATTAAAATTATAATCGGTCAAGAAATACCCAAGCTACAAGCATTTTAAACTACTAATTAGACAGTAATTCATAGTGCACTGTGACGTCATTGTAACAGGTCGGCCATATGAACTCCACGTAAAATTATGTTTTGCTAGGAAGAGATAGGAACAAATCTTTGTTGTCTTATATCTTGGTTATATTTATAGCTATTTAAAAAAGTTTTTATCACACCTCTTTCAAAAAAATAAAATAATTATAAAAAAACATGCATAATTCCCTTTTATATAAAAGTAACATTATAGCACTGCAGGTATGTATCAATATTATTTAATAAATCTCCTTGCATGTTAAATGTAAGTTTCACCATGTTTTTTGTGTTTAGTACCATTTAAGTACAATTTATTAAATTATTAAGATTGATACAAAAAAACATATTTCATCTAGTACCCATAGTAACAAACTTTATTTTGGGGTTATGATGAGTTACATGATCCACTGTTTTTCTTAATTAATACAAAAATTGACAAATGTAATAATTTTACATAAAGTGAAATATTTAGATAAAATATACCACTGTCTACCATGTGAATTATTTTTTCGTGCAAAATTAGTCTGGATAAGGCATTCACCACCTTCTAACACGTTAATAAGTAAAAAATTACGGATGCTTTTTCCACATTTGACACGCGATGTAGACGCAGCCATACTAAGTGTCCGCATCCGCTGCTTCTAACTCCCCACCCTTAGGGATGGGAGGTCAGTATTACCCCAAATGTAACCAATATCTCTGTGAAAAATGACTCTTTCGCATCTACTAATGCGTTCATATCGGCTCAACGTCCGTCCGAAATGCTTTTCCGAGGGTCATTTAGCCGAATAAAATCTTTTTATGTAAATTCAGTTAGGAAGATGTTTTCTGCCGTGTTTTGCCGCGAACGGGGGCAGTTTTGTGGAGTATACGAATAAATCACGCGAAATACGTTGTGTACGTTTATTTTTTATCTATATTTTCAATAGTGTTTGTTGTTATATTTTTTTCTTTAAGTATGTTTGAAGGATTAACCGAAAATTGCTACAGATAGAAAGATGTGGAAATCAAGGGAGGCCTTTGTCCAGCAGTGGGTCATTAGATTAATAAATAAAAAAATAAAAAAAAATTAAGTGTGGTGCGGGTCTTTAAAAAGTTGATCACTCTTTCACTTCTTCTTTGTACAGCTTAAAGCTTTTTAGATAGCATTAATATTACCATTAGCTACTTCAAGAATTGTTACGGTTTAGAATTATTATATTATAAAAAGCCTATTTCATTTTTACTACTAGTTCACGAACAACAAGACGACAAAATAAACATTTATATTATTTATTTTATTTATTTTATTCTAGTCAACGAAACAGTAAGAGTTTTAGCATTTTTCACATCACTTTTATCACCAGAAATGAGTAACCAAAACACGCAATATTTATTTATTTAAATACATTAAATAACTCTCTTAATAATTCCGAAGCATCATTATTACGAATAGATCAATTTCCAGATTTTTCATAATTCCGAATGCAAAGTGCTGATATACAGGGTGTCCCAAAACTCAACGATAATCCGCCAAGGGCTGATAGAGCAGCTAAAAAGCTATCGATTTAACACCTATGTATGTTCAGCGATTTTCGCTAGTTTCGGAGATATTGATCATTTTAATCTGAAATTTTGTAATTTTCCCTTATGCCCATGTCACGAAAAATCATTAATTTCGTTATGTATTTCATAAGTTTTTCAGTGGTATCTTACATAATTATAATCATTACGAATTGGCGAAGTTTTTAAACCTATTTGCCCGTTTATTTTATCAGTATTTTTTTAAGTAATCACCTAAAGTTGTTTTTTTCATACAAAGTGAAAAGCAACCACTGGGACACCTAGTATGGAGAAACAAACTTTGTGATTACTTAAAAAAAATGCTGATAAAATAAACGGGCAAATAGGTTTAAAAACTTCGCCAATTCGTAATGATTATAATTATGTAAGATACAACTGAAAAACTTATGAAATACATAACGAAATTAATGATTTTTCGTGACATGGGCATAAGGGAAAATTACAAAATTTCAGATTAAAATGATCAATATCTCCGAAACTAGCGAAAATCGCTGAACATACATAGGTGTTAAATCGATAGCTTTTTAGCTGCTCTATCAGCCCTTGGCGGATTATCGTTGAGTTTTGGGACACCCTGTATATATATATTTTATATATCTTATAAATAAAAACTAACCTAACTTAATTGAAAATGCAATGTAAGGGATATAAAACCTTAGAAAAATTTTTCTTAAATTATCGTCTTTTTTACACGAGAGTGTTTTTAAAATACACAATTATGATTTTTAACGTTTACGTCAGTGTATCTCTAGATTTATTTTGATTCAACAAAGACGCGATTGCACGAATGAGTCATTATTTCACCAACAATTATTATTACTTTACATTTACGTCAGTGTATCTTTGAACCACGCGGAGCTCCCCCCCCCCCCTCCATCACGAATATCACGATCGACGTACGCCATTGTCACGGCAAGCTCGAACGTCAAAGGAAATCAATTGTGACAAACGTCTCTATCTAGCGGTAACCGTTGGGATTACAGTTGTGTTTTTCACCTCGATGACTCGTATGACATTAAAATCTCATATCGTTAACAAAATATGATAATACCCTAAAAGAGATCACCAAAAGTGAATTTACAATAAATTGACCAAGAAAATACGAATGATGCAAGCATTTTAGAATAGAAAAAATAGAATAGAACACTGCTAATTAGACAGAGAGATCTGGTATGCATTGTGGCGCCATGTAACATGTATAATAAACTCTATTTATTATTTATTTAATAACCAACATAATATATACAGACATGCCACACATATAAGTTATAGGTTAGGTTATAAGGTGCTAACAAATTAGTCACGGATATTTTAAGAGATAATACATTACACTAAAACAAATAACTTTTAACTATAATTAAGGAACCTTTGTATATCATTTTATTGTTATAATTTACTTAACAAAAAATGTAAATTATAAAATTAATCTTTAAAATAATCACCCCTATTATGTACCTGTTAAGATGTTTAACAATGTTTGTCAAAAGTTGCTTTTCGTAAATGTCATTATGATTCGGCGGGAAAACTGTAGGTTATTAAATACTAGCGTCTGAATGATAGTTTAAAGAGGTTCTAGAATGTCTAAAGAGGTCTCATTTAATTGTCTTACTATCAGGGTGTTTTAACGTAGCAAATTTGTTTCCTAGTTTTCTCCAAAAAAACATAAGGTAACCTATGATGTTTCATACTTAAATGTACTCCGAGAACCGAGTACTATCAGCTGTAAAAATATCCGCGACTAATTTGTTAGCACCTTATAATTATACAGTGCAGTACTGTTTTACTAGGAAGAAATAGGAACAAAATCTTTGCTAGCTAATCCTAGGTTATTTATTTAACTATTCAAAAAGATTATTCTCTTATATGTCTTACATGAATCCGGTTTTATTTAAGCTATGAAAATAGTCCTGATATTCCGTATCCCGTCATTGTCTTTATTCAGTTTGAATGTCATGAATTCCAATCAAGACCCGTCACAAACATTGTATCGTCTCTAACAAACCTCGTCATAGATAGCTTAGTGAATATTCTCAGCTTGCAGAAGACTTTATGGTAAGCAAAGTAATTACACCTAGTTCATCCATGTACAGTCATTTTTAATTTCCACACTTCGTACATGGTAGTGAAGTTATTGCACCAGAGAGAATATTGAGAGAGACTTGGTGATTTTTTTTACCTTCAAAGAGCTGAGGGCCCAGACAAGATGCACTACGCTAGCTAGCGTTTCTCTTCGTTGAGTTTTTAAACCAATCGCGTCACTGGTAGATGACGTGATACGAAAAGTCACGTGATGTGCCAGTGACGCGATTGGTTTAAAAACTAAATAAATTAATAAAAACGATAGTTAGCGTAATGCATCTTGTCTGGGCCCTCAGTATATTTTGTACCGCGATAGCTAGCGAGGCGATGTGTTATTATATACTTATTACGGCGTATTTATTGAACGGTAAATCATACAAGCGCTAAATTTGTGTCATTATGTAAAACTAACCCGTTAGAATAACAAGAAAAACTTAAAAAGTTCAACTGAGAGTTGGGAGATCGCTGGGATTCGATTCGAAATCAAATTCGAATTTTGTCTATAGGTAGACTTACATTTTTTATTCGGTCTTCAACAATTGTGAGAGAAATTTAGTTAGTAGGCATTTAACTTCTGCGGCATACAAAATACTGCAATAATCCGGTCTCGGCTTGAATGTTCTTTGTCAGAGATCAGCACGTTCAATATCACTTGAACAATTGGAATACGTCTGTATTCAAATTGTTTTGCAAATAACCTAAACACCTACTTTCCGAAAAATCTGTCATTATTCATTATTATCGTCGAAAATAAAATATACAAACCAATTGTAGGTTATTGTCATGTCAAAACAAACGGTTCATAAGTTTAATCCATGACATCGGTCTCGTTGTCAGAAGCAAAATGTGACTGAAAAATTACTAACGGACTAAATTTGACGACGCGCTGGCGTAGTTGATCCCTGCCTACGAAGCTAGCGGTCCTGGGTTCAAATCCCGGTAAGGGCAGATATTAATGTGATGAGCGCGAATAATTTGTTCCTGAGTCATGGATGTTTTCTATATATTTCAGAATGTATTTCTCTGTTTAAGTATTTATTTAGTTGTCTAGTACCCATAATACAAGCCTAGAACTTAGTTTGGGACTAGGTCGATTGGTGTGACATTGTCCCCTGTAATTTATTTATTTTATAATTATGACAGGTAGACCAAATTTACGCCAAAAAGATAAACGAAAATAAACAAACCTTGTTGGTATAAAACCCGCTCTTGGATAGTCGTTATAGTTTTACTTATAAATTCGTTCGTCAAAACAATTTAACAGCAAAATGGCTTGATCGTAAGCCCAAAACAGCACATCCTATTACATTTGGAAGAAAAGATGCCGATTCACGCATATTATCGTACTTTAACGCCCTAACACTTTAACGCGTCCTGTGTACTCTTACCATGCGTTACAATTTACGTACTCGCTAGCGAGTCCAAGCTCTGTCCCTCGCAGACCTCGTAAGTATTCTTATAGAGTGTGCGGGACAGAGCATTTGACTCGCTAGCGAGTACAGTAATTGTAACTCATGGTAAGGGTACTTTAGGCTTTGTTTTACGCATCTGTAAAGCATTTACACATTTAAATACGTTGGAGAACTATTCGAGCCTGAGCTCGAGTTGTATCAATTGTTCAAGTTATGTACGAATTAACTGTTCCAAGGTTGTGTAGGATTGACGTAAACTAGCGATCCATTGCGTTGTACGTCAATTCTATACATTTTGTCAGTTTTCGAATATCGCTAACGTAGCGTTATGCGTTTTATCTAGGTCTCTTTCCAGTCGGCCGAAAATGTGTTCTACCACCCTACGGTTGAAGTTCATTTGCACGTCTTGATACAATAAGTTTGATTTTCCCTTGCTATTATGACGGTGACAAGTGTCAACCTTAGCCATAATTAGATCACACAGAAACTTGTCAAAAGTAGTCCACTTTCTTGGCCGACCGTATCTACTGTGTAAAATCATAATTGGGCCATTCTCCTTTTCGTTGTACATAATTTTTAGCCACATTCTCACTGAACTATTTTTATTTCAAAAAACGGTCAAGTGCTGCCTTTTTTAACTTGAAACTCGAAGAGGGACGTAAATTAGCTTATATTTAGATTTAATCTAATTCATAAAAAGTTATTTGTAATAACTATAAAGTTAGTAACGCAGTGGACGTTGATGTCCTTTTCTATGGAAAAAGTGCAATTTACCACTGAGTTACCAAGATTCTTCAACGATAATTGAGTAATTTATGAGGTGTTTTCTTGAAAACCGTTAAACGTAAGCATTCTAAGTTCACGTTATTTGTTTATTCGCGGATTCATAATTTGGTATCCTTTTTATCGGACGAAAAAAAAGTGTACACTGAAAATTAGAATGGCCCAATTGCCTTTGACATACTTATTGAACTCGGCTGTCATTACTGTCTTGTAAATAAGAGCTATCGCAACTTTAACAACAAGACAACAATGTAAAAAGCATCCCAAGCCCAGGCCACTGTTGAAGAGATTTTGCAAACGATTTAAAAAATCTGACAAAATATATGGAATTGATGTATCATTCCATTATGTTGACCAAAATTTTCAATGCGGTCTTTTCTTTACTTCCCTTTTCTTATCTTATCTTGTCGTTCCTTTTTTATCTTTTATACATATTTGTTTTTCTTAAATTGGTTTTTGTTGCGCTTTCTGTAATGTAATTGTTTTGAACTAAAAAAAAAATGGCCTTTTTATCGAACGCTCTCTCTTTCTCTCTGCGGGCGGCTGGCTGTCATTTTGCGGGCTGCACCCGGATATTGCACGATCTGCACGCGCATCTCACGTTAGCAAATCTGTTACAGAGTCAATTTGACCCTCGTATTTTTAAGCGAGGACGGCTTTAGATTCTTGGACGAGAACAAAGTATGCATTGGGTAAAAACATTCTAGCATCATCACCAGTACCTGGATGACAGCGATTTGCTCTGTATTTTATTTTTGGTAAGTTTTCTAAAAATTAAACCTAGCTAGATCGATTTATCGCCCGTTGGAACCATTCCCGAGATTCCGAATATATAATAATGTCACCCAAAACATGTCTACTGCTAGACAGAACTTTTCTTAGGGTGCCGTCTATATGGAATAATTTTGTCTGAAACGGTTTTTGGATGACATACTTGCCATCCTAATTTTTTGATGAATGTTGAAACCGCAGAAAGGCGAATTTTTAAATCGAATATTTATTTGGTCGAATTTTGAAAAGTCGGATTATTACGAATAATGTTGTTTAGCATGATGATCGTATTGCACAATGTTGTGTAGAAAATTAATTACGTACAGCTAAGTGCTATATAAAAACAAAAGGCAGTAAGCGAGAAGAAGAAGCATGTAGAAGCGACTCTTTTTTTCTGAGCTAAATTAGTCTACAAGGTTCCATTCCAATCCCTGTCTAGAGAGTGCATGTTAATATAAGTTGCTAGCTTTGTGTAGTTAATTTCTAAAAGTGTAACATATATTAGTGATTTTTTTTGTTGGCTTATGAATAACTCGCTTCTGTTATAATATTAATGAATAATAAAAAAAAAAACATTTTGTCGAACGCTCTCTTTTTCTCCCTATACGCGGATGATGGACATTTTGCGGGCTGCACCCGGATATTGCGCGCGCCGCTCACGTTAGCAGCAAATCCGGTTACAGAGTCAATTGGATCCTCGTATTTTTAAGCTAGGACGGTGTTAGATTTTTGGACGAGTTGAAAGTATACTTTATGTTTCGAGGTAGATTGTTTTTGGTGTTGTTATTACTTTATGTAACATTCAGAAAAGTTTTTTTTTTTATGGCATAGAGAAGACAAACGAGCAAACAGGCCGCCTGATGGTAAGTGGAAACTGTGACCCATAGACATTCGCATTCACAAGACTGCAGAGCAATCCTAAGACTGCAAATGCGTTGCCAACCCTGAGGACTAAGATGGAATGCCTCTATGCTAGTCATTTCACTGGCTGTCTTATCCCCAAACCGGAACACAACAATGCGAACACTGCTGTTTGGCGGTAGGTTAATGGATAAGACGGTGGTAGCGATCCGGACGGACCCTGCACAAGGTCCTACCACCCGTTTTACTGGGGCAGTTAAATTTATTCTTCTTCTTCTTCCTTGTCGGTGTCACTCTATACAGAGTGGTCGTGGTCATCACTTCAGGTGTTGGTGGCAAGTTTAACAACACGCCACCACTCTTGATTCTCTGATGGCCGCCTTCCTCGTGCATTCATGTAGTGATGATGAGCCATTTACTGCCGCTTTTATCTGGTCAGTCCACCTCATGGGCGATCTTCCTCGTGGCCTGGTACCCTCAACCTTTCCCTGGACCACAAGTCTGGTAAATTTATTACGTGAGCCAAATTACGTCACTTTTTTATACTTCTTGAAAAATGCTTACTTATACAGTATGTTAATACCTTTACATGTGTTTTAAATTGTAACAATACAACACATTTTTATATACTTACTATTATCATTCATTACTTAGCCGAAAATTCTATGCTGAATTTTTTCGGCAAATATAGCGGAATTTAATTACCTGAAAATTCTTTGGTCCACTACTCAGGGCTTTCAAGAGCCACATGCATATTCGAGCAGGTTTCCTTATGATGTTTTTTCTTCACCGTAAGAGCATCGGATAATGTGCTTAGATTACAAAAAGTCATTGGTACATGGTGACCGTACCGTGAGGGGGTTTAATGCACTTGTTTGGTTTCTGATAAAAGCTCGACTAACATTGAAAGATAGTGCACCATATTATATCAATTAATTGATACGGCACTCAAGATATTTATCAGAAAATAGTGAAAGCTGTTGTGGATAATTTTTTCCAAAGAAATGATTTTTTCAACCATACAGAAAACGTTCTTTTATCAATGTTCTATGATGCGAGAGCTGATGTGCGAGAGCTAAGGAATACAAATAACCGGTTAAAACCGGTTTTAACCTGTTATTTACATACAAAAATGGATAATAACCAGTAAAAAAGCGAGTTGGCAAATGATACGGTTGGAAAACAATACATTTTGCTAACATATTTCGCCCATACGGTAACCCGATCATTATGAATAACAAAACACACGGACTTAAATAATTATGTGTATCAAAGCGCTTCCTACATACAAACACACGAAAAATACAACCCTTCTTCTGACGAAATTGGGTAAAAAAAATCTGTCTATCGCCAACTTTATCCCATACACTCAGACAAGTTATATTGCAGCTCCCACACAATCCGAGATACTTTTAAAAGAAAAGTTTCGAAGAATCGGTAATGTGGCGAATGTAAATCGATACTCAAATAGCTTGGGCATATTCCAGACACGCTCGAAACTAAAAAGAAAGTAATATCGGACGACGGAGATGGCAGCCTTTTCGCTAGAAATAAACGTTTAATTGAATATTAGTCTTTATAGGCTACCTGCTTGGGGTAAAGGCACCAGTGTTGAACTTAACTTTTAATTCAAAGATCATAAAGATTATTAAATTAATTATTGAATCAAGTGCCCATTATTAGTCCTTGTTATTTATTGGTTCCATCACCTTAATTCGGTACTGTTCCAAAATTTTAATAACCATTCCGCCTTTTTGTCTTTAGATATATTAAACTTGATAGTTTATCTTTGAAACGGTTAAACGTGAAAACACGATTAGAAACAAAAACCCTAATACTTAAATTTTTTGAAACGATGATTTTTGAGTCGGTTAAGAAATTTTTGCACTTGGCTTTACCCTGTGTTCGTTTGCCACACCATAAATAAATCAGATGCCTCAAGTCATACTGCAAAACAAACCCAAAGCGTATATTAACAGCAGTGAAGTGGCTGTGCTTTTAGCCCCTGTAATATACTTGTTAGTCGCCCTGAGGCTGCAATAAAAAGGATATCGATTTCGGATTATGTTTAAGAGATGCAAAGTGAAAAACTTTGCATTCACCTGACAGTTCTCATTGCGGTATGTCCCACTATTAAAACGCAAGCGCTAACGATTTAGGGTTCCGTAGTCATCAAAGAGTTTTGTTATTAAACGTTTTTGTATGAAAATAACCTGCAGTTTAACACAGAGACTCATAGTACTACAAAGCTGTAATTTGGCATCGTTATACGCATTAATCACACGAACAAAAATGTAAATCCAACGACACCACACGCAATAAAATGGAGAAGAAATTCAATAATCATTCCCGATTTTTTTGTTTTGGCCAAATATGTTTGCCAAATTTATCGTTTCCTACTCGTTTTATTTGGCAACCCGCTTTATTTTCTGTATCATATGTACCTATATATACCATGCCCGTGAACTTTTTTAACATTTCCAAAATTAGATGGTAGCGGGGGAAACTTGACTCAAAACAAAACCAAACTTAATATTTCACGATAGGGGTCCTTGAATAGAAAAATGGCTTTCACATTGTGTCCGCACTTTCTATCCAACGACACCACACGCAATTAAAAAGAGAGAAAAAACAAACATTTAAAAATTGAGTATATTTTTGTTTTGAGTATAGTTTCCCCCCGCTACAACCTAAACTGTTATTTTGGAAATGTGAAAAAGTTCACGAACATGGTATATACATACGAGTATGATACAGAAAACAAAGCGGGTTGGCAAATGTTATGATTGGGAAACGATATATTGGTCAAACATATTTCGCCGAAACAAAGGTAACCCGGTCAAAAGTAGGTACTTAAATCTAAAAAATATAGGTTAGACTCCAAAAATATTGGTTACAAATGGTATTGATCAAGAGTGTTAGGTGAGGTTAGGTTTGTACTTTTGACCACGGGGTTTATTTTATGTTTTTATGTTTTTTGCAGTTAAAAATACTTTTGACCGTTTTGGTGTTCTGACAGGTTACCTTTGTCTTGGCGATGTTTGCCAAATGTATCTTTTCCCAACTTTTCATTTGCCAACCCGCTTATTTTTCTGTAACCGTAAATATTTCAGGATTTTCATAATAAATTACAAAAAATGAAGTTAGCAAATGAATCGATTGGGAAATTATAGTACATTCGGCTAAACATATTTTTGCCCCATTAATCCCTCTTAGTGCACATCTAGGGTACTAATTTTAAGTCCCTTCAGCGGTTTCAGCTTTGCGTTGATTGAACAGTCAGCCAGTTCGTTTCTCCTTTTGTATACATAGAATGTATTTGTCTGTCCAGATAGCTACCACTATCTTATCCTCGGGCTTGTTATAGCTATCACAACCTTATGATAGGGTTACCGTTCATCGATCGTATTATTCCATAGAACTTTATTTCATCGAACGCTATTTTCTGGTGAATTCATGATGTTTTCATTGCACTTGAGCCTTTTTTTTGTAGTCTCTCACGCAGCAAGACATGCCTTCTAATGATATGAAAATTCTGCGTAATAATAGTACATTACTACAGAGGCCGGGAAGTAGGGGGTTGCCGGCCGAGTGATATAGACGGCCGAGCGAAGCGAGGCCGGATACTTACGAGGCTGGCAACCCCTTTTCACGGCGAGGTACGTATAGTGCTTTTCTCAAACATATGCAATTAAATAAAAATACATCACTCAAAAAAGTTAATTGATAAATTGTCCACCCTAAGGAAGAAAAGTAATTGGGTGTTAAAATAAAGTACCAGGAGCGCAGCGGTAATTAGGAGGTATATCAGGCATAGCGCAACTAGATCTCAGGCGGTGCGGGCAGCCGTCGGGCGGGCGGCGGGTGCACACGACACAGCGCGGATGTCTCCCAAACGTTTATGCACTCCTAGTATTTGACGTTATAACATTTTCTCAAAAATTTTAAAAATATAATTTAGATATTCAGCCTGTTCATAAAACCAGCTGTCATGGCCATATTAAAATTAAAAAAAAATTACTTCCCGGCCTAGGCCTTCAATTTTGTATGAAATTCCTTTACAGTTCTCTCGAGTTGTTCCGTCGGGAACGTGGCACTTTGAAGCCTAAAATAACTAACATAACGCCGACATTACATAGCATGTTTGAGAAAAACGTTTTGTTGAACGGTATTAATGAGCAGGGCGTACTGGATCTACATTGTATTTGAAGATGCTAATACTTTGGTCATTTAGAAAGGATGGATGAAAGAAGTTACGAAAGAGGTATGTCGAGCGAGAGTATGTAGAAATATTGATAGGGGCTAACCTAGACGTACATACCAGCCCCCTATTTTACCATCATGACAATGACAGGTGACATTTCAGTGTACACTGCGCAGCTTATATGAAACCCAGTGATGTATCAGCGTGTGAACTTTTCAATGTACTTCAATACCGAATGGTCACCTGTCACACAGGTATATCAGGTTTACGGTGTACTGAGTAAGGGCCAAATCAAGGGCACCTGAAACCGACGTACGTGCGTGAAGAGGTAGATGAATGTAGAGGAAGCGAAAGTTGTGTGCTTAGGCCGGTGCACCTGGCGTTCTATAGTCTCTGCCAACCACATTGGGAGACCGGCGTGAAACTAATGTTGTATATTTCTATCGTATCGTCAATAAGAAAAGTAACTGAACCGGTTATTTTCCATTTTTGTATAAAAGTAACCGGTTATAACCGGTTGTAGCCGGTTATTTGCATTCCCTAATTATCAATCAACGCTGTCTGCTCTTACTAACGTAACGGTAAAGGTATTAAAATTAGAATAAAGCACATTTACTATTTATTGAAATGGGGTATTATGAAAGAAAAACATTTTTCAATAAAACATTTTATTTTTTTATTATTATCGTAAACAACATCGCTCTCGAGTTTCGTTCTTACATATAAGATATTTTCAAAAATAATAGACAAACCATTTTAACAATTTTATTTTATTACGAATTCTTAAGGCCGTTAAATTTATTTTACATTTATTACACTTGAAACGCATTTTATTCACAATTTACAAATAACATGATCAATTAATACATTTCTTAATATACTTTAAATCAGACTTTTACCTTAGCTTTGTAAATGGTGGAGCTAAAATAAAGAATTGAGTAGAATAAACAAACTTGATAACTTGATAAATCACATTTTCATATTTTCACTTATACACATGAAAATAATATTTTAAAAGTATTTTAAGACGTTTGCTGTTAAATATTTAAAGAAGCTTATAAATTTGCAGGTATAATACTTTGAAACGAAAACCAAAGACAATATTAAGCTGTCAGTATAAACTTTACCGAAGTCTCTTGGGGCCACTTTCATACGAAAAAAACTACTATAATTTAAAGTAGGGGATGTTTTTCAATTTGTTGATATTAAACTTTGAAATATTTCAAGATCTTGAATCACTTACATTATAAATAGAACGTAAGTATGTGCATTTGACATTTCCATGAATGTCTTTTGGATTTTAGAATAACATTTCAAACTGCCAATCAAATGAAATTGAACTGTTATATTTTCAATATAATAATTATATCCTGCTGTTTTTTCTTAAGTTTAAATATTTTCTTTGATTTTGCTGACACGATTGAATTATAAGACATTATTTTTTCCATTGTGATACCAATGCACAAAAAGATAAACGAATAGTGAAGTGTGATCAGCTATTTTATGGCCAACTTAATGAATACTTTGTCGCGTTTTGTCCTTTTGTTAGATGTCTGAAAAAACATTATTATTTTCTTTATTTTTCCTCTAAATTTAATCTTAATTAATCAATTAATCAAGATTAATATTAATCTTAATCAATAAATTAATTCAAATTAATGTTTATATCGAAAATTACTTGAAGAGAGCATCTGTTCTACTTGGTAAAATCATAACATCTTTGACGACATGTTATCGTATTTTTTTAACTCGACTACCATTACTGGTAAGTAAATAAAAGCTATCAAACGTTAAAAATACAAAAAGCACAACATGGCAAGGGCGACATGGTTTTACCTTTTAGGACAGGGGACCATTAGAAGTGACATAACTAAAAGTTTAGTTTTTAATTTAACAACAAGTGGTAACAGATTAAAAAACATACGAAAATCAAGCCTTGTTTTTAAATTATTAATTTCACTTTGGTATAAATAAAGTATTTTGCAAAAAATATTCAAAATTAAACCTTAAAACTAGAGACAGTAGGTATACTCGTAGAATAGGTACTTTGAATTCTATCTAAATTCTTATTTACAATATAAACAGAATTGGCATTTCATTATCAATTTTCAATATCTATCATACAATTTATGAATGTGAATAATTTACATGAAATAAATTTGATATTGTTTGGTGCTTTTCACTTTTAGATTTTTAATTATCATTAGGTGATGGAAGTAATAATTTAAAACGAATTACTCTTGAATTTTAGATAACTATAAAAACGGTACTCAAAGTAGCATAAATAAAAAAAATACATTATAAATAAAACTGCTTAAAATTTGACATAATTATCAAAAGTCACAATTAATCATTTGTCTAACCAAACATGTTTTTTCAAAGTATTATAATCGTTTATCGTGATAATCATATAAAATTAGATAAGTACATAAAAAAATATTTTCCTCATATTTAATTTATACGAGTGTTAATGACGATTGGCTTTTAATAAACATAAATAAACCAAATTTTTGTAAAATTAAACCTAGTATACCAATTTTTTACATTTATTTACAAAAAAGTAAGGTGTGAAATTTAATGATTATAACAAGGTAACAAAAAAGGAAATCTTCACAAAATTTTCATTCATTACGTAAAAACAAATAATGAATTCATGTTTTCATAATTTTGAAATAAACGTACCTACACTTAAAAACAACAAGTTTTTTGAAATAAATTTTAACAAAAAATTATTATGCGTTTTCGTGGTTGTCAGATAAAGATAAAACGAATAATTATGGTTCCAGTATATTAACATTTTACAACTAAGTACATTTAATTAAAATTTTAATGATTATGGTACGCGCTTGGTATTAATCTCGTAATTATTAAAATCAGTATAGAATACTTTTATGTCAGTTTATATAATAACATACAGGAAAATAAACACAGCCGTGAACGCCAAAGCAGGTATTTCTTACATTTGGTGGCTAACAAAATCAAGTTTATTTAGTTCATTCTAGGGAATGCGATTTAACCGGTTATTATCGGTTTTTGTATGAAAATAACCGGTAATAACTACCCGGTAAATTATTGAGCAGAAAACTGAAAGCAGACAAGAAACAATGATCCTGATTTGCAATGTATAAGAAAATTACAAAGAATAATTCCAACCATGTACCACGACAACTTCTAGCGTTAATCCAAAACGGGTAAGTTTACATGGCGCGTGTCCAATACGCGCCGGCCAACTGTCAGCTGACAAGAACCGTGAGCAAAGCTAGCGACGGATGGGAGCACGATGATCGGCCGCGCTGCATTGCCAGAGGATTTTCTCCTGCGAACAAAAGTTGTATTTGGGTAAGGACCAAAAAGTTGTCCACGCTAACTCAATCAATTAAATTTTCTATGAAACTTTTCCGTTGTGACACGAAAATTAGCCATACAATTGTAGGGATACTTTTCGTCGCACAACGGAACTTTTTTCGTCTTCGTCGTTTGTATGGTTAACTGCGCTTAACTGTGGTCCAACTTTTTGGTCCTTACCCATTTGAGTCATTTTACACAACCCTTAAGAAAAGGACACAGATGAGTCCGATTATATAGCTAACTGTGACGTAAAGAGATAACAAAAAAAAATCGGTTTAAAAGAAACGGTTTTTAATTTCTTATCGTTTATTTTATTTCATACATTTTAGTGGTCGTAATTTACTGTGATGTAGTCAAAGTTCTCAATCAATTCTTCTTCTTCTTCATGTGCCTCTCCGACTAGCGAAGGTTGGCAGTCAGCTCCGAAAACTTTTGTGTCGTCAAAGCTGACAGACTAGGGAAATATAGTGCAGTGGTTTCCCGTTGCCTTCTACACCAGACATTTTAGGGATTATTTACACCCCAAGGTCGCTGAAGCCTCTTCTGACTGGTTACCCAGGCAGGATAATGGTTATACCGCCATTGCCTCGGTCGCCAGAGCCTCGTCCGTTATCCAGCATCTTTATCTCAATCAATACGAAACTATTATTATAATGTTTGTATCCCTATAATAATTAGGGGTCGGTTAGTGCTGCGCATGTTCATTCATGCGTGAGTGAGATGTGAATACGTTATTGAATGAAAATGCAAGTGTAGGGGGGGGGGGGGGTAGGGTAATAAGCACTACCTATTGCGACCCCTGAAATAGGTAATTGAGGAAATTCCTCGCGATCCTCTCGTCAGATATCAATTTGATGAAATGGGACCACCTCGGGAGTACACTGTAATAAAACGGTCCATATTTGACGAATAAATCAATGAATATACTTAAAATAAAATAACTATATACAGCTGATGGTAGAACCTCGGTAGCCGGTTGAAAATGACATATAATTACTATGTTTCACCGTGCATCTCGCTAAATCAAATCCTGCTCATGGAATTTCAATGTTTAGCAGTTTGACATAATACGTAATTTAGCCATGTTATACACTTCTCAGCGTGACACGACCAATAACACGTAGAAAATGTATAACCCGACAACATTAAGTATGGTGTTTGAATTCCTCGATAGTACATCGGCTTGAATACTTTTGTATGGGCTGGGTGGCGTGCGAATGAATACAATATTCGCAATACAAAGGGAAGCACGGAGGGCACGTTCGACCTACCTAAACGCTGTTTTGTTAGAGCGCCTTTTGTACTTCTACTATCACATATTTTGTTGCTGAAGTAAGTCATTTCAACTCACAGCATTAATTTGACAAAAACACACTGCAACACCACTAACATAATCATAATCAAACATTGACAACTATTCCGTAAAACAATAGAACATTAAGATATGAATGTTGCGCTGGAGTGTGAGGTCAAAAAGGACTTGGCTGCAGCCAGAGCCACAGCTCTGGTTTTCAGCTGAACCCTGATGGTGGTTACGCACTCTGTAGCTGAATGCGAACACCGAGATGAGAGAAAATAAATATTATGGCGTAGAGTCAAAAATGAATATTTTCTCAAGCATGCTCGGAAAGGATGACCTTTGTTTTGAAAAACGAAGACGCGAAGTGCCTCATTTTCTTCCTAGGAGTAAACTAAACGTATGAAAACACTTTCCATCCATGTCCGTATTGTTTATTAAAAGCTATTGCATATAAAATCGAAAGGAACGTGAAAAAAATCCCGTACACCCAACTTGTGGGTGCAGTGTGGGCCGGCGCCGGGCGCCTTCGGTGGCGGCGGCGCGTTGTGCGTGAAACTATCTTAACTAATACTCGTAGTTCTCAAACACACATTCTCTCCGAATTTGTCAAAGATTTCTAAAATTACTTATATTGATGTACTTATGTGTATCATTTCTTCGCATTGTTTGAGAAAAGCATTATGTTTGCCTCGGCGGAAACGAGGATTTCCTGACTCGTATTTTAGCGCCTCGCGCACAGCCTGCTAACCACCTCGTCAGGAAATCCTTTACTTTCCGCGCCTAGGCAATAATGTACTATTTTATATAGAGTTGTAGAATTTAGGGAACTAACACAAATAAGTCACTGTTGGGTAATGGCGATTTAGTTTTATGGACATGTTAGAGAAATAAAACTATGGATAGGACACGTGAGGACATTTAAGTATTATGTTCCTAAAGCATATTTTCTCTTGTGGACTAAACAGAAGCATTAGATGTAAAATCCGATGGTCCAGTAAAAGCATGCCAGTAGAAGTACATTGCGTTGTAACAATATCTCTGGCCTGAAACGTGAAAACAAACTCGTCAATGTACTTCTACTTCCATGCCTTTGCTAAACCAATGTAAATCAGTCATTAGTGTAAATTTTTCATACCCAAGTTTGAAAAAGGAACGAATGGCTTCGGCTGATATTGTACAACACGCAAAATGCTAACTGCACGCATAATGTGCAAACAGTCAAAATGTACATACGCAAAATCAACATCATGACAAATGTACAGTACGCGAAATGTACAGTACGCAGAATGTACTTACGCTGAAAGCACATAAAGCAAAATGTGTAAAAAGAAAAATACGTATTTCGCGAATTGTTCAATGCAAAATGCATAATTCGCAAAATGTTACAAAAGCAAAATGCTTAATCGCCAAACGTACATAATGAAAATGTACAAAACGTAAAATGTACAAAACGCAAAAAGAGGGTATTGTAAGTTTGACATGTGTATCTATGTGTGGATACTAGCTCCTAAACGGATAGACCAATTGAGATGCGGTTTGTTTTCTTTTGAAAGCCTAGCTGGTTTGATTGGAAATGTTCTTAGCTAAGTTTCATCAAAATCAGTCAATCAAGAGCTAGCTAGGTAGGTTAAGTTATGTTATTTTATTTTAATTCAATAATAGATAGTGTAGAGATTCTTATTTTTTTCGAAAATGCCTTTGTTATACACCTGTTATAAGAACTCTTTCCTTATCATTATCACTTACGTAAGTAAGTATAATACATTTTGCGTATTGTTCATTTTGCGTGTTGTTATTTTTTCGTATAGTAAATTTTGCGTATTGCTCATTCTAACTTTGCACATTTTGCCACTAGCGCGTGGAGTTCATTTTGCGTATTGTACAATTATCATATGTACATTTAATTGTATGTACATTTTGCGTACTTTACATTTCGCGTACTGTACATTTGTCATGATGTTGATTTTGCGTATGTACATTTTGACTGTTTGCACATTATGCGTGTAGTTAGCATTTTGCGTGTTGTACATTATCAGCCGAAGCCGAACGAAGGCTTGCTCTATAAAATGTCTTTGAGTACGAAGGTTATGAGCAGGCCTACAAATAAATAACAAGTATGTAAGTGCGAAAAAGATTCTTTATACGTATTAATATTTATTCACAGAGATAATTCTGAAGGACCATGTTAAAAATATAATCAGTGGGGCTAGACAAGTTGCCATCGTTCACGAACGCTAGCGTTAGGTGATCACTGGCGACATGTGTTGTCATTGAAAAATGTATGGGAATGACGTAAGTCACGTGATATATCACTCGTTACAACTGACACGCTGAAAAGTGATCACTATCACTCGATAGGTTTGACGACTACGGTCGATACGCGGTACTATTTTGATACAAAGGCTAGACAAGTTGCACTTTTGACAGGTCGAATAGAACACGAGCACTATCACCATGTCGCACTGCTAGATCAAAACAGTATTAACTCAAAATCATGGCTAGTTTGGTTTTAAGTTCAAAGAAGTTGAATTAAAGTTGATTTTGACATGCATTGTATTTTGAGTTACTACTATTTTCATCTAGCAGTGCGATATAAACGTCGGTATCTAAGGGCGGTATCTATGGACGGCCGTAACGACCAAGAAACTGTCAACTGAGTCCGTGTCATCACTGTCATCATTGCTTCGCGGTCGCATAAAATTATATTGTTTGAACTTTGATTTCTTATTAAAAATGCTTCCGCTGAGACTTACATATACGCTGCTCACAACAGTACGAGCTTATCCAGGCGCCGACCCAGAGAAATCTCTCGTGCGAGCCTGGAGGCCGCGGACGGGATGCATGAAATGCTGTTCAGGAACATTTTACGTTAAGCAAGGTCTCATTTATTAGAGTTCCTTGCAGCCTGTTGCGTTCCCTGACTTCGTTGAGGAGATTGAAGGAGGTTCTCCTTGAACTGAAGGTAAGCATCATTTTGATTTTAACATGTATAAGTTGGTATGTGCAATAATGTGCATTATAATAAACAATACCTACAATGAAACTTGTCAGTACCAATAAAGATATTTATTACGATTATTTCAGGTGCTGTGTGCTCTCAGCTTTCTGGTGACAAGGTCGGATCAGAGGATCACGGGGTATCCAACCAATTAACGCAACGGACCGCTGCTAGTAGATGCATCCGTCAAGTGGTGGATGCTCTCAACAACGACACAGTCTTGAAGAGGTGGATGTCTTCCTACAATCGGATGAAGCTAGGTCTCGTATAAGACAAAAGTAAGTTATGACATATATTTAATGAAAGTATTGGATGTTTCATTCCCTGAATATGTGTAATGTTTTTTATTCACAAGGTCCCGCCCAAGGTTTAAATTAACCGAGGGAGCGTTTTTTCTTTTATTGAAAACTCTTTATATATAATTATATATATATAGTAGTATGGTTTTCGGAAAAAAATAGTACTTAGTTACTTATAGCGAGGTCAAGTAAGTATACTTAACCGATATCATAAAATTTATTGATAAAATAACTTTTGTGTGTTTTAGGCAACAAAGAAAATCCTACAGACGGCTGGTTGACGATGCCGGATGTCCATATACTATTATCAACCCCTTGTCGCAGAATTACAAACTCCGGTGTTTCATTTTTACACGGAGCCTGCAGCCTGTATGGAAGGAGTATCTCAACTTCCATTCAATGTCTCAAAGGTCGCCCCCTAGGTTATATTGTAGTGCGGAGCAGTCCTTTTATAATTGGAGGCAAATCCAGGATGAGCCCTACTAATAAGAGGCAGGATTATACTTAATTGTTTGGTGAAATGAGTTTGAATTACTATTAATTTATTATGTTTAAAACCTCATCCAAAAAAATGCTATGAATCAAAAAAATATTGATTTCAAGTATTAAACGTTCAAAACAAATTCGAAGTACATTATTTTAGTAAAGTTTCATTGCTCGAAGTTACACTGATGGCCATATAATTAGGAACCGAACGCTTGCGTTTTTCTCGTAAGATATACTTAATACAATTAAACTGTTGTCTTAAACTGTAATATACCTAATGTATCAGACGTAAAAACCCTCTCAGCACTCTCCTCAAATCATCTACCGATCTTACTCTATATTAAAGAAGTAAACACATCTCGGCTAGTCAAATCTAACTATGACTATTCGAAAGCTGATTGGGACAACTTTAAAAAATTCCTCAATCACCGCACAGTTCTTTCGAGAAGTTCCTATAAAGCTAAACCTGAAATCGATATGGCAATAACTAAGCTACAGCAAACTCTTACTGATGGTATTAACTTATACGTCCCAATGCATAAATCAAATTTCAAAACACCTGACTCGATACTGCCACGTAATATCAAAAGACTTATTAAGTATAAAAACCGCCTCAGACATCGTCAGCAGGGTCAGACGGATCATGTGCAACGTCAAATTATCCGTACTCAAATAAACTTCCTTCAAAACAATATCCACAATAAAATCAGACAGTTAAATGACAATCTTTGGCAATCCAAGCTTGCTAGGGCTGAAAATCCCAGAACGGATCTATGGCGACTTGCTAAGTCATTGAGCCCTAGTCAAAGCGACATCGCTCCTCTAAAACTACCTGACGGTACAACTACATCCTGTGTATCTGAGCAATGTGAGGAGCTAGCCAATACGTTCGTAGGTAATATGTGCTTAACTCTTGACTGGTCTCAAAATGAAACTCAAAACGCTGTTATGAACTCCATAGATCACATTAATACATCTGAAACCACAGAAATTATCCACCCCGTTCGACCAGCTGAAATATCAAATTACATTCGCCACCTGAAACCTCGTAAAGCTCCTGGTAACGATAATATAAAAAACATTGTTCTTAAACATATACCCCAAAAAGTCTCTGTTGAATTAGCTAAAATATTTAATGCTTGCTTACGGCTTTGTTACTTTCCTGATACATGGAAAAAAGCTAAAGTCATAGCTATTAAGAAACCACGTAAGGATGCTACTATCGCTTCTAGTTATCGGCCCATAAGCCTACTCCCTGCTCTGGGAAAGCTTCTAGAAAAAGCGATTTGCCATCGACTTAAACAATCAACGCAGCAAGTCTTAATAAATGAACAGTTTGGATTCCGTGATTGCCATTCAACAGTTCAGCAGCTGGCCAGAGTAGCTGAACATGTTGCTCATAACCTCAACTTGGGGAACGCGACGGGAATGTTCCTGCTTGACTTGGAAAAAGCATTTGATACCGTTTGGCACCAGGGCCTCCTTCATAAAATGTTAGCTTGCCGCATACCAATCTCACTTATAAAAACTGTCCAGTCTTACTTGGAAAATCGTTCATTTACAGTTCATATCAATGATATTGCCTCTTCACCCCGGAACGTCCCCGCGGGCGTTCCACAAGGTTCTATTTTAGGCCCGCTCTTATTTATAATCTACCTAAATGACATTCCTATTCAACCCAGGACTACTCTGGCCTGCTTCGCTGATGATACTGCATCTCTTACATCATCAAGTGACCAAGAACTTGTAATCTCTAGACTTCAACTATCAATAACCTTGCTGCATGACTTTTTCAGTAGGTGGAAATTTAAATTAAATGAAGATAAAACGGAGGCAATTATGTTTACTAGACGACGAACATTACCTAAAAGAAAAATTAAATTGAATGGTTTTGAAATACCTTGGAGTATTTCAATAAAATATTTGGGAGTTCAGTTGGACAATAAACTCAATTGGAGTTCGCACATTCTAACTTCATGCTCTAAAGGTATTCAAGCTTTAGGTGCCCTTTCCCCTATTTTAAATCGCAAGTCTTGCTTAAGCAGTAGCTCTAAGCTCTCACTCTATACAACGCTGATTAGGCCGATAATTACATACGCTTGTCCAGTATGGAGTAGTACACGTAACACAAATTACAATAAATTGCAACTTGTGCAAAACAAAGCACTTAAAATCTCATATAATACACCTTTTTATACCAACTTATATAAACTACATGATAAGATCAAACTTCCTTTGTTAAAACAATTCATTTTAAAACAAACAAAACATTTTTATATTACTACCAATCCCCGAAATAAAAATCGATTAATTAATACAATTGGTCGCAGTCGGCTTTGTGACCTACCTTATGTCGATAAGTACAAACGATATCGGCTGCCACATCACTACGTGTTCGCGACCGACGACGTCATGCGCCGGCCGACCGGTCCCGGCAGCTCGCGCCGCGCCGCTCGCGCCACTCGCAACTAGCAATCTACCCTTTTTGTTTTGTTTAATTAATTTAATTCAACGCTCAGAGTAAAAACTATATTATAAATTACAACGTTATGTTGTATAATGTTAACAGCAAAATAAGTTAAATCTGTATAAAAGCCTCTTAAGTTAATTTAACTTACTTTATTACATGCTACAAATGCGAACTCCGAAAAGTGAGCATAAACCTAAATATGGTACTAGTTAATATCACTAGTATAACTTGTTAATCCTTAATACTAAGCATCCATTATTATTATATAAGGTTTATAATGGGCGTCAAATAGCTCAAGTAACCATGTCCATTGCATGTTATTTAAACCTAGGACTTTAAACGAACACTAGATATTAAATTGTATTGTTTCTGGTTTAATATTAAAAAGAAAAAAAAAAAAAAAAAAAAATACAATTATGACTTAAATTTTGACCACCAATCAAAAATTTCTTGACCAATTTTATTTTTAGTTTACACTTATCATTATATAATAATCTGTTTAAATGTATGTACAGTTTGTCGCTGCTAAAATCGAATATTTCATCAATTTCATGTTAAAAAACTTTGTATGGACACGTCAGCACTAAGTTTTTAAATCCCTATAAAAAATATTCGTTTTTAATAGCGGTAAACTGTACAAAAATTTGAGGCTTAGTTTATTAATTAACAATAAGTGTAACTAAAAATAAAATAGGTCTAGAACTTTTTGATTAGTTGTGAAAATTGAAAGTATATTTGTAGGCAATTATATGGGAAAAATGCAAGCGTTCCTAATTATTTAGCCACCACTGTTATTACAGGAGGTCACGACTAATTTGGTTATGATCTCGGAAATGGATTATTCTGGCCTGACAGGATAGAGAGCAACTCCCTGATGCCAAATATGTCGTTCTGCCTGCGCACAGCGGTCGCATTAACTAATATGGCGGCTGAAAGACGTGTTATCGTTCCCAAAAAAAAGAGATAAAGGAAATGGCTGAATTTTGTACATAAAGTAAGTACTAGTAGTACTCACGTCAAATACCTATGCAAAAACTGTTCAAAAATAGTTATGGCGTTATGTACTTTCAACGGCGGATAGTTGTTACCAAAAAAAACGATAAGGGAAATAAATGGTTGAATATTATGAGCAAAGTAAGTATTAGTTGTACCAATGCCAAATATGTAAAAACAGACCCAAATTTTGGTCGCGTTAGGCCACTAGGACCTTTTAAAGATACTTCGAAAGTATATAGTATAACGCCATAACGTGACCAAAATTTTTGACAGGTTTTGCATATTGGACATGAGTACAACTAGTACTTACTTTATTTACAGTATTCAGCCATTTCCCTTATCGTTTTGTTTTGGGAACGATACCACACGCATATAACGCGACCACTGTGCGCAGGCAGTCTGACAAATTTGTAGTCAGGTCGACATTTGATATGGTTCACTTTTCATTTTTTTCTGACGTAATTAATATGGCGCGTAGATTAAACAATAATAGACTCTTGGTCAACGGTGTAAGCGCTTCAACGAGCGCCTTATGACTGTATCTGACACGCTCCTATCATGACCGCCATCTTCGATATATGACGAGTTTTTTTTGTATTGCTTTTAAGTCAGTGTTGCTGATGGATTAAAAAAAATGCACTTTAGGAACCAAACAAAAATGTAACATTAATGCAAAAAAGGAAATTTATTTACTTTTGTTATTTTGAAAAATATATATTATGCTTTATAAAAATGCAAAAATATATAATTTATGACAATTTGTATTCAATCAATATGGGAACACAATAAAAAGTAACTGTCTTGACATTTTTTGACATTGTTCAAATTTTTGGTTGCCCTTTATCCTGACAGCCTACTTAGCATAATCCATTTCCGAGATCATTCCCATTTTTGTTGTGACCTCCTAGACTTTGTATATATTTTCTGCTTCGTTCTTAGACGGTGCGTCATGGCCACGAATGCTTAAACGTCATCTTAACTAAACTTGTACAGTCACGAGATTAAATTTGGTACCCACCTTAGGTCCAAAGTCAATGTGACATTCTACAATAATAAGGTTGAGTTTCCTAAAAGTTACAAATGACTTTACATCTCTAATGAAATTGACCCTTTCGTCTACGTTCATAACCAATGTTTCATAACTGGTTAGGTATGAATAAGGAATTTTTTTCACTGTTTCATAACCAGTTATTAAACAAGACTTTTTTCCATTTTTATAACCTTATTTCAAATCAATTGGACAGTGGCGACGGAGCTCCGCTTATGCGGAGCTCCTATTTCTGAGTGGTTTGGCCCTCCGGGCCTGCTGCAAAAGTAACATAACCTAAACCTACCTAGTTTCTGGTTATGAAAATGGAAAAAAAGTCTTGTTTAATAACAGGTTAAGAAACAGTGAAAAAAAAACATTATTCATAACCAGTTATGAAATCTTACTTGTGAAAGTGGACGAAAGTAAATTGACGACTTCAAGCATATTTTTCTTGAAATGGGTGTCAAATTAACGCTCGTGACCGTACAGTCACCATCAAATATCGGAGTAGGCGTTCAAAAATACCCGCACTCAACTCAATTAATTAAGCAGTGTATGTAGAGTGTGTTGAGATATTTTTGCACACTTTGTTTGCTGCGATGTGTTTAAAGCCGTACCTACTTTAGTTGCTTACATTTACTTCAACCGACCTACAACATCCGACATTATGGGAAAACGAGCATATTTGGAAGGTATTATAGGAATGAAGACAACATGAATTGATTATTTTACTGAGCAAAAATTATGGAAAAGTACATAATTGTATTAACGCAGACATCACAGGAACATCGGAGTGTACGGATCCAGTGAATCTGCACTGCAGTCCTTCTAGACAATGCATACTATGTGGTAAAATTGGTGGGCGAAGTGGCTGGAGACAGTGGTGTTGGTTTTTTTCTGAAATTAAAATAAAATGACTTATCATAATTTTTGTCATGAATATAAACTATAACTTTGTTTCTACATTTTTTTTACATTCAAGTCAAATATTCGTAAGGGCGCTAACTTATATGAATAAAAAGCAAATTATTTATATAGATTTAATGCTTAATCTTTGGCCAAAGTAGCTGGTCACCCGAAACGTCATTTAGGCATGAGGAAATTTCCTTAATGAATGAGTTATCTCACGCCTCCCCCAATGCCCGGCACAAACATAAAGACTTGGCTAAAAGCAGACATATTTATGCCATTTCACTGGTTTGACTGATGCAGCCGCCGTTCTCAGTTTGACAGAGGAAGTTTGAAGTGGGACCTAGGCAGCGTATCCATGCAGGTAACGTCCGCCAGGTTAGGTAAAATACTGAAAATACGGAATAAAACTGTATACACACCATGATCTGCATTTGCGAATATCATTATAGGTATTCAGTGGACTTCATAAATATTTTCTTAGTTCCAATCACGTGTAGTCTAGGTCCCTGTAAATTAAAAATTAACTGTAGGTATATCTATATCATAAACACGCTGCTCTAGTTAATTGTATCGAGTACAGGCTTCTGTACTATTCTGCCCATGTCATTACGATTAGTACAGTACCGAAATTTTAGCAAATGTTATCCGATTTTAAGGTGTAGCTGAAAGAAAGTCAAACACAACTACACTAAATAAATAAAAAATCGTACATACATACATACATTAACCCTGAAAACATTACACTCCATATTTTAGGCGGTCATGTAAAAATAGTTGGGTATGCCTGTGCGCCCCTGCTGCGCTTTCACGTGATTTGAACATAAACCTGTATCTGATCTTCATTATTGATTTAAATAGGGAAACTATTTAACAATGCCTGGGAGACGCGTTCATACAAAGGAAGTAACTTTTCTTACATGTTACAAGAATTCATAACACATACATACACGTACATATTTACCTTAGAATAACACACAACACAATCACAATCTCATAACATTTTAAGAAAAACCACATGTAAATAAATAATGTAACAAATACAACATAATACGTACCTAAATATGTTTATTTCCAATGCACATCTGCGACAGCGTCAACTTGACTTTTAAGGTCGAAAAGTATAGACAAATTTATCATTTTTAGAAAAAAACTAGACTGTCGAGCGAGGTTGTATCCATCGTGGGCATACACTTTGGCTAGATTTTTCATTTTTGACAACGCATGTCGACAGTGATCGCCTAACGCTAGCGTTACATTCGATGGCAACTTGTCTAGCCTATTTCGCCAAGTGACAGGTGATCACCAAAGTGATCGCCTAACGCTAGCGTTCGTGAACGATGGCAACTTGTCTAACCCCACTGTATCGTTAAGTACAAATTTTCACTGTACAGTTAATCCGCTTTTCGGAATCTCTAGGAATTTTTATGCATAAATGGGGCTTAAATATATATTGCAAGTGCTTTGTTAAAATTAATCTTTTGTTCCGATTATAGTCCAAATTTTTATAAACTTAGTAGAACAAAAACAACGCAGATGATATGAAATTTTTTACAGAAATAATTCAAGAACAGGCAATGTTTTGAATGTAGTTTGTGAAAGCATGACATTTAAAAATATTTTATTTATATAACTCAGACCTAGTATTTATTTAAGATTAAAAAATAAATAAAAGATACTTGTATCTTGTATGCCCTCACTACAAACTTGGCTAACCATGTCATCAACTAACAAGCAAGAGTTAAATAGCAGTTACGAATTACGATTGCTATAAATGCGAAAGTTTGTGTGTGTATGTGTGTGTGTGTGTGTGTGTGTGTGTGTAGTTTGTTACTTCATCACGCTTCAATGGTGTGACGGATTTGGATGAAATTTGAAATGGGAATAGCGAATAACCTGGAATTACGCATAGACTAATTATTCTCAGAAAAACAATAAATCTACGACAGGGCAGCAGCTAGTATTTGTATAACTTTCCACTTATCTTTGTAAAAGCAAAATAGATACGATTGAGTTGAAAACTCTTAATACAGAAATCTAGCTTATAATAATTTAACAAAAAATAATTTTTTATATCATTAAACAGCGCTCAAAACTTCCCGAATGAGTTTAAATCCCGCTTGTAGTTTCTTATTACGAACGCCATCTACTTAATTAAGCCTCTCAACAAATAAAACATGTCCGCATTGCAGACAATGTTTCCTAACAATATTAATTATTCTCCCGTTTAATAGTTGAAAGCCATGGATTTAAGAGAACCGCAAACAATTCAAATCCAGAGTTAATTATGAAAATGCATGAAAGTTGAGAATTTTTAGCATCCAACTTGTGTTTATTGGAGCCGGGGGGGCGATAGCGTCGCCAAGTATAAATTCACGCGACATAAAGGGAGAGAACCATTTTCGCGTTGACAGTTTATGTAAAACAAGAGGAATTGCTTTGGTTTCATTTAAAATGTTTCATTCTGTAATCCGATAACTAGAAGGTCCCGCTTATAACAATGACACTGCTCCATTTATACATACATACATACATAAACTCACGCCTTTATTCCCAGAGTGGGGTAGGCAGAGCTACAGAATTACCAACAACTCTAAGAACTTGTTAATAATTCTGTAACCACATTTTGCACTTTAAGGCTAAGATGTTTACCAGTGTATTAGTCACAGGTTGCAAGCCCATCGCCTAACAGTACTATACACCTTTATCCATGGATATTTTAAGTAGTAAGTTACCTTGAAAGTAATCCATCCAAATTATGTATAAATAAAGTACTAACTACATTAACTTAGTCAAATAAATATGATTATGATTAAGACCCTATATTTAGTCACAATCTTGTACAATTATTTTTTCAAACTCACTTAATAATTTCTCATGTTTTACTAACACAGCTAACCCTCAATTTTGTTATTTACATATTGGCCATTATGGGCACACATAGATAAAAGTGTCAATCTACATCTAAACTTTACCTGTATCAATACTCTGTACCAATTTCAACTGTAAGGCTGCGGCAGCTGCGCCCACACCGCTGTTTAACGGTGCGTATATTACGGTGCGTCAAAAACGGCGCCATATTTTTTTTTTTTTTTTTTATGGCATAGAGATGACAAACGAGCACACAGGCCACCTGATGGTAAGTGGAAACTGTGACCCATAGACATTCGCATTCACAATTAAGACTGCAGAGCAATCCTAAGACTGCAAATGCGTTGCCAACCCTGAGGACTAAGATGGAATGCCTCTATGCTAGTCATTTCACCATGTTGTTACTATGGCCCCGTCTTTTGTTTACGCAACGACACCGTAATATACGCAATGCTAAGCTCCAGTGTGAGCACACCTTTACTTGTTTAGTGAGCCAAATATATAAATAAATAATAAATAAAATGAAAGGTGTTTCATGTGTTAGTACAGGGGATCCTGGAATCACCGACAGTCATTAGAACGAAAGTATCATAAAAAAAAAGATAAAAAATATTCAGTAAGTAGGCCGCATGGGCACTTTAACACGTCAAGAATCTACCAGCGTTTCCCAAGAGAAGACCACTGCCGAGAAGAAACGCCGCAAGAAACTCAGCGGTCATTAAGTCGTATTTTTTTTTCATCGAAAGCTAATTTCTCTTAAAACCTAATTGTTTTTAGGTTATCTTAAGCATGGGTTACGTAGGTATGTTCACCAAAAAATTTTAACTCCTGCGTGTGTAAAATGCCTGTCTATTAAGTAAAACATTCTATGAAATGTGTGCCAGTTATTAACCATTTTTGTATAAACGGTTGCAGTTTTTCTTGTTATTCAAATCGATAACATAGTGCCTAGGAACAGAAGATCTTCGTATGTCTTATAGTTTCAAACTTTCCTATACTGACCGATCTAAATGAGCCACCCTGTCCTCAAGCAAAAACCTGAGGACTCGGGAAATAATAGCTATAAGTACAAAAATCTTTTTAATAAATATTTTTGTTAAAACAAAATACCGCAAACTAAAATTATAAGACTTAAATACTTAACCCTTAAGATGTCCGATAAAACATCAAATGAATGCCTTTAAAAGAAAACGGAGGATTAAAGCAGGCAAAAAAGGTAGAGAGGTCTCATAAAAGTCCTATTTAAGAGGAAAGGGGTCAACAGTAATGAGGGGAACAATGTACACGTAATTGTCGGGGGAGGACGGGGAAAACGCTACATCTGAGCGGGTTTAAAGGTAGAAAATTTAAAAGAAAAAATGTTTAGTTTAAAATTTACCTAAATTTGACCATTGTGAGTTCGTTTCTGGGCCTCTTTTCTACAGAGTAAAAACCATAATATCGCCTTTTACGAGTTATGTAGCATTCTTTTTTTACTCAGCCGCCAATACTTCCACCTAAATAAGAGATATTTAATCGTCGACAAATCAAATCAAATCAAATCAAATCAAATCATTTATTCTGTAAGTAGGCCCTGTAGGCACTTTTACAAGTCTGAGTCTACCAGC
This sequence comes from Acleris laterana, assembly GCA_963966035.1. NCBI lineage: Eukaryota > Metazoa > Arthropoda > Insecta > Lepidoptera > Tortricidae > Acleris > Acleris laterana. The sequence goes on from OZ014461.1 coordinate 12,447,114, forward strand.
GCTTCCAAAGAGACCACTGTTGAGAAGAAGCGCCGCAAGAAACTCAACAGTAAGCCGTTTTTTAAAAATAAATCACTTATTACAATACTAAACTTAAGCTACATAATTTAAATGTCATAGGGATGTACAGGTCCCAGTAGTAATAATAATTAAATACATCAAAATGTCATATTAAAATAAATAATACAATTTCGGAGATGTAAACAGGCTCCAGGTAATATAGGGTGAATCTACCAGCGCTTCGGACGAGACCATCATTGCGGAAAAGAAGCGCGAAACTAAGTTACATTAAGTAAAGTAAGTTACATTAGGTAATAAAGTAATAAATAATAATTTCTTAAAACTACCAAAAATAAAATCATTACAAATGTAAGGTCAATAAACCTTAAATAAAAACAAACAAACAATAAAACACTATGAGAACAACACGACGAGGTCTCTACGTCAAAAGCCATAACTAGAATAATTTATTTAACAAAAAGTCCTTGCAAACGTGAACAGACCGGACCCCACAAACAGCACCCGTTCACGAGTATGACGCGTATCTCAGCCATCGCCTCTCTCAACCATATGTTCGGGAAAGTGGCGACCCGATCAACGACGCCGCCGTAAGCAAAGACCTTTGAGCGAGCGTGACATGCTCATGCTGCCGGACAACATAAAAGTAATATTGTGTGAAGCAGCTGTCCGGCGAGAAACATCACAGTGTGTTCTTAATTAAAAGCGTCTTGTACACACAAGAACTAGAAAAGATAAAATACAAATAGTAAACATAACATTGATTGCTTGAATACACAGTTTGCTTAAAGGCTATGCTTATCAAGGTACCTAGAAAAATTCTACGAGTAAATATACCTGACACTATTTAAAGACATCTTGGTCACCAATGAAGTCATTTACAGTGTAATATGCCCTACCCAACAAGCAGCGCTTGATGTGGGACTTAAATTTATTGAACGGCATATTGACGATATCAGAAGGTATCTTGTTGTAAAAACGTATACAGTTCCCCACAAACGAAGTGCTTACTTTACGGAGACGGTGACCTGGAAGAGCGAGCTTATCCCTATTTCTAGTATTTAAGTTATGAACGTCGCGGTTATGCCTAAAATCATGTATGTTTTTGCGTACATACATGATATTCTCAAAGATATATTGAGACGCGACTGTAAGAATGTTGATTTCTTTAAATTTATCCCTAAGTGAAACACGAGACCCCAATTGATAAATCGCACGTACAGCCCTTTTCTGTAGTACAAAGATAATTTGGATGTCAGCCGCTCTTCCCCACAGCAAAATTCCGTAGCTCATAACACTATGGAAATAACTATAGTACACCAGTCTCGCCGTCTCGACGTCAGTAAGTTGTCGAATTCGCTTTACCGCATAAGCCGCCGAACTTAGTTTACCTGCAAGTGTGGATATATGCGCACTCCATTGCAGTTTCGAGTCAAGAGTGACACCTAAAAATACTGTTCTATCTTCGAATTCCAGTGGCTCATCCTTCAGTCTTATTCTATCCACATTCATACTTTTCACGTTGGAAAGAGAAAATTTAATGCACTTGGTTTTCTTGGCATTTAAAAGTAAGTTGTTGGCTGTAAACCAGTCAACAATTGTAGACAACGCAACATTGATGTCATTATAATTATCCCGTTTCCTATCCACTTTGAATATAAGTGACGTATCGTCAGCAAACAAGACTATTTCAAGTTTATCGCGCACTACATACGGGAGATCGTTAATATAGATTAAAAATAAGAACGGGCCCAGGATAGAGCCTTGAGGCACTCCCATAGCAACAGATGACCCAGAAGATTGTGTTCTGTTAATGTCTACCCGCTGAGTTCTATGAGCAAGGTAAGATGTAAGAAGATCAAGGGCACCGTTTTTGATGCCATAGTAGCTTAACTTCCGCACTAACGTAACATGATCAACACAATCAAATGCCTTGGACAGATCACAAAACACTCCAATTATATCCAATGATTTCTCCCAGGCATCAAAGATATGTTTTACCAAAGTTGAACCGGCATCGGTAGTAGATCGTCCTTTGGTAAATCCGAATTGACTGCTATGAAGTAGCTTGTATTGATTAAAGTGTGAGAATATTTGATTAAGAATTAATTTCTCAAAAACTTTACTTAGTGCTGGTAGTATTGATATCGGTCTAAAATTTGTGGGGTCTGATTTAGCCCCTGACTTAAACAAGGGTATGATCTTACTATGTTTCATGAGATCAGGAAATACTCCAGTATCGACACACTTGTTAAACATAGTAGCTAGGTAAGGCGCAGTTGACTCTAAGATGGAGTTGAGTACTGTAACTGAGAGGCCCCAAAGATCTTCAGTCTTTTTGATATTAAGAGACCTAAACGTTTTGATCACAACTTTGGAGGTGACATGATAAAATTTAAACACATTTGTGCATTCCTTAACATTAGATCTTAATAATATTTCAGCCTTATCAGGAGATGATAGTAAAGATTTAGTGGTCTCCAAAGGTATATTCGTAAAAAACCGCTCGAATTCTTTTGCCACATCAAGGTCAGAGTTTACTAGAGTATCTTCAACTTGCAGGCTGTAGTGCGGGTCTCTAATTCTAGTTCTACCGGTTTCAGTGTTAATTACATTCCAAACGGTTTTAATCTTGTTGTCAGATTTACAAATTTTACAACAGTACGTTTACAAATTTGACAATACGATAACAAGTCAAAAGCGATGTGGAACAGTTGTCTTATAAAGGTTATGATAGGGCACCTTATGGTGGTTGTGCGATCTACTTATTTATTCGTTAACTATAGTCATTTTGAATTTATTCGAAATTTAATGCTATTTCTTTTCAGTTTTTTAAACTTGTCTAACGGAGTCATATTTTTATTCAAGATGTATCGTGTCAAAGTAGGAATTTGAACCTTTTTAGCTATAAGCCCTAAAAGTTAAATAAAATAATTATACGTACTCGTAAATTGACTAAGCTTCAAGTGTAATTTTAATCTAATTGTTCAAGAATCAAATTAAACTCGAAAAGTGACACTTTGAACAAAATAATTCAACAACTTTCTAGCTTCAAATCATAAAGTGTCATTTTATTACATTGTATTACGCCCCTACTATAATGATCTTATATTTTAATCAACGGTGTCGTAATTTCAATTTTTTTTTATTCATTTTATAACTACACAGACGCTTTTCTCGTGCTATTTCTAGGATAATGCAAAATATGTCACTTATTCACAAAAAAGCACGTACGTCTGCGGCCGCAAATGCGAATGGCTACTTTTTCATAAAACAATATTGTGGAATCTCGTGAAGTTAAAAAGTAACATGTACCACTTTACAACCATATACTTGGGTAAGAGTGAACTCCATTTATGCAATAAAACATATATTATATCTGATTTATTTGAATAGTGTCGCTTTTGTTTTTAACTCGCAATAATGTAAACCGGCGTCGCTATTTTGCCTAACGCACTCGCAATCTCAATTGGCTTGAAAGTGAAATAATTGTTTTCATCTCAAAACAATTGCGATAACAAGTGCGTTAAGCAATAGCTCCTCTGATGACAATGTATTACTATGATTACCTTACAGATATAGACATATTCAACTGTACTATAGGCTCATTAAAAAGTGTTTTTGGAATGTAGTATGTATTGGTAAACTATTTTTTTTATGTTAATGTCAAGTCAAGTGTTTATTGTATTTTCTCGTTTTAAATTAAATTAAATATATACATATATTTATATATATATATATATATATGTATATATATATCCATATATTTTGTGATGAGGCACAGAATATCATACAAGATTTTAGGTAAAAAATAATAATAATTTTGTATACATTTTTGTTTGCGTTATTATATTGTTTTGTAAAATTTTGGGAACTATAGGTCTATTTAGTACTATATATTTGTAATTATATATTTGTGTGACTGTTTGTTCCAAAATAAATAAATAAATAAATAAATTACCTAAGAGCTGTGGTGTGATTGTCTAAAGAAGCAAAGGTGAACGAATGAACGAGTGATGTCCAAGCGGCGAGATTAAGTAGTCCCGTCAGTGCGAACAAAACACATTGTAGCGCGTGCATTTTCAATTTAGCAGCATGGTTCCTGCCGATGGATCGAACGTATAAGGCTGTTTAACTGAAAATGCACGCGCTAAAATGTGTTTTGTTCGCTCTGACGGGACTACTTAAACTCGCCGCTTGGACATCACTCGTCCGTCCGTTCGACCGTCGTTGTTTAGAGAATTACTACCCTGGGGGGTTATTATGACATAGTTGTGCAATTCTGTTTACGCTGAGAGAAAAGGACCGAGCTATATAACTGCCATAGCTCTGTCCCTTACACTAACCGTAAAATGAACTGCATAGTTATATGTCATAATAACTCCCCTGATCTGATGATGGAACCGCAAAGTAGAGACAGGATCTTTGCTGTACTTAAAACTTCCCCAAGCCATTGAGGTTGGACTCGTTAGTTTGATCCCAATAAGCGAAATATGACAGTGCAAAAAAAGTACAGCTGGCAACGAAACTTTATCGCAAAAATGTATATTTGACTGAAATTCATTTAAAGTCAGATATAAAGAAAACAAGTGAACACTGGCGTATTTTGTTTTGCTCCGTAGGATTTTTAATGTATTTTTTATGTCGCTTGGCTTTGTGTGTTGCTTCTTTAGTTTTTAATCAGAGTTAATCAGGGACTGCCACAGTTACTAAAAGAAAACTCTTTTTACGTTTTAATTAGGTCAGGACTTGTATTTTGGCTTATGCTTGTGCTACTTAAAGTGTTAATCTTTAAACTTTAACGAAATATTTTTTTTTACACAAATAAGTACTTTTCACAGTTAAAGAATATTGTTTTTTTTCTGCTTTTTACTTGAATATTCATAATATTCATTACGTTTTTACTTTAAATTGCATACTGCAAAAGCTATTATTAGAATTGGATAAAAAATGATTAAAACATTTTTTTTCCGTTAAACTAAACGTTTCAGCAGGGTGTCCCTTGGAATCCCTAACGTTTGTCCTAACTCATCGTTTGCTAGAATTTTCATTTGCCCTAAACTGGTTTTCAGATAAGTCAGGCAACTTTTTAAGTTTTCCAATTAGAACACTAAAACGCATTAAAATTATAGCGGAAATGGCTTTAGGATAAATGAAAATTAGGACAAACGATGCATTAGGACAAATGACGATTAGGGGAACCGTGTCGGTATGGTAAATAGCACTTGGAACAGAATCGCCGCATCAAGGACGTCATAGAAATCCTCGGAGGAAGCATGTGGACTATTGTGGACGAGTATATGCTAAAAATAAAAAAAAAGAAGAAGAAAAGCACTTAGGAGAATTTAAATGACGTTTATCCTAAACAGTTCTGATGGGACGTAGCTGTCACAAAAAAAATACTAATTTAGCTCCGGGCCTAACGTTTCTCACGCCTAAATGAAGTCCGACTTTCTCAATTTTTGAACATATTGTACTTAGTTATTATGAAAAAAAATATATGTACGTTTCAAGTTTTTATTTAATTTTGTTTGTTAGTTTCCAGTTAATATTTCCTTGGTTTAAGGGGAGAGATACGTTATTGTTTTTTTATGATTTTTGATGTACATAAAAAAAATCTCTTACGTTAAACGTGTACGATCAAATGGAGGAGTGCTGAAGAGAACAACTTGGCATTCCAGAGGTGTTATTCTCTCAAAAACAACGGACGGGCGTACGAACGAGCGATATCGCAGCGGCGAGTTTAAGTAGTCCCGTCAGAGCGAACAAAACACATTTTAGCGGGTGCGTCCGTCCGACCGTCGTGGATGAGAGAATCACTACCCAGGCAGCGCCTCGACAGTCCATTTTTATCCCCACCAACACTCACATAGTGAAAAAAGAATTTTAAAATAACACACCCCGCACACGTTTTATTTATATAAGATGTAAATAATAAGGCTTGACTTCAGGTAATTTTTTCCTATCCACAGATAAAAAAAGGTTTCAAATTGTCATAAATAGTGTAAAGCCGCGCTTAATACTACATTGTTGTTTGTAGCGCAGCATTGTTCAATTAAGGCTCTTAATCATTAATTTATGTTTCAAACACCGCAACAAAGTCAGCTGTTCATCGCGGAAGTTAATTACTCTATCAACCTCGCCTAGTGAGAAACTGTTGCTGATATTATTAGGATTCCATAACTAACTGTACCAAAGGAACCGTGTTATCAAGAGATGTCGTGACAGATATAAACATCTTTTTTCTATCCCTCCTAGTAGAACAAACTACTCTAAGAACATGTTTATCAAGCTTGTGAGTACACTTTATAATAATGATAACATACTTATAGATATAAACATATTCAACTGTACTATAAGTGTGTTTTTGGAACGTATAATGAATAAGTATACTCTGTTTTTCATGCTAACGTCAGGTCACTGTTTTCTTTTCTGTTTTATAAATACATTTTGTAGCGAGGCACAAAATATTATGTAAACAAGTTTATAGGTAAAATAATTAGTACTTAATCATTTTGTATACATTTTTGTTTGTGTTACTAATATTATTTTACTAAGTATTTTAAATTTTGGGAACTATAGGTCCAGGTAGGTTGTATAACTGTTTGTTCCAAAATAAATACATAGATACATAAAATCACGACTGTTTCCCAGCGGGGTAGGCAGAGACCACTTCTTTCCACTTGCTACGATCTTGACAAATTTCTTTCGCTTCTTCCACTTTCATATATCGAGTCATGCACGTACGTCGGTTTCGGGTACTTAAGATAAATTTAAATAAATAAGTAAATAAATAAAAATATAAGCCCCCGCTCTCCGTGGGTCTTTCAGCGGTCTGTTTCTTCTGAACCGTAGTTGGTAGGCATTTGACATTTTCTCAGAGCCTGTATTTCTATTGCTACTACATAATTTAAAAAAATCTAAGTGCTTGTTTGACTGTTTACACATTTAGGGTTCCGTACCAAATGTATCCGCCCGCATCCCTTTTAATGGTTCCAACGGAATACCAGCGCTGACTTTAATGCCAGCATTACGCTGAGTTGGGACCATTTTGTGGCTTTCTTCTTGTACGTTAGACGAATAGGTGATTTTCTATCTTCCAACAAAGCACGTTATTTCTCCATTCCCGCGCTTGACCAACATTTGACCCAATACCGGAAGCTCATCACAGACAGCCGTCACATCCGGCTATGCAGACCGTACATGCAGAATCAATTTTCAATCTGAACGTCTTTCATACGTCTGACCTATTTTAGCATTCTTCGATATTATGGAATCACTCAAGCGGGAAATGAGTATTTTAAGGGTACGGTAATATGAACTGGATAATACCCTACATGAATGTTTTTAGGGTTCCGTAGCCGAATGGCAAAAAACGGAACCCTTATGGATTCGTCATGTCTGTCCGTCCGTCCGTCCGTCCGTCTGTCCGTCCGTATGTCACAGCCACTTTTTTCCGTAACTATAAGAGCTATACTGTGGAAACTTTGTAAGTAGATGTATTCGGTGAACCGCTTTAAGATTTTCATACAAAAATAGAAAAAAAGCAATAAATTTTTGTGGTTCCCCATACTTAGAACTGAAACTCATTTTTTTTTTTTGATCTAACCCATACGTGTGGGATAGCTCTTCAAAAATGATATTGAGGTTTCTAATATATTTTTCTTCTAATCTGAATAATTTGCGCGAGAGACGCTTTCAAAGTGGAAAATGTGTGTCCCCCCCCCGTAACTTCTAAAATAAGGGAATGATAAATGTAAAAATAATATATGATGTACATTACCATGCAAACTTCCACCGAAAATTGGTTTGAACGAGATCTAATTATTAGTTTTTTTTTAATACGTTATAAATCGTAAACCGCATTTTACCTTTCATTCAATCCACTCCAATATAATATAGAATAAAGAAATACATTTATTTAGATGTATAGTGGTACGGAACCCTACATGCGCGAGTCCGACTCGCACTTGGCCGCTTTTTTTAAATTATTGTTACAGTATACATAGAATGTATTGTACATAATGTCAGGTAATTTATGGATAACTAGCTGCTGCCCGCGACTCCGTCCGAGTGGAACTCGTTAATATCGTAGCTCCATACAAATTTTTACCCTCTATTTCACTCCTTTAGGGCAGTGTTTTTCAAACTTTTTGGGGTCACGGCCCTTAATGACCATCAAAATTGCTTCGCGACCCCCCAAAACCCAATTTGTACGATTAATCTTAGAGCCCAACTCTTATTTAACAATGCTAAAACTGGAGTTTGTATCCGTATCAATGGGTATTCAGGGTGAAAAGAATGATTGAATACCCCATCTAGCAAAAGAAGCCCTTAGTATTTTGATACCCTTTTGCTACTTCTTGTAATTTGTAATTGATATTTGACATTCAAAAAGTGTTCTTTATGAATCTATATTGAATAAAAAATTTGACTTTGACTTTGACTTTCTTATTTGTGTGAGCTGTCCTTTTCATCAATGGTTGACACTAAAATAAAGAAGAGGAATACATTAAATTTGGAAAATGATTTAATCGTCTGCGTGTCGCGACAGGAACCGTGTTTTGATAAATTAGTTCAAAAGAAACAAGCTCATACTTCGATTGAATAAAAAATATTTTTATAATCATAAAATAAATAAATATGTAAGATTGATTGCTGTTTTATTGAAATGCACATCCTTCAAAAAAAATGTTTCCATCTAGTCACAAGACTTTCTCGGAGCTGAGCCTCGCGACCCCTCTGGACAGGTCTCACGACCCCCCGGGGGGTCGCGACCCACGCTTTGAAAAACACTGCTTTAGGGGATGAATTTCGGACAAAAAACTAACCTATATCCTTTCTCAGGATTCAAACTATCTTTGCACCAAATTTCACCTAAATCGGTTCAACGGTTTTAGCGTGAGGAGGTAACAGACAGACAGACACACTTTCGCATTTATATCATAACATATTTTAGCGCCTGCATTTTCAATTTAGCAGCATGGTTTCTGCCGATGGATCGAACGTATAAGCGCTAAAATGTGTTTTGTTCGCTCTGACGGGACTACGTAAACTCACCGCTGTGATTTCGCTCGTTCGTCCGCCCGTTGTTTTTGAGAGAATAACATCCCTGAAATGAAGTTTGTACCGTCTGACTGGATAAATAAACTAGCTTATTAGTGATTCGTCCGTCGAGTTCAAAAGTGAGTTTCTTAAAAAAAAAACCCAGCTAACATAAAACATATTGTAACAAAGAGTAAAAGACTAAGCTTTGCTGTGCATCCATTGTCCGAAGATTTACGAGTACAACTTAATTTAGGAGCGAGACGACCGCGACGTTCAAATAGTTAAAACTTTAAGCACTTCGTAGTTTTTAGCAGCTTTTTAGGGTTCCGAAGTCAAATTAAGAACCCTATAGTTTCGCTATATCCGTCTATCTATCTGTATGTCACACTCACTTTTTTAGAAACTATAAAAGTTACTTAACTTCAATTGTGTACACGTATGGATACCTTATACATACAGCTCACTAAGATCAATATTGAAATTTTTTTTGAATACTTCCCAAACATGTACCTAGGGGTAAAAATATTTATTTTACTTTAAAACATCTGTCCAACGTAATTAGCCTGTTACGTGTCCCCACCCGGTACACGGTCCACTACACAATTCCAAAGAGTCATAAAATTATGATCTTTTTGAATTGATAATTATGAATTGATCTAGACAAGTTTTAGTAGAAGACTTTATTCTAATACCGCTTATAGATCAAACCCACCCTACCATACGTAGGGAGGTATAGCAATTAAATTACTTATGCAAATAAAAAAAAGAGTTTTAAGGCGTTTCCTTCTTCCATTGCGTTACAGCCAAAACTTTAAATCCTAAAAATCTTGGAAATATACATACATACATTAAATCACGCCTGTTTCCCAGAGGGGTACGCATAGACCACTTCTTTCCACTTGCTACGATCTTGACAAATTTCTTTTGCTTCTTCCACATTCTTATATCGAGTCATGCACGCACGTCGGTTTAGGGTACTTAAGATTCGGCCCTTTACCAGTATTTCTCCGATTTGACTCGAAAAAGTACGTCTAGGGCGGCCCCTTCCGACCCGTCCACTCACTTTCGATCTGTATATCTCTTGGAAATATCTTAAGTAAAAGCACATTGTAACGAACTTAAAAGGGAAACTATCACGACTAATAAGGCTTAATCCTACTAAAAATCTTTTAAGACCGCACCAAATAACTTTAAATAACGATAAACGCTTAATATGCGCGATACGCTTAATTTGACGACGCGCTGGCCTAGTTGGTAGTGACCCTGCCTACGAAGCTAGCGGTCCTGGGTTCAAATCCCGGTAAAGGCAGATATTAGTGTGATGAGCGCGAATATTTGCTCCTGAGTCATGGATGTTTTCTATATATTTAAGTATATTTTTCTCTATATAAGTATTTATATCGTTGTCTAGTACCCATAATACAAGTATTGAGCTTAATTTGGGACTAGGTCAATTGGTGTGACAATGTCCCCTGATATTTATTATTTATTTAATATGTTGAAAATTTGTCTGAAAAATATGGTTCTTTTACTTTTTTTATGTCAATTTTGAATCCAAGATAGCGCATCCCACAACCATATTACCATCACTTTTTAACGAATTCATGCAACGCTATCGTGCAACGTCAAATTGAGCGAAGGGACGCACCGTCGTAAATTAATACATTTCCGTACTGTACTGTACTTTTTTAGCCAAGTCGTCATTTACTTGTCAAGACAATTCTAACAAGCCCTGACACGACGGGCTTATCGTTTGTAATTTAGGAGTTCCTATGGCCACCTTGAGTTTTCATCATCAGACCAGCTCAATGTTACAATATTATTGTATTGTCATCAAAACTAGTAAGGAAGGAGGAACCGGGAATATACATACATACATATACATACATACAGTGCAAGTTAAATGAAAACTTGTAGAAATGCTAAAGTACATACATAAATACATTAAATCACGCCTGTTTCCCAGAGGGTTAGGCAGAGACCACTTCTTTCCATTTGCTACGATCTTGACAAATTTATTTCGCTTCTTCCACATTCATACATCGAGTCATGCACGCACGTCGGTTTCGGGTACTTAAGATTCGGCCCTTTTCCAGTATTTCTCCGATTTGACTCGAAAAAGTACGCCAATGTAAGTATAACAACGTTTTAGTACACAAGACCATTTCTCCTAGATTCTAAAACTTTATCGATATTCCAGTTCTTCGAAGTGGTGGCAAACAATTGATTCCGTGACTGGAAATAAGCATTCTGTAATGAAAGCATCAGAAAAGTAAATAGAATCCTTATTTCTAAATTTACGATTCATGAAAACTAGAAACATAAAAAAATATTTCAGTAAATAGACTAGCTGGCTCTCTATACTACCTCTACACGAAAAAATAATATTGCTTTTGACATGTTTATTGTAATGAATTTGTTTCTAAGTAAACCGCAATTACTGTCAAGTCAATAAAAGTTATCATAAAGATGACGATACGATAACATGTTAAAAGCAATATCGTTTTACCACGTAGAATAGAAGCCCTGGGGCCCTAGCAAAGAAGCATAACGCTAACTATCGTTTCTATTCGTTTCGTTTTTAAGCCAATCGCCTCTGGTGAGTCGCCATTTTTGTTTCCCAACCAGGAGCGGGTATATTTCTACGCGGAAAAACAATATGATTAAAACAAGTACAGAAGTTGTATAAAGGTTGCATTCAAACTTTTTAACGACATAAAAATGTCGTAATCCCTTGAAAAGTTCAACAAAAACCTAACCTAACCTAACCTTAAAACCTGACTTGACTTTTAAATATTGTCAAAGTATTTATTGTCGTCTAAGTATTTATAACAAAAAACCCCTCCAATTGATTGTAAGTAACAAATTAAATAAAATGCAAAACTCACCTTATTAGAGAAGTCAATAAGGTATATTTTGCAACTTATTGAATTTGTTTGTAACGCGGTATTGCAGTATTTGCAATGCTTTTGAACTAGAACCGTTAGGGGAAAATTCGAGTAGTTGACGAGCTGTAGGCCTCCAACAAGATGGAGTGACGACCTTGTAAAGATCGCGGGAACGCGGTGTATGCGAAAAGCACAAGACCTTGGGGGAGGCCTATGTCCATGATTTTTAGCTTTCGTCTAATTCTAAACATCCAATTATGATGTAAGTTTCCTCTGTCCCCCGTACTAGTAAAAAACTGTATCACGGTGGGACAGGATTCACCGTCTTCAGTAATCGACATTTAAAAATATAAGTAACACAGAAATTTTAACAAAATATGTGTGGGTAACTGAGAAACGGTTATCTATGATTTCATTTTAGCTGCTGCATGAGAAGTAAACATGTAGTAAATGTAAAAAATGAAGATCAATCCTAAGTTTGCTTAAAGTAATTTACATATAAATATTATAAGGCATGCAATTTAAGGTGAGTGTGTTTAGTGTATGTGTGTATGTGCAGGGATGAGAGTGTAGGTACATAAATACTCATTTGTATGTTAAGTTTTTGTATGTTTGATAATGTGTGGTTGTATATGTATGTTCGTAAGTATACAGGGTTATTGGTAATTCGACGTATTCCCGTTAGGAGGTGATAGGGGTGACTATTTGCGGTAATTTTAACCCCCATATGCATTATGCAAAAGTGAACCATTTTTGAGTTATCATGTTTTTTAGCTTTTTTCAAAATAAGTCAAAAATGCAGCATCAAAAATTAATTAAAAAAAAAGTATCCATTTAAATCTATTTTTTTCTTCTTATTTATAAAAACAATAAAACTCTGGTTATTTATCAATATTAAAACAACAATTATCGGTCCAAATTTAAAAATGCGAGACTAAAAACGATATTATTTCTAGATTTTTTAGATATCTTTTTCCACTAAAATGCCTTAAAAACAAAAAAAAAAATTATGAAACTTGGTTTGCAGATTAATTTAAAAACATAACCGTTTTCTTAGCTCTCCAAAAATGCATAACAACTAGGAACTTATTTCAAAGAAACTGAAAAAAAAATGATCACAAAAGAAGCAGGCGGAAATTTGGATTCGAACTAAACACAAGGTAGTTCTTTAAAAAATCCCATAAAATTAATTAAAAACAATACCCAATGTCAATAAAACAAAAAAACTATTTTAAAACAAAATTTAAAACCAGTAGCAGTTTAATAGTAATAACAATTAACAATTAATAATAGTAACAATTAACACATTTTTTAATTTAAAGTTCTTGCTCGAAGTGACTTCCCCTATTGCGTACGCAAAGTCGCATTCTTTTTCTTAGTTGTGACTTAACTACCGAAGTAGGTAGTCAAATTATTACGCATTGCATTTGCTGCATTTATAATTCTCGTCTTGAGTTCTTCCGCGGATGACACAGGCGAGAGGTCGTAAACTATGGATTTCATGTGACCCCAGACATAGAAAGCAACCGGCGTTAAATCCGGACTTCTCGTGGGCCACGGAATGGGTCCTCCTCGCCCTATCCAACGATTAGGAAAATGGCTATCGAGCCATCGCCTAACATTGACACCAAAATGTGCAGGACATCCGTCTTGCTGGTATATCATGTTTTGCCTTGTAGCCAAAGGCTTTTGCAACGGTAACAGTGAAGCTGCTCGTCATGATTATTCGCGTCGGTTTCCCAATCGCCGGTTACCCCATGTATCCGTTTTTAATGGAGTGTATAGGCGAATCCGAGAAACTGGTTGTGTTCAGAGAAGACAAATTAATGCCGGAAGACCCCCAGTCCATGTTGTTAATTGCGAAGAGGATATTCTGCAAGAATTTATCGATGAACCAACAATTTCGACAAACACCGTCGCCACACGACTCTCTGTAACACAATGGAAAGCGTGGTCTACAGTGCATAATGCAGGATTGGATAGGGCGAGGAGGACCCATTCCGTGGCCCACGAGAAGTCCGGATTTAACGCCGGTTGCTTTCTATGTCTGGGGTCACATGAAATCCATAGTTTACGACCTCTCGCCTGTGTCATCCGCGGAAGAACTCAAGACGAGAATTATAAATGCAGCAAATGCAATGCGTAATAATTTGACTACCTACTTCGGTAGTTAAGTCACAACTAAGAAAAAGAATGCGACTTTGCGTACGCAATAGGGGAAGTCACTTCGAGCAAGAACTTTAAATTAAAAAATGTGTTAATTGTTACTATTATTAATTGTTAATTGTTATTACTATTAAACTGTTACTGGTTTTAAATTTTGTTTTAAAATAGTTTTTTTGTTTTATTGACATTGGGTATTGTTTTTAATTAATTTTATGGGATTTTTTAAAGAACTACCTTGTGTTTAGTTCGAATCCAAATTTCCGCCTGCTTCTTTTGTGATCATTTTTTTTTCAGTTTCTTTGAAATAAGTTCCTAGTTGTTATGCATTTTTGGAGAGCTAAGAAAACGGTTATGTTTTTAAATTAATCTGCAAGCCAAGTTTCATAACATTTTTTTTGTTTTTAAGGCATTTTAGTGGAAAAAGATATCTAAAAAATCTAGAAATAATATCGTTTTTAGTCTCGCATTTTTAAATTTGGACCGATAATTGTTGTTTTATTATTGATAAATAACCAGAGTTTTATTGTTTTTATAAATAAGAAGAAAAAAATAGATTTAAATTGATACTTTTTTTTAAATTAATTTTTGATGCTGCATTTTTGACTTATTTTGAAAAAAGCTAAAAAACATGATAACTCAAAAATGGTTCACTTTTGCATAATGCATATGGGGGTTAAAATTACCGCAAATAGTCACCCCTATCACCTCCTAACGGGAATACGTCGAATTACCAATAACCCTGTATAATTATTATATCATCTTCTTTAGTAATTGTTCCGTATTCTCATAATCTTGTTTTTTTAAATAATCTTCCAGTGCTTTTTTACAGGAGTATAAATTAAGTGGCCGAATATTAATGTTTTTATTCAATTTATTATACAAATTAGGCCCTAAAACCTTAATGAATTTATTTGAAAATTTAGTTTTATGCTTCGGTACGGAATACACGATATCACTTCTCCTTCGGAATGCGGAATAGTCAGGTATTTTTTTATGTTGCTTACATACAAGCAGTTTAATAAATAATTGTCTAACTGTCAAGACAGCAGTTTCTGCGTATAAGTTACGCGTTGGGTAACGATACTTTTTGAATGACAGCACCTTAAGCACTGCACGCTGTGATCTCTCAAGCTTGAGTATAGCAGTTTTTGATGCTCCGCCCCATGCTGTAATGCAGTAACTGGTGACCGACTGGCACAGTGAATAGTAAACTGATATTAATAGTTTTTTATCGCAAACATGCCTTAAGTTTTTAAATATGTATATCAATTTCCTAACTTTTCCTGTGACATTTGCGATTTGCTCACGCCAATTAAGACATTCGTCAAGTAAAACACCCAAGTACTTGATAGACGGTACCTGACGAATCGATTCACAACGGCAGTCAGTGGTTTCAGCGCAGTAGTGGGCTTTGATTGATATAGTGTTTGATGGTGGTTGTAAATTCTTCCTGATACTGAATGTCATGCAATGTTTTTTGAAAAATTTAATGTTAGCAAATTCTGATTAAGCCATTCATTTATTTTATTGAATCCAATTTGCGCACAATCATTAGCCTTTTCCCAAGAGTCTCCATGAAACAAAACAGCAGTGTCATCAGCAAATGCTACTATTTCAGCGTTAGGGAGTTCTAGTCTGCACAAGGCGTCAATATATACAAGAAATAGGGTAGGCCCTAGGACACTACCCTGTGGTACGCCATATTCAATTCTTTCGTCCTTGCTATTTTTATCTCCAACTCTTACTGACTGTGATCGATCAGTAAGATAACTTCTAACAAGTTGTAAAGGTTGGCCGCGTATACCTTTGTCCTCCAGGTTCTTTAAAAGTATTGGAACGGAAACTGTGTCAAAGGCCTTTTTGAGATCTAGGAAGACATCCAATACCTTTTTACTACTATCTAATTTGTCGACAATATAGGAAGTTAATTGATGTATAGCATCTTCTGTAGACCTTTTTTCTCGGAATCCATGTTGTTGAGGACTTAGTAGATGGTTTTTTTCTAGGTAGTTTTTCAATCTATGATTAATAAGCTTTTCCAGTACTTTGGCTAATGTCGGCAGTAGGGCTATAGGTCTATAATTTGATATACAGTCTCGTTCTCCAGACTTAAAAATAGGAACGATGACTGATTTTTTAAGAGCATCAGGGAACTGACCGGTTTCAAAGCAAAGGTTACAAATTATAGTAATCGGATGGGCTAAAGTATCAACAGCTAGTTTTAAAATTTGCGAGGAAATACCATCCCATCCAGTGGAAGAACTTTTTTTTAGTTTATTTATTGTACGTTTTACTTCTGCTTCATCCGTTGGTAATAATGCCATTGAATTTACGGGAGTTGGAGCATAGGTCAGAGTTTTGTGACAGTTCATTTTAGATACGTGATTTTTATTTATTATGTCATTCGCCAGATCTTTTCCTATGTTTGTAAAATATAGATTTGCATAGTCGAGAGATTCTTGAGGAGATTGTTTTAGCATTAGGATATGGTTCATATTATTTGAATCGGTTTTTAGGTTGCAAATGTCTTTAATTAAATTCCACTGTTTCTTAAGATTATTTTTGTATTGGTTAATTTGTGATCTTTGATAGGCCCGTTTAAGTGTATCGTTTGTAGGTTATACGGGCTACTACGTTATCAGGATCTTTCTTAAGAGCATGGTGAGGTTTGTCCCGATTTCTCAGGCACCGGATGATGCCTGGGGTGATCCAGGGCTTTAAGTTTTGTTTTCTTCGTGATATCTTAGTTAATATAGTGTGTTTGGCAATAGTTCTATTAACCATATAAAGAAATAAGTCAGTAACTTTATTAACGTTCGAATCTTTTAGTACGGATGTCCAATCAATTTCATTTAGTTCGGTTATAACTGCTGGATAATCAATTTATATAAACGTTCTAGGTGAGGTATATTTTCGCGGGCTCTTAATTTCCGAAAGTGATAATATAACAGAACTGTGGTCAGTAGTTGAGCAGTCGCATACTATGGTAGCATAAGGGAGTTTAGTTTTAATCACACAATGATCCAGGCAGTTGTTGCCCCTAGTGGGAAGCTTGTGGGATGGGAGAAGTCCATGTGAAGCCAGCATATCAAGATATTCGGATGATCTATTGTCTTGGTTTTCATCTATTATATTTATATTCATGTCACCTATTAAAATTATATTCTTAAAGTTTTTAAGGTTCGATAATACAAGGTCAAGAGACGTGGTAAATGAGTTTGTATTCCAATATGATGGAGGTCTATATACTGATATTATTGCATAATCCATACCGATAGTCGAAACGAGACAGTTTGCATCTAGAAGTTCTAACGGTTCAGTGGTTTTTAGGGACAAGTTGGTTTTAGAATAAATAACAATTCCGTCATTTTGGTTTAAATGACGATTACTCGAGTAGCACGAATAACCATGCATTGTGGGTAAGATGGTGTCTTTTGAAAGCCAACACTCTGTTAAGACAATGATTTCCATAGTTATTTCTATTCTCTCTAACAGTATCTGCAAACTATCAAAGTTATGATTTATGCTTCTAATGTTCTGTGTTAGTATTTTTAGGTTAGCATTGGAGTCACTGAGAATATTTTTGCAATTTTCTGGAGTACTGACTGCCGCAGAGCCGCCAATATTGATGGTTTCATCAATATCTGTAAACAAGTCTTGTAAATCAGTCATTTTTCACATTTGTTATTATAAAATGCAACAAGGTGCACGTTGTAACAACAAAGTAATAAAAAGGCAACGCAGCGGCAGCAGTGATTGGTAGGATAGAATTCTATCTGGAGAAGATGATTTAAATAATTTTCCAGTGTTATGAGTACGTGTATAGTGTGTATCTTATGTAAGTGTATTGTGTTGATGAGTGTATATAATAAACGTTCCTGAGATATTACAATTATTAAAGTTATCATATTTACTAGTCATTGACTGAGAGCAGGGGCTTTGAGGGCTTCGATTTGTTGGGTTGATTTGATCCAGATTGGTGCCGAATCATCAGATTGTTTTACAAATACCTTGCCTTGCCAGGTCCAGCAATGTCTGAAATTGTAGTTCTTTCTCAGGTCACGTGCAAAGTAGTGCAGTCTCCTGGCATGAGGCGTCAGTGATTCGGAGATGAAAACGGGTCTCTTTCCCCCTTGTAAGTTTAAACATTCTGTGTTAAACTTATCTTCTTTGTGAGTCTTGTTGTAATCCTTTATACCTTTAAGTACTGCACTGCTCTGCTCTGCTGTCTGATATTCGACTATAATTAACTTCTTCTGAGTAGTTTTAGCTCTCCAGATTTGTTTCAGATTGTTTGATGGGATAGGTACTTGGAGTTTGTTATGTATTTTATTCAGTACTCCGGCTAGATCTTCATTTTCCTGTTCAGGAATGTTTTTTATCTCGAGTGTGGTAGCACGCTGTCTTCTTTGCAAGTCTTCAACTTGGTCTTCAAGTTTATTTATTTTTAGTAATGCCTCGTCATGTTCTAGGGACATTTTCTCGACTTTTTGGTTCAAATTATCATAATAAGGATGATGTATGTTCGAGAATTTTCTCTATTTTACAGTTAGTGTCAATTATTACCTTATTTTGTGTTCGTAGTTCTTCAATTGCATCACATAACCTCCCATTTTGGATGTCTCGATCTGCCTTAAAGCTATTGAGCATTTCCTTTATTTCATCCATGTCGGAAAGTTGCTTACGTTTTCTAGTGTTGACGTAAGTAGTATTACTTTCACTACTACACAATTCCGGCGTCGAAGAATATCTCTCATTACCAGGAGAGCGAAGCATGTTATTCTTTTGCATATACTGCGCGCGCTTATCACTAAGATCTTGTACACGCACAATATGTTTAACTGAGCGGTTATTGAAGTTTGTGTTCTGATACTAAATCAATTAAGTTGATGTTACTTTGGCAATAACTTAAAAAATTAAATATAATATTATGGCGATGGGTCTTGAGGACTCCTCGTAACAGCTAACGAGCGATGAAACTTCCATTACATATGCTGTTTATGTATTTTATGATCAAAACACGCCATACAAAACAAGGAAGTAAACAAGTAAAGTAATCCTGGAATACCTTTCAACATAAAAATATGACAAGCCTCGATCAAAAGGAATGAGTAAAATCAATCTCCTTTCATACAGTCCCCTTTCAACTGAATCCCCTCGAACAATCACAATACTTTATGACGTTTGTTAAAAGAACAGTCACAAGTCAAAGTACCTTTTAAAAAACGTGACTTCTCCAAGTTATTTGGCAAATTTCGACGTTTCCAGATTTTTCGTGACCTTATTACAGGGTAATGCGCTTAAGCAAGGTACGAGTCTGTGAACTGCTTTATTATACTAAAATAAATTGGAGACAAATTCATACTAGGGAATGCAATTAACCGATTATTAGACATTTTTGTATGACCATAACCGGGGTGTCTATCATTTTATCGAAATTCCTGTCGTCGAGTTATCATATCGCCGAAAACTATTCCACGAATATTATTTAATTTTTTGTTCTAATCGCATAATCATCAATTCATTGCTTATCGAGTAATAGATCAACTATTCATCGTAAATAATTTAGAATTTGTCTCAAGTCGTAACTTAACTATTCATCGAATTTACCTTTCATAGAATAAATTAGTTGATCGATGTATTAATTCATCGAAACATGATTCACAGATGGTACGTTCCATATATTATTATAGCCACGAACAATGTTTCATCGAACGATGCATTTGTTATTGCAGCGAGTTAGTTTCAATACCTAATATTTTGTATGCAAATTGAAACAAATGAAGTCGGTTCTGGCTGTTTTGGTCGCAGTTAAACCTAAGACTTCTCCTCGCTGCGCTCGTCGTCGTACCTAACTTTTCTAGTTTTATAATACGTCGCAGATGCGAAATAGGGCGTTAAAATGTACTGTTGTTGAAACGTATTATCAAATATAGTATAGTAACACAGGTGAAACGATATTCTATGTAAAAAGAATTTTGAGTACTGAAACTTACGTTAGACCAAAATTATAGTAAAAGCCATTCGATGAACGACTATATCGTTGAACAAATAAAATAATGAAGTAGAATTCGATAAATTGATTATTCCGTAAAAGGCCATTCGAGGAAACGTATGAGCGATTTAACGGAGTTCGATAAATGATTTTTATGTTGTAATAAAATTCTGCTAATAGTGTTAGGTATAGGAAATGATAATCGATGAAATGGTTTTCGGTAAAATGATGGATTACCCCATAACCGGTTAAAACCTGCGATAATTTGCGCAGGATAAAGTGGGCCTTGTAAGGAGCTGCACACTTTGGTACCTTGTCGCTTTAACGTCTTTGACAGATCAATGCAACAGTTCGAACAAAACGTTTAAGTAAATAAAGTAGATAAAGCACCAAAGTGTGCAGGTACCATAAAAGAAAATGATTCCTTGACCACTTCGGACTCTGTCAAAGTGACGTAATCAATCAAAACGTATGTACTTCTTATGATTTAATTTTTATTTTTATTTTATTAGCATCTATCAGTGATCAGGAACCAATTTTTCTAATTCAGTTAATAATGGCAATCACGTTTATGTCAAAGTTACATGAAACAAAACTTATTTTTTTATGTAAAAAATATATTTTGAAACTAATTTTTAATTGAAATGAATCATCAGTATCATCACCCTACTAATTGTTTAGTCTATGCGTTAACAATACTTAACTGATAAGTTCATTGGCGCAATATCTGTCAAATTTCCCGCCAAAGCGATGGCACTTGACGTATCTACTTCACTTCAATAATTAATGTAGGATGTCCATGTATCCAGTGGTGATTGGTTTTAACAATATAATTAAATTAACTTAAATAAATTAAACAGCGAGTTAATTGTTTGAAACATCCATCAACCATTAAATTCCATTTTTGTTGCTTATTAATAATTTTCAACTCCTGATCACCGATAAAAAATCACCGCGTATAAATAAAAATGAATCACTAAATGTGTTGCTAGCGCAAAACTCGAGAACGGCTAAACCGATTTGGCTGATTTCTTTTTTGTTGTGTTCGTTATTGTCAGGATAAGGTTAATATGTAAGAAAAAATATGAAAAATCCAACGGAAAGGTCGGAATTTTGCAGCGGGGCGAAGCCGCTGGCGGGCAGCTAGTTAATAATAATTTAGAACAAAAATTGGAAAAAAACTCGTAAAATCATAATTTAAAATAATAAGACTAATAAGCCAAGTAAATCACTACATAGTATAAAACAAAGTCGCTTCCCGCTGTCTGTCCCTATGTATGCTTAGATCTTTAAAACTACGCAACGGATTTTGATGCGGTTTTTTTAGTAGATAGAGTGATTCAACAGGAAGGTTTTTATGTATAATAAATTTTGTTTTATGTACGTGTGTTATGGAAAACTCAAATAAACCGAAGCGAAGCGAGGGCGGGTCGCTAGTTATTTTATAAATTACCATTGGGAGGGGTAGATCCTTCTTTAAGTCAGTATTGTATTTTTTGGCAACGTTCTATCATTATACGTTGTCGAAAAA
This sequence comes from Acleris laterana, assembly GCA_963966035.1. Classification (NCBI taxonomy): domain Eukaryota; kingdom Metazoa; phylum Arthropoda; class Insecta; order Lepidoptera; family Tortricidae; genus Acleris; species Acleris laterana. The sequence goes on from OZ014461.1 coordinate 12,468,760, forward strand.
GTAATAAATTAATTGGTACAATAAAAATATCCATATAGATTCCCTCAAATCATCTCAAAATATCCAACATGAATAATCGCACGGCTAAAGGGGATAAAGCGAATATTTTGCGAAAAAACACAGCGTGTGTGTTTAAAAGCCGGGGAGTACGTCACAAACAGTATATAATAATTATCTTGTAGCATAACATTTTTAAATATTTCAACGTTGTCATTGTTAAAGAGAATGACATGTAACGTACGCCGAAGGGTTTTTACTAATGGTAATAAACATTATTACGCTATTTTTTAAGGTTCCAATAGTTTCTTCATGTCTTTCTGTGGAAGTTAAGGGATTAAAGGCTTGTAGTACTGTAAAGCGATGGGCTTGCAATTTGTCACAAATATACACATGGTAAACATCTTAGCCGCAACATCTTGTGCAAAATGTGGTTATAGGATTAACAGCAAGGTGTTAGAGTTCTGTAGAGCCTACCCCACTCGGGGATGAAGGCGTGACGGTATGTATGTATACGTATGTATGTAGTTTATTAAGGATTTGGCATCAAAATGCCTCCCTTAAACGTCGGTAATATGGAATCTACAGACGCTTCGGACGAGACCATCATTGCAGAAGAAAAGCGCCGGGAGAAATATTGCTTCGCAATATAAAACGTCTGGGCGTGCATTTGCTCCTATTATCAGTCTTTTGAAAATTGATATTAAAAAAAAGTTGTTTTTTACGTTGCTATTTTATATTATTGTAGATAATGACGTGTTTTATCACATTTAAATCATTAATAGATATCAAAATGGTGAAATTCTTTTTTTTTAGCCTGTTTTTGTGTCCCACTGCTGGCCAAAGGCCTCCCCTCTTTTTCGCCACTCCCGTCCCTATGCAGGGCAGGGGTGAAATACTCACTTTAAAAAAATAACGATTTATTTCTGAGATTTAGTGAGACTTATGATAGCTACTCTGCCCTCCTCGGAAAAAAGGACGTATTATATTATGTCTCATAGAACCTTGCTTGTATTAGTGGCCTTAAATCTTAAAACAATGGGTTTAATTTGCTATGGCTATAAAATTGCACATGCGTCCTTTTTATTTAGGAGGGTAGTACTGAGCATTATTTACAAAGTTCTTAAAACATGGTTTCTAAAAAATATTAACTGATTCTTTAATTTTGGTCTACCAATAATACAAGTTAATAAATCAGTTCACTGATTACTTTGTGACAAAAAACACTATGAAAATCCGTAACCTTTCAAAAATCATGCAAAACTGTCACACGATAGACTAATTCGCCAGACTCAACGTTAATACCGTCACTCAAAATTCTGCTATCCCCTGACGCGAGCATCAAATTCCTCGAAAAACATTCCCAAATCGTGCGACTGTGCTATACTAAAACAGCCAATAGAATCTCGAGTGCGACCTGCATGATAATACAAGTATTTTTCACAAGTATTTTCCACAAGTATTTTTGTCTCTGGTATCTGTTTTCTCAAATGCAAGGTGACATTGCGGGCTAAGGAGAAATACTTTCGCAAAATGTTGGAGACAGGATGTCGATAGGGCTTTGGATGTTGAGTGTGGATTCAAAAGGTTTTTGAATTGGTATTGATTGTCCTTTTCTGTTTCGTTTCTGTTGTGGGGATTAGAAAGGACTAGGTGTTCTCGATCCTTCTTTGTGCGGATAAAATTTCAAATCATTTATCAACTGGACTATTTATGGGGTTTTATTGATGACTAGCTTCTATTCTAATGCCAAGGGAACTTCAAAATTCAGAGTGTAAGATATCTCCATTTTAAATTTCATTTAAATCCGTCCAGCCCTTGCAGCGTGCAACTTTTGCAACTTTTGCATTTATGAAATTTGTAGGATTATAGTTCATTTCTTGAGTGTTAAAGTCTTTTTACTGATCACATAGTTTTATATAGCGTTATCGTTCAAACTACCAGATTAGTGATCGAAAATAGAATGTTATTTCAACTCTGTTTTGGTGTTTCCCATAAAATAAAATAAATCATTTCCGACATTTATGCAATTGCTACTTTTCAAAGCAGCAATGTTCCAAAAATAAATATTAATTAAATATTTTGGTTATTTACAGGTGATGAAAATAGTTGATAGGTACTACAAGAAAATTTTCATTCCTGTCTTATTCCTAGCAGAGGAATATTATAGAGCTATACTCTTATATAATTATACTCGTATAGCTCTATTCCTGACACTGAATTTGGCAGGATTTTGAAGCTCGAAATAACGTGCTCTGCACGGATAAAGGTCAAAGCGACCATGTAGGCGAGGGAGCTGTGTTTGTTCAATTGCCAAGCTCATTGACCTGTTTAGCCTGCTAGTATGTCGCAAAGCTGGATAAATTACTAGTCAAAGGGACATTTTGTAGGGTGCTTAATTTGAGAATATAATAATGTAATACTTTCATGTCGTCAATAAAATCAACAAAAACATTTGTAATCAAGTGATTTTAGGAAAGTTATTATAGGATTATTAGGATTTTTTGTCCGGTTAGATACGTGTATGGGTACCTACCACGTGCTTGACAGAAAAACCAACTAAGTATCAGTGTCAAATAGTTGTTAGGTGCATGCAGAGTGTTTGTGACTGCAATAATCGCCAATAAACTTACTAATGGCAAATTATTAATTAAACATTATGTAATGTAGGTAAGTGCTTATGACAAAAACAAAAAAGAGAATTCAGAACATAGGCTAAATAACAATTCTAAAACAAGTGCAAAGCCGAACTTATCCCTTTAAGGAACTTCTTTTAGGTAACCTCATGCTCAGCTCATGATAAAACCGGTTTTGAGTTTGATTTAATCGGTTGATAACGCTCAAAAATAAAAACATGTAACCAACCGGATTTTTAATAACCGGTTATTTACTAACCGGTTTTTACGAACCGGTTTTTTGTTAACCGGTTTTTTACGAACCGGTTTTTTACTTATCGGTTATTTTTTCAAATAAATTTACCTCTGAGCACGTGCACGGAGACAGCCGAAGCCGCGACGTCGGCGAGCGAGCAGGTGTAATTACCGGAGTCCTGCCGGTTCGCGTTGGCGATGTACAGCCGAGAGAGGGCGCCGTTGGCAGTCGCCTCGGTTTTCACACTGGAAAAAAAATGTTTTAACATTTTCGTCCCTAGGGCTATAACTAAACCTACGCTTTGTCCGTCCAAATTATAAAAGCTGGTTGGATTTTATACAAAATATGTATTAAACCGTCTCATTTACTGACAAAATTAATGAAAATTAAGTTGGACATTTTTAAGAGGGTTTCCATACAAGAAACGTTTTATTTCAATGATTATTTATTTTTATTTATTTGTTGTGTTTATCTTAAATATTGTAAAACAAAGAAACGTCCAATTTTGAATGTATACTTATAGTGCAAACCCAGAAAAAAATAACAAATTCTAATAAAAACTGTTACACTTGGGCTCACGCTGATGCAATTCAAAATTGAATTAAAATCGGAATATAATAATACGTACTGTGCGTACGGAACCCTCAGCACGCAAGTCCAGCTCGCACTTGACCGATTTTCAAAACAATCAATTTATATATTAATTCAATTGTGACTACAGTGGGGTTATTATGACATGGTTTTGCAGGTCATTTTACGGCAAGCGTAAATGACAGAGCTATGGAAGTTATATAACTCTGTCCTGTTCTCTCATCGTAAACAAAACTGCATAGCTATGTCATAATAACCCTCCTGTTGTTTCCGAATTAGCGATTCCATTATCGACAACAACACTGCCACAATGCAATTAATATGCTGTAACACAATTGTTCGAATGCACAAATCAACTGCACACATACGTCGATCACGATACGGTACTATATTTCAGCTCTTATATGTGTGGGTCAGTTAGTGGACCAGTACCCTTACCATGAATTACCTGCAATTAACGTTCTTAACAATTCGGTTGCGTCTTTCAAACATAATCTTAAGAAACTTGTCTTAACAATCCAAATATCTGGAACATAAACAGTCGTACTGACACACATGTACACATTGTACACACACACGCACTCACTCACACACAAATAGACACACTCGCATAATATAACGTACCTTCACTTACATGCATGGTTAGTTCTATGCAATTGTATGCAGTGTTTTGGTTTTGGTTAATTTTAAATAGTATAGTATAGTTATCACGCTGCGCCATTCATCTCTCCAGGGGCCCTAATATGGCTGCGTTACATACATACATACATAAACTCACGCCTTTATTCCCAGAGTGGGGTAGGCAGAGCTACAGAATTTCCAACAACTATAAAAACTTTTTGATAATTCTGTAACCACATTTTGCACACTTAGGCGAAGATGTTTACCAGTGTATTAGTGACAGGTTGCAAGCCCATCGCCTAACAGTACTACACTCCTTTATTACCTTAGTCGGCTTTTACGACATCCACGGGAAGATACGGAGTGGCACTATTCTAATCCGGTTACCACACGGGGGGTGGCTGCGATTATCGAGTGATAAAGTTTGGATAAGGCATCCGTCACTTTCTGACAGGTATATAAGTACGAGAGTGACGGATGCTTTATCCACATTTGACACGCGATATAGACGCAATCATACTAGGCCCACAGGTCTCACTGAAAGCGTCACGGAATATCTAAACAATATACCGTGGCATAAAAAGCTGAGTGGAGACCAATTTGGCCTTGAAAATATAATTATCTAGAGTAAGTTGATTTTTTTTTTTTTTTTTTTTTGTGTTATAGGAAGGCAAACGAGCAGACGGATCGCCTGATGGAAAGCGATTACCGTCACCCATAGACACCTGCAGCACCAGAGGAGTCACAGGTGCGTCGCCGGCCTTTCAAATGAGAGAAAATTGTATTATTTTATTTCATCTATTAATTTCATTTACTCGAGTCGAAGCTCTGTCCCTCGCAGACCTTACAGTATTACTATAGAATGCGAGGGACAGAGCATTCGACTCGCTAGCGAGTACGGTAATTGTACCTCATGGTAAGGTTACAGGCAGTCGATTTACGTTGCCTATGAATCAAGAACCGTCTATTGTACTGACTATTACACAAAGATAAATCGTATGTTACTCGCATAGCCACAGTGTTTACCCTGCAATTGCATTGAATTGAAGGAGTTAGTTCGTAAACAAGTCTAGCAAAAAGCAAGCTTTTAAAAACCCAACTATTGTTAGACCAACTTTAAATTGCTAAAAATCCTCAATGATCATTCAAAATGAAAAAATAATGAAATTTCACCCGTGTGGTTACCGGGTTAGAATAGTGCCACTCCGTGTCTTCCCGTGGATGTCGTAAGAGACGGCTAATAAGGGAATAAAGGCGTATAGTACTGTTAGGCGATGGGCTTGCAACCTGTCACTAATACACTGGTAAACATCTAAGCCTAAGACAGTGTGCAAAATGTGGTTACAGAATTATCAACAAGTTTTTAGAGTTGTTGGTAATTCTGTAGCTATGCCTACCCCACTCTGGGAATAAAGGCGTGAGTTTATGTATGTTTATGAATATGAAATTAACCTTAAAAAAAACGTATTCAATGTTAGCTCGTTTTTTATTATTAAATTTTGGTAACTGTCATCTTAAGTGACACTCATAAGATTAAAACAAATCGATTGACACAGAACCATTAAAATCGGCTTGCGCGTTTAGTTTCTAGAGCGCGACAAATTAATAAACATCCATACATACATATTATAGACTGATAAACACATTACACGCTTCTCTTTTGCCAGTCGGTTAAAAAGATTATTGATCAGTGACAAACAACAACGATGACCAACTAAAACGCACTAAAGGCAGTCACGGCATGCTCCCAAATCAGAGTAATGCTAGAATTAAAGTTATATAGGCTTTTTGTCCATCAGTTGTTGCTATTTCGAATACACTTGGTAGTATGGTCAAAGGTCATTTGCTAATGCGGGATAAATATATCAACCATCCTTCAACCATCTTGTATCTTGTCGCCATCTTCCCTATTACATAGTTGAGAAAGATTCAGAATAGTGACGACGCTCGCTGGCCTAGTTGGTAGAGACCTTGCCTACGACGCTAGCGGTCCTGGGTTATATGCCCGGTAAGGGCAGATATTAGTGAGCACGAATATTTTTTCCTATGTCATGGAAGTTTTCTACCTATATCTAAGTAAGTTTCTCTATATAAGTATTTATATCGTTGCCTAGCTCTCATAGTACAAGCCTAGAGCTTAGTTTGGGACAAGGTCAATTGGTGTGACATTGTCCCCCTGATATTTATTTACTTATTTTATTTATTTAACATCTATTCTACACGATCAGAACAACCATGAAACTCACCCAAGGCACAGTAACAGTAGTTCATCTTAAAACAAAGATATATCACGCGGCTCGCATGTGTGCGTACCTCGACCGTACGCGCCGCGGGCTACCACAAGCCAACTCAAGCCGGATTAGTCAGGGCTGCATCTTTGCCGCATTTGGTTGCGTATTTATTATCATAAAGTCAAATCAAATTATTTTTTTCGAAAATTTCCATATCATTGGTTAGTTACAAAAGAGTACCTGCTTATTAAGACTGCGCCGAGCGTACGCCGGATGTACAATGGCGCCCTCATTACTATTATTGTGTTTTCTATTAACCTAAAGTATTTTCTTGAAATTGTTTGGTATGCTTTTGTACTACAAATGAAAACACAACTTATAGAGTATATCACATAGTTTAATAACAAATTCACCACCGAGTTATCAACTTAACGTATCCCGTAAATTTAGTTTTTACTTGCGCTAAACGTATTGTCTGATTGCAAGGAAATTCTTTCGAAAAATGGCGCATCCACGAAGCCCAAGCGGTGATAGGTAACAAAAACTGAAATGGCTGGAAACGAACGGGTTTTCCACTTATACTTTGACAAAGGTCAAGTTGTCTTCTCAACTTCAACTTCATTCATTTTGGCTGTCGAATTGTTCTACAAGAACAATGTTTTGTTCAACTTGATCAAGGACATCTTAAATAAGTTTATATTTGGACCGGGTTTAGTTATTCTAAAGTAACTTATATAAAAATCGACGTCGCAAAAATGTTACACATAAATTGGAAAATGTCTAGTTATTTTGACGACACATTAGCCTTGGTAGTGACTGTGCCTACGAAGCTAGTGGACCCGGGCTCAAATCCAAGTAAGGGCAGATAATTTTGGATAATTCCTTTGTATTTAAGTACGTATTTATCTATAAAAGTATGTTTGTTTACCGAAGTGTTGCACCCATAGTACAAGCCTAAAGACTCGTTTGGGACGAAGTCAATTTGTGTGAGATTGTCCTCTGATATTCACACACACACACACACATAAATACATATTAAATAGCAAAAAAGGAAATGTTGTACTGCTTGTACAAATAGGTTAATTGATTTTTTTTAATGTGATTCCGAACGAAACTGCCTTCTGTAACACAGGGTTTCCTAGCTTAGGATGCAGGGTCGTGTTATATCCACTGAAATGTTTTTTTTTATATTCAATAAACTTATTCATATTTATTATAATTTACACTGACTTGATAAAATTCTACAAATCTTGGGATAAAAACTAAAACCATATCTCAGTTAATATTATTTATTCCGTGGAATATATTCTTAATTAACTTAAGCAAACCTTTCTAACGTTCATTCTTCATGTGCAAAAATATTCATTTATAATCGCTGAGCCTTCTCCAAGACATTCTTGACAATTCAGAAAAATGGAGTCGTAGATTCCCCGCTACATATTCGGGGGGTTTGTTTTTTTGCTACGTCATGAGGGTCAAATAGTGTAGAACCCGAAGATTTCGTTACCTTAGGAACAAATCTAGTTCTTGCTGATGTTATGGCAAAGGCAAATTCTACGTACGAGGCATCCGTGCCATCTCTCAATTTAGGTACTATCCGTGCTGAGGTGTTCGTAGAATCTACAACAATGGCTAGAGAATGACTTGGTTTGCAAGTATTAAGGAAAAATAACAAAATGATCCCTTTTATGCTATACATTTAAATAATTCTTGCAGGTTCTAATTTACGTATACACTTTATTTATATCGCAGTTGAATGATTTCGAAGTTTAAATTTATTGATACTGATATGGAACTCATAAATGTAGCAAGTCATAACAATTTTATGTGTTAACGTTTTGAATGCGCAATGGTAGCAAAATAACACAGTTTACTCGACTTTGCGCAAAAGTAAAATATAGTGAAGATACAAGTTTTACAAATCTCTAAACGGCTTCAGTGCTAAGCATTTTTAACTGGCTCGATGGTTTAGTGATACTGTCCTTGTCTATTTTCAGAAGCACACTAAACAGGACCTCTAATATACTCGGTAAAATGATATTACATACAAACCCTAGATTAACAAAATTCAAAATATTTATTCAGTAAATTGGCCGGAGTGAATCTACTAACGCTTCGGACAAGACCGTAATTGCGGAGAAGAAGCGCCGCAAGAAACTCCAGCAGAAGGTCATTTTTTAAATCATAAAAAACAATAATACTTAAAAGTAACATTACAAGGTAATAAAGTAATAAATTATTATTTTTAACCTAACACAAATAAAATCATTACAAATGTAAGCTCATGTCAAGGCCTGTGTGCTCGATCGCCTTCTCAATTTTATAAAAAAACAACAATCTACTGATCCTATTCGCTTCAAAGGATCATTATATTGGAACTTTAAACGATGTTGAAAAATAAATATTCCTCTTATTTTTTGTAATCACTAACGAAAGGCAAAAAGATACCTGCAAAGGGTAGAATTTGCGTGTATCCTAAAAAGCTAGGCACAAATAATTATTAATCATGAAATACTGTATTTGCTCCGACCCATCCTAAAATAAATTTAATAACCTGTCTACGTGATAAGGGTATCGTTTACCTTCGCGAAAATAATATTCGTATTTAGTTGAATATAAATAACGTCGGCAGGTCTATACCCTTACCATGAGTTACAATTACCGTACTCGCTAGCGAGTCGAAGGTTTTGTTCCTCACAGTATTATAGAGTGCGAGGGACAGAGCATTCGACTCACTAGCGAGTATGGTAATTGTAACTCATGGAAAGGGTGCTGATAAGATTATTAGTTACGATGTTTAATTTAGGGATATTTTTAGAATTTACGGATTCTTTGGGAGGCTGGGAGGCTGGTTTGGACTACAATAGCAATTTAATCAGTTTGCAAGTGCGACCAAATCATTAACTAATTTACGCAACTATTCGTTGTACAGACTATGGAATGCAATTTAACCGGTTATCATCATCCATTTTTGTACGTAAAAAACCGGTTAAAGCCGGTTATAACCGGTTATTTGCATTCCTTAGTAAAGACACATTCAGTCATTAATAGACCTTGTCTTGGGGCATTGAAGTCTTTTTTATAGGGATTGAATTTTGTTTTATTCTAGAATATCTAAATGTCGATGGCATAGTTTTTCACACAATAATTAAATCAGGTTATCGCATCTCGTAATACTAACGAGGGTATCTATTTATTTTTAATCAAGAATATTTAATACCTACGCTATATTGAAATTGAGTAGAGCTTTAAAAGACAAAAAATCAATCGCATGGTTGCATAGTGTAAACTACAAACATCGATATAGAGACTGTCGATAAAATAAAAATTCAATCCCTACCTAAAATACTCACGTTTCGACTAAATCCTACTAATATTATCCCACCAAAAACGAATCTCCTTTTTTTTATTTAGTTGCATTATATTATTTAGATGGGTTGTATCTGAAAAGGTGTCTTCTTAGGCTCTGGATTGTTGACAGACAAAACAATTAAATTTAAATACAGGTTACAGTTGGCGTAACAGTCTACCTAAGCGGACTGCGCAGTTGGTTTGTAGTTTTGATGCAGTTACATCAACTGCATCAAAACTGCCCTCGAACTGCCATTTTGCAGCTGCTGGATTAACATCATATTCGAATGTAGAAAACAAAACTGCCAAGTGAATTTTTACAACATAATTTATATCGATGACCAATATCAAAAATGTAGTCGGGTTTTTTAATAAAGGTAATTCAGTTTGGGTAAAATCAGTGGTGTGTGATGTGCTCAGTGTCCGGAATACTGTTAATTAATTTACAATTATTAATAAATCGGTTATAGTTGTGATTCTCTGGGGAGGCTTTTGTCCAGCAATACGTATTTGGGCTGATGACATTACAAACATAAATTAATATATTACACACTCAGCTGTTTAAATGTGCAGTACCCTTACCATAAGTTACAATTAAGACTGCGCCGAGCGTACGCGGGATGTACAGTGGCGCCCTTATTACTCTTATTGTGTTTTCTAATAAACTAAAGTATTTTCTTGAATTTGGTTGAAAGGTTTTTGTACTACAAATAAAAACACAACTTATAGGGTATATCACATAGCTTAATAACAATTCACCTTCGAATTATCAACTTAACGGAATAAAGCGGCCACCTTTTACCGTTAAGCTGACTACTCAAAGGGTAATTGTTATTAAAGTTTGTTACGTATTCCATAAATTGTATTTTTACTTACGCTACAAAAACGTATCGTCTGATTGGAAGGATTTTTTTTAGTTAATAAGAAAACTCAATAATAGTAATGAGGGCGCCACTGGACGTTCGACGTTTGCTCGGTGCAGTCTTAACGAACACACGAGCGAGTCAAATACTCTGTCCCTCGCAAGTTCGCAGAATTCTTATAAGAGTGCCAGAGATAGAGCATTCGACTCGCTAGCGAGTGCGGTAATTGTAACTCATGGTAAGGCTACAGTTTCTCACGACGTTTTTCCTTTACCGTATTATAAATAATACGATAATGTAAGTACATAAGTTTGACAAAAACCAGTCCTACGTTTGTCATACTCGTAGTCGCACGACGAGGCAATAGGCACATGTAATATTACTCGTATATTCCAAATATTTCAATTTGAATTCGATTCCAAAAGTCGTAAAGGACTTTTTTAGTCAACTGTACAATCAAATCGATTTGTCTTAATCTAATAAGGAGGCAATCAGACAACATTTGTATCATTGAATAAAAGTACCTATTTAAAAATAATTGGTAAATAAGTTTCTTACATCATTTTAATTTTGAATTATTATTTAGAGGTGGTAAGCAACAGTTAGGTATTATAAAACTTACTTTTTGTTTTTCTTGATAGGTCAACCCAAGAAAATTACACAAAAAATATCAAAAGCATTTCTTCAAAGTCGCGTAAAGTTAAAAAGCGGTTATATAGCCTTTACGAGCTACAACAATTCACCAAACATCACCGAAACGACTCTATCAAGGGGTCTAAAGACACCATAAACCATAATCACCCACTTGGCCACCCCTGGCTTGCCCTTTAACGGGTCGGGTTGACCGTCTACCCTTGTGACAGGGGATAGACGTAAATAGGCGTTTGCGGCTGGATTGACTTATCGACAGCGTTAGACGACAATACATGTTGTTTACCTCTGCAATACTACAATGTATTGTATGTAATGCATTGAAAATAATGTATCGTAGTTAGGGAATGCAAATAACCGGTTACAACCGGCTTTAACCGGTTATTTTCATACAAGAACGGTAAATAACCGGTTAAATTGCATGCCATTCTTTTATTCATTGAAAAAAACAAACTACAAATGGCTGAAGAGCTTAAATCCATTATCTTCATTGCTTTGAAAAAACCTCGTATATCTCATATTTAGTGACGTACGATTTAAAACTTAAATTTGAAGAGAATTAACTTCAAACGCCTACATCTTGAAATGTCAGATACGAGTTTTTTCTCAAGTAGTAACGTTATGGTCTTCTCTACGTCACAGCTAGTGCTTTGTTATGCGTTTACAAACAAAATGACGTCATTCCGATCACTGGTTTAAAACGGGCGTAGCAAAAACTCAAAATAGTAAATTTTCACAAATTTTTTTCGTAATAAGCAATAAAAATAAAAATAGGCTTTTAAGGCAAAACTCTTTAAGTAAGATTTTTATTAGAACACCATTGCGAAAAAATCCTATTGTCAATGATAAACTTTTAGAAAATGGTGGTTTAGATTGTGTTTGTCACGTGAATTATCTGAAACAAACGAAACGACAAATTATCTAGTAACTTTAAGTAGGTTTTACCACCTGATAGTGACTGGAATCTGAAACGTTTGTAATCTGAATACTGTTATCCTAAGAGGCAAAGCGGAGAAGATTAACACTACGTTAAATTACTAAGAACAATGCTTAAATTACAGAGAATAAATAATGTTATGAATTAAAACAACAACTTACTTCGTTGGAAAATTTCGAACTAATCTTGCCTCTTCAGGCAGTTTTACTAATTATTGATTACCTAATTTAGAAAACAAGACGCACACAAACTATTTCGACAAAACACGACGTCATTTGGCAATATTACAACAGTTAGAAACGATACAATACGTATATTTGTGTCTTATAGTTGGTAGATAAAAATGTATTAACTTCTTCTTCTTCTTCAACTACTCGTAGTATTGCCAAGTATAAAAAAAACGATATATAATTATCTTTACATTAATCTTAAGCAAATATTAAGTATTACAGTTACCATTAGTAAGAAAATTAACAAATGAACAAAAAACTTAACAGGAGTATCCCAAGGTACGACTCTAGGTCCTAGTTTATTCATCTCCAAAATATCTGAATGATCTTCCTAATAAACCTTTAATCTTTATTATTTATGTAAAGGCTAAAGGAAAATTATGTTTCCTTAAGCCTACAGCAAATAAAATAAATCTCGAGATGGTGTTAATTAAATTCTGTAAACGAATAAATCAAGCTGTTTTATAACCCATTCGATTTAAGGAGACCTACGGAAATGTAAAACATTTTAGGACAGCGGCAGCGCGCTCAGCGGTATCCTGTACAAATGCTATTTCAAATGTATTTTTTCCCCTCAATAAGAGAAGTCTCATTAAGTTAACGTGTAAATCTGTATAAGTGTAGGTCTGTGTATCTATCTATATGTGGCATTAGGGTTACATTTTTTTATACGAAACATTGGCTCACGAATGAATCATGATGCAGTTTTCATTTCATCAAAAGGCACTTCGAACCGCATAAGTTTTTTTTCAGTAGTCACAAGTCTAACCTTACTTTACCTACGTAGCAATGTGGATATCCTGATAACATAATGATTTAAGCAGAAATTAGCGTTCGATGAAATGAAACGATAAATTAAGTTGAATTCGATGATATTATGGTTTATTGTTGCATCGTAAGTCCCAAACAGATCTCTTTGGACGTCTTAGATTTTATGAAAATTGGTTAGATAGTTTGTGTGCCATTTCTATTTGACAGAAAAGAATAACGCGTGCTTTAAGTAAAATAAGTTTATAGTGCGTTTATGAATAAACAGGTCAGCCTTTTAGCAAGCTGCTAACGTAAGTTGTTGTTATTGATATGGCAGCATTTTATTGACAAGCGTTATAAAGACTATACAACATTGTCTAAATGTTGCTCAAAAAGACCTCATTTAAAATTTGTCAATTCTCAAATTGTACATAAATACATATATAATCTTTTTTTTTTGTAGGGGCAGGCAGAGATCCTTTTCACTTGCTACAATCCAGACAAACTGTCCTCGCTTCCTCCACACTAATACGTCTCTTCATATACGTGCGTCTCAAATCACTCTACAAAATAATCCTGACGTGAAATATTTTCTCGCAATACCTGGCAAAAAAACTGGACCGTTTCGGACGGACAATAAAAATGCTCGGCACGACAAAAAATCCATCCCATTCTTTAAATTCGCTCTAACATGTCTTTGTGTTTTGGCAATTTACTAAATGGACTCCAGAATTAAAATAAAAAGCTAACATTTCTAAGTGATACAGTTTCAGGCACCCGACTCAAGTAATTTGTATGACCCTTAATAAATCTTGGAAGCAATCCAAACAGAAAATGAAGGCAGTTAGCACCCCATAAATTTAATTTTAGATAAGTTAAGCGAACTGGGTTCCATAGGCCAGCACAATGAAAACTGTTTGTTCAGTTCCGAATATAAAGCGGTTATTATAATTATCTTTTGGGATCTTAACAAGAAACTAAAATTGAGTGTTTCGCTTTCAAGAGACTACCGTTGTATAAAGGCATTAAATATGCTTACATTTTGATTGTTGTACATATTTTGATACTTATTGTCGACCACCACTTAAGATTTGTTGATTGTCTTTACTTAATTTCATTGGTTTTTAACTGTCTTGCGAAATAAGACGGTTTGTAATAACTTTAGTCAGGTCTGAGGGGCTATTCAAACTAAGACGTGTTCCACTTTTAAAATTAGTATGAATAACTACAATAGCCCCTCAGACGTCATAGCCCCGTCTGACCTTACTTACATAACTCATTACTTACTTAACAATGTCATATAGTTACAACATAATGTCAAAAACAAAAAACAAAAGATGAATATTTTCTTGCTTGCAAAGGTATTCTCATCAATATTGCGATTTTAAGAACCTGACAAATACGGTATAAATGGTATTTTACGTATCACCTAAGTAAAGATTTGAAAAGGTAATTCACAGTGCATATTTGTATTCTTACACAATTTTGGAAAAGGAACGGTTTAACTCTCTGAAATATCTCTGAGTACACAAGTTAGCTACTTATGTTGATCAAATAACTTAATTCAACGTTAAAATTTGCGTTGCAAAGCTAGCAAGACCTTCGGTGACTACAATCAAAACAGAAAATAGAAATGCACAAGCTATTTTATTTTCCTAAACTATTTTGTGGTAAACGGAAAATTACAGTCAAAAAGCAAATCATAAAGAGAATACAACTACCCTCCTTTGTTCTCGTATTATAAAACGCATAATACGCCAAGTAGAAAGAACGCATCCCCGGACGCTTGCAGCAAACATGTCAGTTACATCTTCAGTTCGAACAATGCAGTTGCTGCCATTTGTGCAGAAACAATGGCTGCACTGACTTAAACAGAGGCACTCAATGAAGTGTGCAGTTTGCAATACATCTTCCATTTAAGTTGGTAATTAGAAATGCACTGAAGTGTGTGTATGCTTAGAGTTGAATGAGAGGAAAAAAAAAGTCGTCGGGCAGAAGAATTTGATGAACTTAGTGGATTGATAATAAATTTATGTACTTTTTTTTTTAATAACCTTTTTATTGGCGAAATATTTAAGTTAAAAGTATGTAAAAGAGTGTTGTACACAGATATCAAAATTCCACCTAAAATTATCTTTGACCACGATAGGTAAGTAATAAGTATTTATTATTACAAGCGGTTAAAATAAAGAACACAGTTAAATCAATACGGACTAAGGCAAGCAACAAAGACGTCATGTTCAATTAGGTTAGTTTCTTCTGTTTTATTTTTGCCGGTAATTCCTGGCCTTATCTCACTTTGTACATCAATCCTAATTAAATTTGCCATCTAGTTGCCGGCTTAGAATATAGTGCCACTCCATGTCTTCCTGTGGAAGTCGTAAGAGACGACTAAGGGATTAAAAGCTTGTAGTATTGTTAGGCGATGGGCTTGCAACCTGTCACTAATATACACACGGTAAACATCTTAGCCTGTTGTGCAAAATGTGGTTATAGTATTAACAACAAGTTAATAGAGTTGTTGGTAATTCTGTAACTCTGCCTACCCCACTCTGGGATGAAGGCTGTATGTATGTATGTATGCTCATTAAACTGAGCTTTTTATCATTTATTAATTCTTTAACAACTATTTTCCTGACTTTTATGCCTCGAAATCTGTAGGTAGTCCTTTGTTCTTCCTTTGTCACAGCAATAACAATGCCCGGGGCGTCTGTATTGGATGTAACATACTGAGTGCCAGTATTTCTGATTTCTATATAAAACTGACACAATTTGGGGTTCTTGGCATCGAAGAGTTATAACTCGAGCCAGGGAAAACGGAATCATTTATCTTACATATGCACATATTATTGAACAACTTCTAAATGTTTTGTGATGCATCTATTACGGGTTTTGGAGCAAACGTTGTGCCACAGATATGTAAATTACAAATTATTCAAATAATACTAGCTGAAAAAGAATTTTCAAATTTAAAATGTATGTGAAACGAAAATGTATTACCTTCCCTAATTTGCGATAGGTATTAAAGAAGACTACTCTGCTTACCCCTTTGGGAAACTGGAGTAATTTAATGTATGTATGTATGTATGTGTGTAAAGAAGAGTATCAAGGTTCAAATCAAACGACAGAAGACAAATTAACAAGATGTCGCTAAAGTATTGCTGGCGATGAATAAACGATATCATGAACGAGTTTTGATATATTTGATTTAAGTTCTATATTTTTCAAATTCATGTTTTTTTTGTCTTTCTTAACATTGCCTTTATGTATGTATGGAAACAGGAAAATAACAAACAACAAAATAGACAAACACACAAAGGCAAACTTATGTATGTATGTATGTATGTAAACACTTTATTGTACAAAAGAAAAACCATAACAATACAATTAATATAAAAATATGTACAAAGGCGAACTTATCCCTTTAAGGGATCTCTTCCAGCTAACCCTTGAGAGATTGAGATGAGTGAACGGTTGTGCAACGAGTAAACAAGTGTACAAGAAGAAGACCAATAAAACTTAGGTAAGTATATAATTAAATTTAAAATAAAACTACATGCAAATACCTACATAAATAGATATAGAAATATACATATTAATAGTTAAATATACATACATAAACTACATTTTACGTATCTAGAGGATAATTGATATTTAGGAGATAGAGTCAAGCCAGAACTTCTTTAATTTGCCTTTTAGGGAGTCTACCGTTTGTGATTGCCTAATGCCAGTCGGTAGCCGATTCCATAATCTGACCGAATGTACCGAGAAGGATTTAGAATAGGATTTGGATTACCCCTTAAAGTTACTTATCCCTTTAAGGTATCTCTTCCAGTTAACCTTTGAACGATTAGGACATGTTCGAAATAACAATAGCGAAACGTGCAACAGTGAAAGGGACCAGATGTTTCATAATAACGTTAATATTAAATAACCAATTTAAAATACTAAGATTAAATTAATAAATATGAGCTAGATCTTAGCTAAATAATGTATCATTTGTATATTATGTCACAAGCGCCAATTTAACGAAATCAAAACCAAATAATGTTCCAGTTTGACTTTTAATGTAGTATAAAGCATAGTTTAAGTTTCTTGCAGTTATTTGGAGTTTGGGTTAATACTGAAACGGCCGTGATTACAATTGACCTTTGCAAGTTAACAATCATACCCTTTGAGTAAATTAACTTGTTTGAAGTTTGACGGACACATTTGATGCCAGGCTTTATAATTGTATTATAATATATGGAGAAAATTTTACTCCATTTTGGGTGCTTGGTGTTTACAGATGATGAATATGGGTCACCCATTTTCAATAATCTTGGGTAGAAAAATGTTTATTTAACTAATGTTTATAAAACCAATTAAATAGAGGATAAAAAAATATATTTGTCTTTGGACTTTAAAAGTTGAGCCATCATAAAAACCACAAGAATTGAACAATGTAGCTATAACTTTTTTTTTTTTTTATACGTACATACATTAAATACGCCTGTTTCCGAGAGGGGTAGGCAAAGACAACTTCTTTCCACTTGCTACGATCGTGACAAATTTATTTCGCTTCTTCCACATTCATACATCGAGTCATGCACGCACGTTGGTTTCGGGTACTTAAGATTCGGCCCTTTTCCAGTATTCTTTTATTTGATATACATTAAATAAATAAATTCTAGATCTGGTTGCATACTTAGCTCTAGGACCGCACTATGATTATTGGATACAATTATTTAAAAAAAAACAGGTTTCAGCATAATAAACATAAAGGTCCAATCTCCTAGAGCAACGCAATATTTTTTAGTGCTGAATTGTTTCTTATAAATATTGAAAGACTTTCCCGTAGACATGCCCTAACAGCCCTTATCAATTGTTACAGAACAATGACTGACCTGATTCCTCCCCTCTTCGTATCGTAGTTGAGCATTCTTGACCCATGCTTCCAATTGACCTGCCTCGCTGGCTGAGGAACCTCGCTGACCACACACCGAAGCTCAATGATGGAGCCTTCTTTGTAGAACTTGTCTTGCAGGAGACGGCCTCGTTCGTCGACTATCTCCACTTTTGGTACTGTGGACAAAGGTGCAGTTTTAAAGCTTCATTTTTTATTAGGTAAAGGTACGAGTACTTGTGCGTCTGTCTGTAGCAGCTAATTTGCTCCGAATCTACGGGATCAAATCAGGTGAAATTTGGTAAGATGGTGTAAATTTAATCCTATGACACAAATACAAATGTGCAAAGTAAATAATCATTTTCTTAAAATAAGGGTCATAAATCAAATCTAAGGGCTCGTTATGTTATAATGTCTCAAATATATTTTCGTTATTATTGAAAAATAAATAGCTTTGATTTTATTGATGATTTTGCCAAGTGTTTAATGTTGATTCTTCAAAGTATTTGAAAATAGGCTCTACCAATTTTTATTGCAATTTAGTAAACTTTACAGTTACGCCCATACTGTTAAGATTGCTTCATATAAAAATGTACAGAGCTCACATCTAATATAGATAATAATACTCGTATCGAATGAGAAAAGCTTTGGACATATCATTCCATATTCCATAAACGAGTACCTGCTTTACTTATAACTCGGACAATATTTAATTTTAATATCATGGTGTAAGCAACGCATGTTGCATGCTTATTTCATAAAACATTTGTATGCCTAATGGGTAAGCATAGTGATAAATAATTTTAAGACTGTACCATCCTTACTACCTATGTTTTACAAATAAAATTGTACTGTATTCTCTTTCAGCAGTAGGCAAAGAATATTCTACTCCAGTTTTTAATCCTTGCTAAGTTTACCAGAAGGTCTAATGTATGGGAGTGAGATCTTTTGGCATAAAGTAAACACTTTGGGCACAAGTTTAAAATTTGATACATAAGTAACTAAATTATCGTAAACAAAATGTGTAGGAATCATTTAACATAAATTATTTTCTTCATACTATTTTAGACTACCCTATTCACCCTAGTTTTTAATAACTAGGTTCAGGTTGTATGCACTCGGAAAACAGCATGATTGCAGACACCGGAAGCGCATTCCAGTGTTTAACAGTGCATTATGAAGAATAATGCAAAGAGCTCTAATACGTAAAGAATTTTATAAGCTACAAAGTAAATGGTTTCAGCGCAAGACCAGGGTAGAGTGATTCTCTCAACAATGATGGTCGGATGGACGAACGAGTGAATGTCCAAGCGGCGAGTGGTAGTAGTCCCGTCAGGGCGAACAAAACATATTTTAGCGCGTGCATTTTCAATTTAGCAGCATGGTTTCTGCCGATGGATCGAACGTATAAGGCTGCTTAATTGAAAATTCACGCGCTAAAATGTGTTTTGGTCTCTCTGACGGGACTACTTAAACTCGCCGCTGCGATTTCTTTCGTTTGTCCTACCGTCGTCCGTTGTTTTTGAGAGAATAACACCCCAGTGTTGGCTTCGTAACCAAAAACATCTTTCTGGTCCTATCACATTGATTGTTTTCTTTTATTTATGTTTATTTGTGTGCTTTCTGTCTGAGTTAAAAAAGTCCTTCTTTCTTTCAACATTTTGAGCTGTGACCATTTCACGTTATCTAGCATAAGTTCAGCCACATACTCGTATTTATGTTTCATTCGTTTTTTTTGTCCTTTTGCTAGATGTTTGAATAAATATTTTTGTTTCTTCACGTCATTTCTTACTCGATTTTTTATTTATTTATTTTATAACTCGTATGCCTTAGATTTCACTCAGCAAATAAAAAGAAAAGGAAAGGATGGAAGATACTCTTATGGAACAATTAAAGAAAAAAACAAGAATGTCAAAAGTCATAACATAATGGTGGTTATAAAGGCAATCTAGAAATCATTCAATTTACAGACTTCCCTTAATTTTACCTGTATTGTGCTAGTGGACATTAAAATAGCAAAAACAAACACATAACAAGGAAAAACCATAAATATATTCTCTGATTAGTGTCTGTTCTGTTTGTATGGGAACACCTATTTTTGGTATTCATATTTAAAAATAAACGACACGGTAATGGTCTAAAGACATTCTAATTGAGAACATTGGTTTGGGGAAACGTTTCAGTCATTACGACGATAATAATACCCAACTAACAATCGTTCACCAATACGTAACTACTAGTTAGCGACCAATTTTATACAAATTATCAAATTTGTCAGTATCTGGCGGTGTATAATTCTTGGAAGTAGTTAACTATCGATAATAGGTTTGTCATTTGGTTTGTATTATTTTTACCTATAATAAGTATCTTAATTTTGTCCTACCTTAATCATGTAGAATAGATGAAAAGGCCTATCCAAAAGAAGTATAACTTATGTTAACAATACACATTATTTTTATGTTAATAAAGATGCATATTAACAGTCGTTAAAATGTTTGCTCGTATCTCATTTACACACTATATTAAGATGAACACAGCAGTCGACTTGGTCGAAATCAACAGAAGACTTATAGTCTATCGTACTCACAATCGCAATCGACTTCAAAGTGGAACAATTGTTTTCATTTATACGCAGACGAGCGTTCGATTTTCAAAATGAAAACAATTGCGATTGCGTGTGCCAATAGGCCATCTGGATAACACATGTAGATTGTAGATAATAGACAAGCTAGCTGATCTTGAATTGGAGTTCAAAGACACAGAGCGCAGCGTCTTTGACCTCCTACGGGCATCGATTCCCATTCATGTTTACTGATTGAATTAACTAATACAGTTAACAGTGAACGAAGCAAACTAGTGGAGAGAGTTCTCTCCGGCAGTGTGAACAGCCAGTTATCTACTAAATATATTATTATGTATCTTTTATTGACACGGATCTATATACCTATAGGTATTACCTAATATTCGGGTGCGTATCAACTCACATAACTTTTTTAAGTCCTATTATCGGAAGTCCGAAAATGTTTCTTCAACCATTTTACATCATAATGATCACTCTTCATTCATCATCTGAATTCATAACACCAATATTAATGAAGCCGTACACTTTTGACAATTTCTTAAATATCTTACGTGTAATAAGGTTAGGTTAGGTTAGATTTATAAAAAATCTCAAAAAATAATAGTTTCTTAAAAAAAATGCATTATGAATTGCGATAATTTATGACTTAAAAAGTATGAACAAAAAAGTATAAGGAAAAAAATTATGAAGAGTAATTATTATGAATACAAATCGGTAGGAAAACAAAAAATAGGTATAATAATTTTATGTGAGTCAATATGGACCCCTAATATTCGTTTCAAGCGCGAGAAAATAGTCGATAGCTGATCACTTTCTTAGTGGGACAAGCGCCTAACGCTCGGGAATGGATTACGCTTCGAGAAATTAACCGAAATTTTTCGAATCATTTCAAGCTCAGGCAGTAGCAAAACTAGCTGGACAGTCGAAGAGCTCAAATTTATCTATACATGGTTATACGAGTATTGTCACAAAAATAACAGCCACCAAGATACTTCTCCTTCCAACTTATTTTGGTTTTTAACTGGTACAGCCCATGAAATTGGTACATTTTGCCTTGCACATAATGAGATTGTTCTGTTTTTTCAGTGTTGTATATGTTAAAGTGGTTATGAAGTTGTTGTTGAAGTGTTGAACACTAAAAAACCTTAAAACTTTTCATATTTTTTCCAAAAAAAAATAATGATACTGGAGAACATGGACCTTCGTTATTTATAACCAAAATGAGACCAATTTGATCACAGTACACTATTTTTTTGTTGGTAAAAATTGTTAATATACTTTACTTACACACATATATACCTTCACGCCTGTAACCCCAGAGTGGGGTAGGCAGAGCTACAGAATTACCTACAACTTTGAAAACTTGTTGATAATTCAGAAACCACATACAACATCAAAAACCACGATAACCTCATTCAGTGCAAGACAACACCACTTTTATTGTACGTAAGTACGATTTTCACGGTCTACGATTAGTAGTACCTATAATATAACTTTGCGGTATTATAGGTATTTATCGATGTTAAATCAATGTGTTCCACTGCGGCGCAATGCTCAGAGGGGTCCAATTCAACGTAATGTCTTCCTTTTTACTTTTTTTTCTTTTATATTGTTTTTTCTTATGTGTGCGTTGAATAAATATTTTATATTCTATTCTATTCTAAATTAATGGTTTTCTTTCATACAAAAAATAAATAATCCCATAAATACCCCCAATTCCTTTATTTGTTTGTCCATTTCAGACGCCATTTTGGAAATATTCTTCTTATCACAACGCAACCAAGTAACACACTTTGGTTTTACGTTTATTGCAACCTTTTTCCTTCGTTTTTCCAAACGCCATAACAGTATTTATACAGCGTTAGCTTTACTATTTTCGGATAGCTACTCGGTTATACGTTAACAAAGAAACTGGGGCTGTAGTTTCGTATACCCTTGATAAAGATATGAACGGAGAATTTGTATAAAAGCTTTTTGCTTTAGGTTACTTGAGGGGATTAGTAGTAGCTCCGTTTTTATATCGGCTTATTCGTTAGGTAAGAACATTATTTATAGAAAATCGAAGCGTCTGCCGCCTAAGAGGTAATATAATAGGATAGACTTTGGATTAAAGAAAATGGGTAGTACTTACGTATCTATACTAATATTATCAAGCTGAAGAGTTTTTTGTTTTACTTGAACGCGCTAATCTCAGGAACTACAAAGGGGCAATTGCTTAACGCACTCGCAAACGCAATTGTTTTCATTTTGAAAATCGAAGGCTTGTCTGCGTACAGAATGAAAACAATTGTCCCGCTTTGAAGCCAATTGAGATTGAGAGCGCGTTAGGCGATAGCGACACTGGTCCGATTTGCAAAATCCCTTCAGTGTTAGATAGCCCATTTATCGAGGAAGGCTATAGGCTATATAATGATACTCACATAAACCGAAGCGAAGCGAGGGCGGGTCGCTAATCGTATATAGTTAAAAATATCATAATACATAATGGTCATAACATAATACAGGGTGTTTGGCACTCGGGTGTAGGCGTTTTACGGGATGATAGTAAGGGTCATTCTGGACATATTTAACCACATTTACTATTATGCTAAGTTTCACGGTTTCCGAGATATTGATCATTTTAAGAGGATTTTTTGTTACTTTTTCTTATGTCCGTGATACGAAAAACCCTTTAATTCAAGTATTAATTTTTTAAAAAACTGTGTTTTCTTGCATGATTTAAATCACTATGAAATAAGGAAGTTTTAAAGCTATATAAGTATATATATATATATATATACAACTTTTTAGTAGTAAATATAAAAACAATTATGTATAATTTAAGAAAGAGCGAGGCCTCCTGACACAGGTATTGTTATACTAGCTCTAGGAGGTCTCAACCTTGTACGTAGTTATGTAAAACAGTGAAATAAATATTTTTATCATTTATCATTAGTATCCAAGTCATCACTCAAAGTTAATTTCTATCAAAGCCTCAATAAAAGTCAATGCGGCATCTTTGGTGTATCCCGTATACTAGTTTAGTCAATTAAATATGTAAAATAGTAAATAATATACTAACAGTGCAAAAATATTGATCGTATCGTAACAATTATGTATAATTTCAGAAAGAGCGAGGCCTCCTGACACAGGTATTGTTATACTAGCTCTAGGAGGTCTCAACCTTGTACGTAGTTATGTAAAACAGTGAAATAAATATTTTTATCATTTATCATTAGTATCCAAGTCATCACTCAAAGTAAATTTCTATCAAATCCTCAATAAAAGTCAATGCGGCATCTTTGCCGTATCATTAACAGAAAAAAACTGCGGGTGCCGGAATAGTTGCATGTTTTATATGAGCACTGCGAGGTAATTTACATGCATGAGAAAACGATACTGTGCGTCATATATCTTGTATATGTTCCGCTTGTGTGCCAAGCTTGGCATTATGAGCGTTGCCAAAATTGCCGAAGATAAAGATGTATAGTTAAATCAATACTGTTTTTGGAAGTCTGCATGTGCTTGAATGAAAAAGTATTTTAATACTTAGCTATCCGTAGTTTGAAAACTCGTTTCCATTTCGCATTTGGATTTATTTATAAGTTGTGAAATCAAGTGTTTTTTCTGAAATGATTTTATCTTTTCGAATTATCATTAAATGATCCTAACTGAATCTATGATATTTCTATGGTGGTTTTTTTTTTAAAACGTTGATAATAATTCAGAAAAAGAAGCGTTTCGTTTAGGTAAGTGAAAAAAAAAAAAACAGGATTTTATTTCCTGTATTTTAAACACAATACAATTTACGGGTACATTTTTGAACCGGAAAAAATATTCACTTATTCGCGGAATTTACAAAATCGTCCGCTAACGGAGTTTTCACAAATCCTTTGTCATAAACTAATATTACATTTTCTGAAGTTGTATATCCGTTGAATTTCCATTCTATTCATAGGAAAGGGTCACAAGAAATAGTGGAATTGAATAGAGTCGAAGCAAACACTGCTCTGTGGGTTTCCGTAGCAAAATGGTCACATCTTTAATATATCGTGAAGGAAAGGCGACACTATGATAAACACTACAGGGTTTAATAAAGGTTAGCTATTGAATTGCAGATTTCGCTAAAGGGGATAGTATTTGCCTAGTCAGTTTGCAAGGCAAGGTCAGGATACTCAGACCGTACATAATCCTCTCTCGGATCTCAATTACACGTTTCTCTGTTTGAGGAAACGCTGAAGTATCTCAGAATAAATGCCACTAACTCTTAAGTAGTACCTATTTAAATCAACACGTTAGTGGTGAGCTTTAAATAAAGCGATATTGATATGCAAATGTAGGAGTGTACTGTTGCCATAATAGTAGATTGTTCAACAAGGGACTAAAACAAGCCATTGACACGAGATGTTTAGCCACCCGATCGAGTGTCATTATGGTTGTTTAGTCTCGCGTTAAACACTCAACTTTCCACTTCAAATGCGAGGAAAAAAACGATGTTCTACATTTACAAAATTACAATATTGATTATAACAAAGTTTCTTAGAAAATTGTTCCGCGGTTTTTTTGTTGTTGTAAAGTGACGCTTTAAATGCTTGCATATTTAGCCAACAGATTCGAACTTGAAAACTATTTTGTAACTAATTAGACCGTGCATAATAAAATGAATTATCCTTAATATAATTAAATACATTCATGATCGTAATCATTAATCGTGTTTCATCTTCATCATCATCATCCGGATTTTTTTCATCAAAAAAATCCCATCGAATTTGCTACTAAAATAGGTATTTTGTCTTTTTTTTGTGTCCTTATGAACATTATAGACATGCATCCCGTGACTGTTGGAGGGTGAGAACGGGGCCCATACAAAATTACCCATCACCATTTGTTTTTTTTTCTTAATCGGGTTTGCCTGCTCGCAAACCAATAACACTATACTAGCACTCTACAACTCGTAACTTTTTTTTCGTCTTTATGTTATTGTTGTGAATAAATGATTTACTTACTTACTTACTAATAATACGCAATAAATTCCATTTCGTTTTACCTCATTTCAAAATAATATCGTAATAAAACTGCCTCAAGTTATCTATTGATAACTTTACTCATTTAAATTGTAATTTATTGATTTCTAAAATGATTCTGAAGTATTGTGATGACACCCTTAATTTTATTTGACGTACTTAGTACTTAAATTCGTAAGTAAACGTAGAATGAGGTGGGGAGCGTCTTCTTTCATTGAAAAATGTCTTTTGCTTTGAAAATGTCCGTAAGTAAAGCGAAAAGTTACATTAAATAATAACAGTACAGCACAGTGAAACTATTGTTTTTTTTAAACTGCAGAGACATATTTTAAGACATTAAGACAAATCTAGGTTATAGCCGAGACGAACACAAATAAAACAATATCGCAAATAGGTCACTTCATTCAGTTTCTACGAAGGGACAAAGAAGTACTTACTTATTCAAAGATACAGTCAGACCAAGAATTGAAAAGCGTCTTAAGAATCACGATATTATAATGTTTAGAAAAAAGCTTGTCTTGTCGGTGATTTTCATTTTTTTAAGTAAGTACGTAAAAAAACCTTTTCTTAAGGTGATCAGATGACGGAAGTTAAAATCAATGTCATATTATTAGAATCTCAAAAATAATAAGTGGAATAGCTTGATCTGTTGATAAATCGAAAGATAGCAACAGAAACAAAAAGACCCACCTAGTTTGAAGAAATAACCCTTAATCTTGTGCTAAAAAGTGTACCAGCTAGAGTCCTTAGAGAGTTCCTATGAGGAAGGAGATCATTCCAGCAGTTGGACACCGCAAATCTAATCCCATTACATACCTAACTGATTGGTTTTTCAAATTATAATTATAAACACTTACCAACTACAGTCAACTGCACTCTTCGCACTAACGGCGGGTGTGTAGAAATCTGACACTCGTAGGACCCCTCATCTCGCTCACTCACGTACTGTATGAGGAGACGCCAGTCATTTGGGTGCTCAAAAGCGAGAGAGTAGCGAGAGTCCGCCGAATAGGTGTGGCGGCCGAAGGATAGAAGGTGAAGCTCGTCTTCTCGACGTTTCACCCAGGATATCTGGAAAGAGAAAGAAAATTAGTCTAAGCTAAAAGAAAAAAGTGCGTCTCACGAGATATAACTACATTATACATAATTTCATTTTTATATCGTTAACAAGATATAATGAACGTCAGCTATAACAACAAAATTAATAATTTTGTAATGAATAACGGTCAATTGACATAATATTTATTTTAAATATTGTTTTTTATAAAACACTCAAACTGACTGATTTCAATTCGTATAACATACATAACATATAACGATGATAATATATAAAACCTTTTAATATAAGTATGATATACTCAATAGGTACTGAAAGGATCGGCGGTTTTTAGAGTTGTTGGTAATTCTGTAGCTCTGCCTACCCCACTCTGGGAATAAAGGCGTGAGTTTATGTATGTATGTATGTAGAATCGGCTACCAGAAAAGTTGGCAAGGTAGAATTGTGATTCCAGCAGAAACGTACTGCTACCAGTAGGTAAAGTAGGTTAGGTTAGGTTAGAACTGCAACCATGTTTTATGATGTTAGATTAATTGAATAATATATGTTTTAAATCGTAGGTGTTATGAACATTATACGCTTTAATCGTTATATCAATTGGTATTATATGTTTATAACGTACATTACGAAAATAGATATTTTGAGATTATATATTTCGTTAATTATATCCAGTGAACGTTATACTAAACAAGGTTATACCTACAAAGTGATCGTATATATTATGACTGTTATATGTTAAGTTCTTAAACCTCGTATTACTTACCCAAAAGAAAGAAGAGGGGGCTTATAGTTAAGAATAAACAGCAGTTCGTCTACACTGGACGACACGCTGGCCTAGTTGGTAGTGACAATGCACGAAGCTAGCGGTCCTGGGTTCAAATGGCACGGGATAGGCAGATATTTGTGTGATGAGGTCGAGGATTTGTTCCTGAGTCATGGATTATTTTATATTTCTTTACATAAATATTAATATCGTTGTCTAGTACCCATTAGTACAAACCTAGAGCTTAGTTTACGATGTCACAGAGACATTATGAAACAATTAGTTTGACACTTCTTACGACTTGAATCATGACGTCACTGTGACACAGTTCTATGATGGGTCACGGTTCCATTGGGCTGAGAGTACAGACAAGAACTTAAATTTCAACCCCCAGCAAGAAGAAATAGGGGGAGTAGCGGGAAAATAATTCCATGCGTACAGTCAAATACTCAAATTTGTGACCCACCTTAGGTCCAAAGTCAATCTGACACTCTGCAACAATAACTCGAGTTTCGTATGTTACAAATGACTTGGCATTTCTAATAACATTGACGGCTTTAAGCATTTTTATTTTAAATGAGTCGCAAAATTAACGTTCGTGACCGTACGAAGTCGCGGGAATCATCTAGTCTAAAATAGAGAGAAAAAAAAAACCTTATTCGAAAATAAGCGTCTAAAGTGTGGCATTTTGCTTAGTGAGCCCTTGTTGTCGCTGCTCGGCACAAATCGTGCCAATCGAATCGTTTCTTTATTTATTATTTTTCTTCCGTGTCAAACGATATTAATGATTCTTCTCTTGAATTTTCTGCTTTCTTGTAAGCCGCTTTTCTTTTGATTGTTCATTGCTTGAATTGATGTTTAACAAGGTAGGCAGCGTATTAATTACAAAAATCGGTCAAGTGCAAGTCGGACTCAAACACGAAGGGTTCGGTACTAGTAATTGTATGAGGCTCCCATTTTTGATATTTGCATGTGTCTACCTACTATCATATGGTTTTAAGAGATACAGCCTGATGACAGACTGACAAACAGACAGATGGGCAGCGGAGGTGTAGTAATAGAGTCCCGTGGCATTGTTTTGGTATGAAACCCTATAAAAACACTATTATTAACCATCTCAACAAATTGACATACGTAGTCCTAAGCTCTCTAGATTTGTACATAATTATAAATATTACTTTTTAATTGTACTACTAGTCAACGTTTAATATACTTTTATATTACAACGTTTAATATACCTTTACGCTACTTTAGTTATTTATTTATTATATACTTTGTTATACTTCAATATAAGGTATGAATGATTATTACTTTTATAATATTATAATAATTTAAATTAATTAATTTACAACTATATTAAATTAGTTTTTGGGTACTCGTCCCAACAAAATCCATTTTTTATTTTACATATTGGTAGACTTTACACGCTCTTATAAACAGGTCTCAATAGGCACGTCTTTTATTTCTTATAATAATGCTAGCGTCACTACTTCAAAGGTTCTGGCAGAACACCAGTGCTGCGGGTTCCGCAGTTTTATGCTGAGCCAGCGCCTTTTTCTCGCATCATCACATGGCTCTCTTTCTTACGAAATGGTTTACTTTATTTTCAGTTTTATGTTGTTAGTTGCATTTTTTTTTAATTTATATTTTGTCTCTAATAGCCATGTGCATGTTTGTGAAGAATAAAGATGTTTATCTATCTATTTATCTATATAGAAAAACATAGAAAAAATCAAAAACTCATAAACAATGCTTGCATTTATCACACAAATATTTGCCCAACCTGGGATTCCAATCCTGACCCTGGAGGCAGGGTCAACAAGCCACTAGCAACCAACTAATTAAAATACTATAGCTCAATTACACTACACAGCACGAAACTTTGTTATGAGCCTATTGATTAAAACCGATAAGGACAAAGCCCAAGGTCAAGGCATAGTATAAAAACCCGAACTAGCCGTAAAGTCGTAAGTAATTTAACTATTTCTGAACGTAAAAACGAGATTTTTTCTTCAAAGATTTAAAACGCAAATGAACAGGTTCCATCTAATGAAAAGGGTAGACAACAACATCAGATGGATCGCCAAGACATCAGGTCACTGTCTTTGACAGATGCGTGGATGAATAAAAAAAAGGGTCCCATTACACACCCTTTGGGTACGCAATCCAACAAATCAATTTTGAAAGAAAATTGAAGTTCAATGCCAAAACGGCCCGAAGAACACTTTCTTGCAGTATGTTCTGGTGTGGGGATAAGACAACCGGTCAAAAACCAGCATAAAGGCATATCCATCTTAGCACACAGGGTTGGCAACGCAATATTGTAGTCTTCACAAATGCAAATGTCGGTGGTGGAGAACGTCCTCGTCATAGTCTTCATAGATCTCCGAGACGTTCTTACGCCAAAACGGGTTGTTGAGCACTTCCTTGCTGTGTGTTCCAGTGTGGAGATAAGACAGCAGACATTCTTAAGATTGCAGTGTTAAGATTGTTGTCCCAAGAATTCAAACATTTATAGGTCCCAGATTCCACCTACCTGCTATAAAGTAGCCAGTGTTGGTTTGCCTTCTCTTTACCAAAAAAAAACATAAGAACAATGCCATAAGATCGTTGCCGGTGCGTTGCAACTCAGCGATTTCAACATAGAGTGAGGTAAGTGTTTCAAAGCATGGTGTGACATTTATTTCAAATTTTACAAGCTTTTATTTAGCTTGCAACGTATGTATGTTTTTAAGGGTAAGATTTTGTTAGTTAAATTTGATCCACTTCCCGGTTGCCGATTAAGCTGAAAATTTGCATACAACAAGCTGGTCTGATAATGGAAACTCAGGGTGGATATAGGAACTCCTAAATTACACATGATAAACCCGTCGTGTTAGGGCTTGTTAAAATCGTCTTGACGAGTAGATGACGACTGTGCAAAAAAAGTACAGTCGGCAACAAAAGCTTGTCCCAAAAATGAAAATTTAGACAGAAACTTATTTTATATGAACAACGCAGCGGCGACAATGTAACGCACAGGCAACGCTCGTATATCGCTCATTGAATACAAAACGGGCACATTCCAAAATAATTTGCTGTTGCATTGAAAATCTTATAGGAACAGCTTCTAATTTTAAAATGCAACACTGACTCATTTTGGAATGTGTCCGTTTTGTATTCAATGAACGATAATAACAAGAGCAAAGATGTACTTACAGTCTTTTCTCCCAAGTCATGAACCCTGCAGTGCAGATGCACGTGGCTACCCAGCTGTGCCGTCACGTTATTGGTCGACGCGTCGTCCTCGAAGATCGGCAGCGGCTCTGATGTGGTGGTGGAGACGTCCTCGTCATGGTCTTCATAAGTCTCCGTGAAGGTCTCATGCCAGAACGGGCCGTTGACCACTTTCTTGTCACCCGTGAATACTGTTGACAATGAAACAATATTAGTCTAAACCGTTACCCTTAAACACACAACAGGGCCTTTATTCTAGTCGAGAAAAACGATATCGTATTTGGCCTGTAATGGAACACTTTTTAACTCAGCCGCCATTACTGTCAAGTAAATATGAGCTATAAAAACGTTGACGATACGATAACGTCAAACGATACTGTATTTTCATTGAAGTTACGTACGTCATGTCGATTCACAAGAGTTGGCACGAATGAATTGAACGAAAGTAATGTCACCTGTCATTGTGTGAGTGCCGTCCTTTGAACCGATGTTCGAATTTCAAACCGAAAACCTGTTACTATTTTACACACTAGTATACTTTCATTCACTCATTCAATCAATTCGTGCCAGCTCTTGTGCATCGACCTGTAGGTCGCGTTGAAGTGGTACAAATTGACCCGAACTTTGAAACTTAAACTTTCTATCAATAGACATGTCTTATATAGTAAACACTTTTATAACCTCAAAGTGCTCCCTTTTCACCTAAAATAACCATTTTGTCATTAAAAACCATCTATTTATGATGATAGAATCAGAAAAATTTGGTGCAAAATGTGGTCTCTAGTTGCTTTATTCAGCAGAAAACGGCCGTTTTAGCCAAAAATTATGCATTTTGAGGTTACAAAATTGTTTACCAAATAAGACAAGTAAATTGGAATAGAGTATACGTATACATACATACATTGCAAAGTTTAAAAGCTTGTATTAAAGAGACGATAGCCACTAGAGTACTCGTAATAGTTAGAAAACGGTCCTAACTAAGCACAGGAGCGTTATTATGAGATTGCTTAGCAGTTTTTATTACGGTGAGAGAACAGGACAAAACTATATAACTGCTATAGCTCTGTCACTTACGCTCACCGTGAAATTAACTATTTAGAAATGTCATAATAACCCCCCTGGGTGTGAACCCAACGCGCGTCTTCTGTTAGGACCGCTTACAACCTAATATTATCCATTAACCTACCGCCAAACAGCAGTATTCGCATTGTTGTGTTCCGGTTTGGGGATAAGACAGCCGGTGAAATGACTAGCATAGAGGCATTCCATCTTAGTCCTCAGGGTTGGCAACGCATTTGCAGTCTTAGGATTGCTCTGCAGTCTTGTGAATGCGAATGTTTATGGGTCACAGTTTCCACTTACCATCAGGTGGCCTGTGTGCTCGTTTGTCATCTCTATGCCATAAATAAAAAAAAAAAAAAAAAAAAAAATTATAAACAGGTAAATTTGTATTTTTGTGTATGTGTATGTTTGTAATGAATTTACTCAAAAACCACCATTGGAAAGCTACATTCTGTCTGAGTGATATAGGCTATGTTTTATTTTTCTGCGTGGACGGAGTCGCGCGCAACAGCTAGTCTAAAATGGAATAATTCATTAATTTCCAATTCCCGATATAAATACAATTTGGCGAACACTAACATATTCATTACGCCAATTATTTCCTGAATAGCTTAAATTCTAATACGCGTACCGCCATTTTGATTAAATCCTCACATGCGAATCAAAATGGCCTTTCATGATTATTATTATAATTCAGGAATGTAATTTTACGGTTCTGTTCTAATTATTTACAATGTTCCCTTTATTACATTAATTTTAATCTATTACTAATATCATAAATTTAAAAGTTTGTATGGTTAGATGTTTATTAGTCAACTAGCGACCCGCCTTCGCTTCGCTTCGGTTTATGTGAGTGTGATATATAGCCTATATACTTCCTCAATAAATGGGCTATCTAACACTGAAATATTTTTTCAAATCGGACCAGTAGTTCCTGAGATTAGCGCGTTTAAGCAAGCAAACAAACAAACAAACTCTTCTGCGTTACAATGTAAGTATAGATGAGAAAGTTTGTATGTTTGTATGTTTGCTACTCAATCACGCTTTAACCACTGAACGGCTCGGAATGAACTTTGGCACACATATAGATTAGGTCCTAGAATATGACCTAGGCTTTTTTTATCCGGTAAAAGTAAATATTATACCAGCTAGTGACTTAAAAAGTTTCTCATCAAGTATTTTGTCAACGGTTTTTAATCAAACGAACAAGATTTTTAAAAGTTATTCCAACTCAATTACGTTCTTGGAATATGGCTTCAAAACAAAATATAATTGACAAACCAATCTTGTTTTATACTTAACTAGCGACCCGCCCTCGCTTCGCTTCGGTTTATTTGAGTTTTCTATAACACACGTACATAAAACAAAATTTATTATACATAAAAACCTTCCTCTTGAATCACTCTATCTACTAAAAAAAACCGCATCAAAATCCGTTGCGTAGTTTTAAAGATCTAAGCATACATAGGGACAGACAGCGGGAAGCGACTTTGTTTTATACTATGTAGTGACTAGCTGTTGCCCGCAACTCCGTCCGCACAGAAAAATAAAACATAGTCTATGTTACACAGGTATAATGTAGTATTATAATAATGAAAGATTTTTTAAATTTGGTCCCGTACTTTTCGAGCATACATTACATACATACATACATAAACTCACGCCTTCATTCCCAGAGTGGGGTAGGCAGAGCTACAGAATTCCCAACAACTATAAAAACTTTTTGATAATTCTGTAACCACATTTTGCACACTTAGGCGAAGATGTTTACAAGTGTATTATTAGTGACAGGTTGCAAGCCCATCGCCTAACAGTACTACACGTCTTTATAACCTTAGTCGGCTTTTACGACATCCACGGAAAGATACGTAGATTTTGTGTATGTGTATGTTTGTAATAAATTAACTCAAAAACTACTGTGCTGATTTCAAAAAATTTTTCACCATTGGAAAGCTACATTCTGTCTGAGTGACATAGGCTATGTTTTATTTTTCTGCGTGGACGGAGTCGCGCGCAACAGCTAGTCTAAAATGGAATAATTCATTAATTTCCAATTCCCGATATAAATACAATTTGGCGAACACTAACATATTCATTACGCCAATTATTTCCTGAATAGCTTAAATTCTAATACGCGTACCGCCATTTTGATTAAATCCTCACATGCGAATCAAAATGGCCTTTCATGATTATTATTATAATTCAGGAATGTAATTTTACGGTTCTGTTCTAATTATTTACAATGTTCCCGTAATTATATTAATTTAAATCTATTACTAATATCATAAATTTAAAACTTTGTATGGTTAGATGTTTATTAGTCAACTAGCGACCCGCCCTCGCTACGCTTCCGTTTATGTGAGTATGATATATAGCCTGTAGCCTACCTCGATAAATGGGCTATCTAACACTGAAATAATTTTTCAAATAGGAGCAGGACTTCCTGCGATTAGCGCGTTCAAGCAAACAAACAAACAAACAAACTCTTCTGCTTTACAATATAAGTATAGATGAGAAAGTTTGTATGTGTGGATGTTTGTTACTCAATCACGCTTCAACTACTGTACGGATCGGGATGAAACTTGGCACACATATAGGTTAAGTCCTGGAATAGGCCTTTATCCAGGTAAAATAAATATTCCCCGAGGGAATTACGATTACAGCTAGTGACATATAAAGTTTCTCATCAAATATTTTGTCAGCGGTTTTTAATCAAACTTTAAGAAACAAGCAAGATTTTTAAAAGTTATTCCAACTCAATTACGCTTTTGGAATATGGCTTCAAAACGGAATATAATTGACAATCCAATCTTGTTTTATACTTAGCTAGCTGTTGCTAGCGACTCCGTCCTCGCAGAAAATTAAAACATAGCCTATGACGTTACTCAGGGATGATTTAGTTAGAATTCTAATGGTGACAAAAAAATTGAAATCGGTCCTGTACTTTCGGAGCCTATTCAATGGAAACAACCCAAAAAACAAACAATCATCTCTTTTCTCGTTATAATTTATAACTAGCGACCCGCGCTCGCTTCGATTCGGTTTATGTGAGTACTATATATAGCCTGTAGCCTTCCTCGATAAATGGGCTATCTAGCAATGAAAAATATTTTCAAATCGGACCAGTAGTTCCTGAGATTTGCGCGTTCAAACAAACAAACAAACTCTTCAGCTTTATAATATTAGTATAATTATACGAGTACAGTGGAATGACGTGCTAAATTTAAGTCGTTTTCACCAGAATGAAGTGAAAACACGATAGAGTAGCTAACTCATTTTCCGAAAGAATGGCTCTGGTCTCTTTCTGCATATAACTATGGTCAATTTAGCTCCTTTTTTATCAAAATTCATGCATGCATTCCCACAAATTGCAGTGAATTGATGCACCGCAATGCACAATGCTGCGTCGGCTAACAATGACTTTTGGAATATTAACCACTACTTAATCGGTTGCAATGAAAATAGAATAGTTATAGTGTTACTGCAATTACTGCGTGCCCACGAATATTAAACGCTTATGCGTTGTAAACGTGAATTTTTAAAATTATATTAATTTCAAATGGGATATTTATTTGACAGCTATGCTGACCTGCTAAATAAAAAGAACGCAAGCGCAATTTGCTAGTCAAAGCAAATTGAACCCTGTATCATAAGTATTAAGGTTACTAATACTCTCGCAATTTCATGAGCTATATGCCCTTTTTTATAATGAGGGCAGTGTTGCCGTATTACTGGCAGATTTAATAAATATCCGATATTAACTTAATCTAATTTAAACTACTACTACTTAAACTAAATCACGACAGAACGGCTGACCGGATCTGGATGAAATTTAGCACAGAGATAGATAGGTAATATTCCTGAAAATTTGCCAATTTCTGAGGGAAAAGCGTAAAACAACTTCTACGAGGACAGAGTAAAAATAAGGGGAAAGCTACCTGCTGAAGCATTAATAAGGTTTTTTGGCGGAATATTTTTCAAATTCTTCTTCGAGATTCTTCTGGGCAAAACCAAATATTGCATTTGAAATGTTATCAAATTGATTTAACTCAGCCACCACTACTTTCAAGTGAATAAGAGCTATCTAATGTCAACAATACGATAACACGTCAAAGGCTATTTGGTTATACCCTGTAGTAAAGAGATCCAGACTAAGTTATCCTCTTATTCAAAAACGCACAATAAGTAAAGTGTGCTTAAAATATGTTTTGTCCTCTGTCATTGTGACATCCATCCTTCAATTAAAACTTTCTAATAAAACCGTGCCATTCTGTTATTTTTGCAAAAATGTAGCTCTGCTTCAAGATGTGTTTATTGCAAAAATTGACTTACGTGCTCGTCGGATGCAAGCATGATTGCACTTTCTGCACTTCCGAAGGTTTTCCGCACTGCACGGCGTCGGCTTAACAGTGTCAGTGTCAGTTTTCGCGGGTGGTAGGACCTTGTGCAGGGTCCGTCCGCATCGCTACCACCATCTTATCCATTAACCTACCGCCAAACAGCAGTGTTCGCATTGTTGTGTTCCGGTTTGGGGATAAGACAGCCGGTGAAATGACTAGCATAGAGGCATTCCATCTTAGCCTCAGGGTTGGCAACGCATTTGCAGTCTTAGGATTGCATTGCAGTCTTGTGATTGCGAATGTCTATGGGTCACAGTTTCCACTTAGCATCAGGTGGCCTGTGTGCTCGTTTGTCATCTCTATGCCATAAAAAAAAAAAAAAAAAGCATTTGAAATAAATTCATAAGACAAGTCGAAACGAGATCGAGATACGTAACTTTTCTTCAGCAAACATTAACACACACACAAGCTAACACTCTTTTTGTCGCTCTCAGTCACACACACGCACACACGAACGCACGCACTCACGCAAACGTCCACAAAAGGTTTACATTCAACACTGTGGGTACAGTTGATCAATAGATATTGGATGAATGCACAATGGCTTTGTTTAAGAACAATGTATTGTTGTTCCAAGTGTTCCCGCCAAATCCAGAAATTCTATACATACCGACACACATAGATGAAGGAAAACACGTGTAGCCAAATGTCAAGCGTACCCCGTTTTTCTTCTGTGTACAACACAATTTGTAGCCAATATTATTGATGAACCCCACATCACTGACTGCAAACTTACGCACACTAATGCAGAGTCACACACTGACACACCTAAAAAGTGGTACACTTTTGAAATTCAATCGAAAGCGGTCATATATAGACGACTCTTTTTAACGAAGGGCATTTGTAACAGGTGCGAAGAGTACCTAGTCTATTAGCCGTTTTTATACTCCCTCTAATTCGACACACCATTTGCCCTTGCCCGATGACGCGATTTGCCTAGTTGGTAGTGACTCTGCCCACAAAGTACGCGGTCCCAAGTTTGATTCCTTATGTGTTAATATTTTTGTGATGAGTGTGAAATATCCAGTATTTTCATTTTGCACTGTAGACCCGGCTTAACAAAATTAAAAATACATTGTTTTTTTCAGTAATTATGTCGTTTTTGTGTATAAACTTTCAGAACTTAATAATATTCACGCTCTTAAAACGTTACCCTCCTTATTACGAGTAGCATTCGGATAGATACATGCTAATTTACAAATTCAATTCCACACATAAATTCCCAATACCTCAAAGGTCTGAGCCGGGTCTGCCCTGACCTTTACCTTAACCTACGACCTTTTGGTTTAAGCTTACTTACCATTAGGTTACCTAAGCTTTTCAGGATATAACGTTGAACATCAAGAAAGCTTTACTGATCAGCATTTTATATTATCAGATGGTTACGTCGAAAGAATAAATTATTCAACAAGACAGCAAGTGGAGTTAACCCAATGTATGTACTTCTGTTTGTTTAGAAAGTCCACAAGCGAATATACTTCAGTCCTCACTTCAACAGTAAAAAAAAATACAGCAAAAACAAACGAAGGTGCCACAATCTCCAATCTTCTTTTTCAATTTCTCAACAAGTTGATATTTTGAGTTGAGTCGTTTTTGTCCTAAAGGTGCGACATATTGTAGAAAACTTATGATATGTATGTAGATAAAGTTATGTATGCAACAGTACGCATAATTAGGCATTAATATGCACCAGTCACAGATAACTATTTGCAATCAGTGGTTTTAACATTACGCTGATCACGATTGTCACGAGCCTACTCCGTCTTCCTAAGCATAAACGCAGTAACTAAGATAAAATTACTGTAGTAATATCAAACTTATTGTTAACGTCATAGAATTGAATCTTCTTCGGTGATTGAATTTAAGATACTACTTATTGGCTTAGGAGGGCAGCTATACAATCAAAGACTTAAAATTGTGACCCACATTAGGTGCAAATTCAATCTGACATTCAACAACAATAAGGTTGAGTTTCCTATAAGTTACAAGTGACTTGGCATCTCTATTGACATAGACGAGTTAAAGAATATTTTTTTAAATGGACAAATTAACGTTAATGATCGTACACTGTTTTATAGCAGTGCTTCAGGATTTTAACTTATTAGGGCAATTAATTATCAAAATTAGTCGTTTTTTTATGTTGAATTTTGAATATATACGATAAAAAAACTGGGATCTCTTTGAAATATCGACAAACATTTTATCGACTGTGTCATTTTATCGAAAGCTAATTTCTCCTGAAACCTTTAGGTTCAGGTTATCTTAAGCATTCGTTACGTAGGTTAGGTTAGATAAGACTTGTGACCACAAAAAAAATCAAGCTCCTTCACGTGGAAACGCCTGTCCATGAAATGAAAATTCAGCGAAGTAAAACGTTCTATGAAATAAGTTTCGCTATTTCAACGGTTAAGCAAAAAACTATTAGAAGACCTTAATATATTAGGCTGTTGAGTCCGATAGAAAAATTCATTACTAGACTTTTTGTACGTATTATGTATTTTTAGCGTTTGTTTAGTTTATAATGTTTAGATTTACAAAAAACTTGGTCGTCTAGTCGATACCTAATATTTATTTAATTTTTCGCCTAAAAGTAACTTAAGGAAAACTCCCCTATTTGGAACAAAGAACCAAAGAATAATATTTATCCACGTCAAAATAACAGAGAGCAGATAAAATACGCACAAGAAGAATTGATGCCACGCATTCTATTACGTACATATTTATTATAGTAGTTTATGAAATTGTTGGGTATTAAAACACGAGTCACACACTCGTGACTGGTCTTTAAGAACCGAGCCGCTAGGCGAGGTTTTTAATAGTATCACACTCGTGTTTTAATACCTAGTTATAGTCGGGCCAAAAAGTCTTGAAATTAAAAAGTGGCAACACTGTAGTGTCATCTCTTTCAAATCAATCTAAGAAATAAGGGACGACACTACAATGTTGCCACTTTTTAATTTCAAGACTTTTTGGCCAGACTATATGTGTAGTTTCATACACTACTTTATCTACTCTCATACATTACAACAAAACAAATTAAATAAATGGCGCCAAAACCAAGCACATACCGCGTGCGTTAAATTAAACCGGGCGCTGTCACAGACAAGTAAAAATTGGAATGAAAACTTTTTGTAATGCTGTAAAAATGACGCGAACCGTATGCGCGATCCAATATAGAAAAAAAATGATATGAAACCTCGTTGGTGACATTCACTTTTTGGATTAACTTGTATACTAATGGTAAAAAAAATATTTTATAACGTTATTTTGCTAGAGAAATAATGTAATAAAGTGTTTTATTTTTATTTTGGTATTGTGTTTATAAAGTATGCCAATATAAATTCGTTTTTGATATTTATAATTCGTACTTTACGATATGAGAGTAGATAAAAGTATTTTCCTACTCCTGTACTTTTATCTGTCATTTATATAGTCACGAACACTAATATAAGAACATACATAATATGTCCGCAGAATAATCCAGAGAAAAGTCTATCTTGTCTATGCCCCAAAACAGCACTTGTGCGTTTTTGAGATAAAACGATACGGCCAGCTGCCAAAGCTTAGCGTTGCACAATCGATTTAATCATATTTTAACGATTGTGAAATAGGGACTATAAATCACCTAATGTTTGGAGAAATGATTTCAGTTACCTGATTGGTCGATTTTAAAATAGCTGTATTCTGGTTGGTTGATACGAAATACAAAGTTTTTTTAAAAGATTTAAATTAGTTAAAGAGAAACACGTACCTAAAAGAACCTATCGTTCCGTTTGACAGTCGATGTGTATTGTGATTGGTGGATTTAATTTGATGAAGTATTCTGATTGGTCAAATTAAAATGTTTTGGAATTGTAAATAATTCTATTTTCCATTCCGTCAATTTAAAAACAAAGTAATCCATAGACACATATTTTGTCATTTTCTTGTTTCCCGCTCGTTTGTTGTTCTTTACTTCGTTCGTTCGTTTGTAAGTTTTTTTGCTTAGTTTTGCATTTCATTTGAACCTAGTTGTAGAAAAAGTATTGTATGCAACGGTGTATAACTAAGTCAAAAAACACTCGTGGCGCTTACCTTTGCGATGTTCGCCTTCGGCTCACATCGTAACACACGCCATTCATATTTTTTGACCTCTCTTATACAACTATTGCATAAACTACTATTTCGTACGTACTTACGTTACAGAGGTTTCCTAAAAAATAAATTCGCAAAACTCTGGCAGCAAACTCCTCTGCAATGAAACCTTTTCAGTGTTTCTGTCCTAGTAACTTCCTCTTTAATTAGGATTTCCCCGGCAGTTAGCGAAGTGCTTTAGCTTACGCTAAGTAAAGAGAAGTGGAATTGAAATACATTTAAACAAAACGCCTTGTGTTCAGGTGACAATATTTAAAATGGGAGTTTTTTTTATACCCACTTGACAATCCAAACATAAATAAATAAATGAATGTATATATGTATGTATGTATGTAAACTCTTTATTGCACTAAAACAATTACAAGATATGTTTGCATCAATACAAATACTTAATGTACATAGGCGAGCTTATCCCATATGGGATCTCTTCCAGTTAACCTTGCAGTAGAATAAGTAAGGACATTGCTGAAGGATAGACAAATTAACAAAATTTCAGGAAATAACAAATAGTACGTACATCAGAAATGTCAGGGGACAATGTCGCACCGATTGACCTAGTCCCAAACTATGCTCTAGATTTGTAATATGGGTACTAGACAACGATATAGATACTTATAATGAAAACATCCATGACTCAGGAGCATATATTCGTGCTCATCACACAATTAAATTACCGGGATTTTTCCCAGGACCTCTAGCTTCGTAGGCACTACCAACTAGGCCAGCGCGTCGTCATAGAGTGCAGGGTAGTGATTCTGTAAACAACGCCGATCGTGCGGACTGTCGAGTGATACCAAGCGGCGAGATAAAAAAGTAAGCAGCCTTATACGTTCGACCCATCGTGCTGCTAAATTGAAAATGCACGCGCTACAATGTGTTTTGTTCGCACTGACGGGACTACTTAATCTCGCCGCTTGGATATCACTCGACAGTCCGCACGACCGGCGTTGTTTACAGAATCACTACCCAGGGGATATTGTAGTATTATTATGTTTTGTATTGCTTTTGTCACGCTATCGTATTGTTTTTACCTCGGCCGCCATTACTGTCAAGTAAATAAGAGCTAACAAAAAGTTGACAATACGATAACAGTGGCCTTAGAGATTGCAAGAACGTTACCGTTATCGACAATGTATAGGATTGTCGTAAACGCCCACGTCGCGTTAAAGGCGTATGCCCTTTCCATACATTTTGTCAGTTTTCGAAAATCATTTAAGATAGCGTTATCTATCTTGATTTGGGCACCAGGGGTGTTATTCTCTCAAAATCAAACGGTCGCAGCGGCGAGTTGAAGTAGTCCCGCCAGAGCGTACAAAACACATTTTAGCGCGTGCATTTTCAATTAAGCAGCCTTATACGTTCGATCCATCGGCAGAAACCATGCTGCTAAACTGAAAATGCATGCGCTAAAATATGTTTTGTTCGTACTAACGGGACTACTTAAACTCGCCGCTTGACATTCACTCGTTTCTCCATCCAACCGTCGTTGGTGAGAGAAACACTATCCTGGTCAAAGACGATATTTATTAATTTTACCTAAAATTGCACGAAAAAAGTACAAATGGCAGAATTAACTTTTTTCTTTGGTATTTATTACCGTTTAAAATAGTTTTAGTCATCGCCACCTAAAGAACTCCTTACTAAGATATACCTGGTATTTGTGGTGCGATGACGCAGAGCGTTCTCGTGAGCAAAGAGCTGAAGACCAGGAGGCCCGCCGGCGTCATGGTGTCAGCCCTGGGACTGGGGAGCCATAGACTTCATCTGGCCAGCTGCTTTTGATCCTGCAACAAAAGGGAAGGTCCTGGAGTTTCTATGACATTTAAAGCAGTATGGTGACGAAAGCATAAGATGGATAAGATTTTTATTAAATTTCGAGTACTATACACGGTGATTTTTTTTTTGGTGATCAGGAACAAATTTTTCTAATTCAGCATTAATAATAATAATAATAATATAGTTATTTATTTAGGCATAAAATCCCATTAAATTTACAAATATACACAAAAAATACACAGAATTAAAAATTAACACGTTTAAGTCGTTTAAGCAGTTACATGAAACAAAACTTATTTTTTTTATGTAAAAAATATATTTTGAAACTAACTTTTAATTGAAATTAATTGTCACCCTACTAATTGTTTAGTCTTTGAGTTAACAACACTTAACTGATAAGTGATAAGTTCACTGACATAATATCTGTCAAATTTCCCGCCAAAGCTGAGTGAGTTAATTGTTTGAGACATCAACCATTAAATTCCATTTTTGTTGCTTATTAATAATTTTCAACTCCTGATCACCGATTAAAAAATTACCGTGTATACATACATTAAATCACTCCTGTTTCCCAGATGGATAGGCAGAGACCACTTCTTTCCACCTCCTACGATCCTGACTAATCTCTTTCGCTTCTTCCACATTCATACATCGAGTCATGCACGCTCGTCGGTTTCGGATACTTAATATTCGGCCCTTTTCCATTTTTCTATTTCTCCGATTTGATTCGAAAAAGGAGATACTCCTAATGGTGGCCCTTTCAATAAATCAACTCAATCACAATTATTTGATTTAAAAAAAGCATACTTAGATATTACAATTTTGAAATAGATCACTATGTCGTACAGTCACGGAATTTACTTCCTAGTGCACTTTGGACTAAGTCGAATTGACACTGTAAATCAAATCTCTTATGTTCTGATTGATTATGTCACTTGATTGATTGATTGATGATTACTCACATGTACACACAACAACACACCTAACTAACCATTAAAGATGGAGCAGAGAGAAAAAGAAAGAGATGTATATATGTGTATTATGTCAACAACATTCGATTCTAGTGCGACTCTCTTTCACGCAATATTTCAGATTTCTGAAGTGTATAGCTAGATGTGTTGCTGTGTGTACTATTAGTAAAATGGAATCTTGATTAGTGTCACAGCGACATTATAAAACAATTTATTTGACACTTCTAACGACTAAACTTGAATCATAACGTCACTGTGAGACAAGTGTAGGTCAGGGTTCCATTGGGTGATAGTACATTAGGCTTAAGTTATTTCATAGCTAAGTTTAAAGTTGGTTTTATTGTTGGTTTAATAAAATGATCAAACTTTTATTTAAATGTTACGGCTTTTTTAATTAAAGTCAGACTAACCGTTTTAATACCAAACGGGCTCCGGAAATCCGTTGTATAACGGACTGAAATCATCTAAAGTAACTAAATGCATAAATTTTCATATTTTAATCTCTTGCAAAATTCAAATTCCGTCTAGCCAATCAAATTGAATTAAAACGAACGGAATATTTGCTTAACCATGTTTGCTTTGTAACTTTTCTTAGTTAGGAGCTACCGGCATGTGAATTTCTAACAGCATTGAGCTGAATAGTAGGTTTTTATCTTGACCCTTCAGATCATTTCATATTTCACGATTAAAAGACCAGCGTGTGGTGGTTATT
The DNA here is from genome assembly GCA_963966035.1 of Acleris laterana. Taxonomy (NCBI): domain Eukaryota; kingdom Metazoa; phylum Arthropoda; class Insecta; order Lepidoptera; family Tortricidae; genus Acleris; species Acleris laterana. The sequence goes on from OZ014461.1 coordinate 12,512,413, forward strand.
GAAGCGTTAATCAACCAGCATTATGACGAAGTTAGATAACTCCAAAAACGATTCCAAAATTGGTTTTCTGACTTTGATAATAATGTATAATGACCGGTTCGTTACATTATTGAAGTCTTTTTCTGCCATTGTTTGAATTTTGTTTATTAATTATATCAAATCGAATGATTATTAACCAAAATTAACACATTAAAAAACTTAACAAAAGGGCCTTTCAATTCTGAATTAGGACGTAGATACAGTAAAAGTCATTAACACATTCCGAAGACGTCAAAAAGATCTACGCGCCTCTTGTCACTGAGTATACATAATTATGTTACAATATACATGTGTCTGTATGGATAGTACTGTACGTATTTTAGTGTTCCGTACATCAAAATAAAACATGGAACCGTTATAGGGTCACGTTTTATATAAGACGTATGGTAAATATGTTAGTATTTTTTTACTGTTTTTTTTTAAATGCTGCTCTGCCGCTAAGACGTCTTCCAAAACATGGTTCGATATTAACTTAATGCACTTAGTTTGTACTCTACAGGAAAAAAATACAGGATATGCAAGGTATTCTGAGCTTATATTCAACACGACTTATTATTATAAAACATTAATTATGTAGGTTAGGTTAGACATATTGTGACCAGACCTCAGACAGAGTGAGCCATTTTGACGTCATTAATGTCAAGTGTAGATGTTAATATAGATATACCTCAAGATGAAATATTAAAAAAAAAACATGAATTATAATGAAACTAAAATAACAGTGCATTATATAAAGATCTAAATAGAATAATTTCATTCGTTATTCAATTACATCACATCTACCATTGAATGACTACGTAGGTATGTCCATATTATGCATACTCTTAAAACAGCTCACCCTGTCCGAGGTCAAATTCAAATTCAAATTCAAATTGTTTATTGCGTATCACATTACAAAAACATAGGTGGAAATACAGGTAGGTAGGTATACATGTGACACCCTGCAAGGGCACAGCAATATAGATCTAGAAGGGCTAGCTATATTAAATCAACCTAAGAACATTTATATATGAACTAACACTCGATTAACACTTAACAATGTATGGTGAAATTAGTACTTAGTCTTTAACCTAGGTTAACATGTAAATAAGTGTACATATTACATATATATATTCTCACACTCACACACACGGTATCCATAAATAAATTTAGTAGTTAACATTGAAAAATTCGTTTAAATTATAAAAACATTTGCTGATGAGAAATAATTTTAATTGTTTAATAAATAGCGTTGACTTTTCTAGGTTTTTTATGGAATTTGGTAAATGGTTATACATTTTTATCATCATATATTGAGGGAGGTCTGATTGTGACTACAAAAAAAAAAACTCAATATGCTTTTCGATGAAATAAAAACACTGCGCAAAGATATCGTTCTTTGGAAGGAGTTTCGACGTAATAAAAATATGTACGGTCGAGTTCAAAAATATGTTTACACTTTAGTACCTTTTTTATTTAATGTCATTTAACTGCCATAATATGAATTGTCACAACGATTAAACTGACAAGGTACTGGCGAAGTCATAAATATATTTACACTTTAGTACCTTGTCACTTTAATCAGTATGACAAATTTACATGACGTTAAATAGACAAGGTACTAAAGAGTACACATATAATTTTATGAACTCAACTGTACCTGGAACGAAAACATAATATTGAACAAGTGAAACTCCCACTTTGCAGAATTCACTCGTAAATTCCCAGAGACTTTAATGAAACCTCGTATTCGTGTAGTGGAAAGATAGGAAAGTTCGGTAACGAGTAAATTTAATCGGGAAGTTGTACAAGCAACGGTAACTTGTAGGTAAACTAATCTTGCAACTTTGTTTAATACTTGATAAAGATGTCGAAGTGATGTCTGACAAATTTCAAAAGATTTTTTACGTAACACCTGGCCATAATGTGAGTTTTATCGCACGCTGCGCGCACGGTAAAACTCGCATTGTGGCCAGGTGAAGACGTAAAATTGTGTACTCATCACGGGCAGTAAAAAAGAAAGCCCTCTATCGCATATTTACAACCCTCGCCTACGGCTCGGGTCTCAAATACCTGTGATTTCGGGCTTTCTTTCTTTTACAGCCCTTGTTAAGTAATGTACTATTGCGATATGATGGAGGTAAGTGAACACAGCTCCACCCGATGGTAAGTCAAAATAATCGTTACAAAAACATTTTTGTTTTACAGTTTGTATCTTATTAATGAAGTGACTAAGATTGAAAAGGGCATGCTTCTAGGTTTGGGTAATTTGGAAAGGATGGATGAAAGAAGACTAACGAAAGAGATATACAGAGCGAAAGTGAGTGGAAGGATCGAAAGGAACCGCCCTAGGCGTACTTTTTCGAAGCAAATCGAGGAAATACTGGAAAAGGGCCGAATCTTAAGTACCAAATCAACGTGCGTGCATGACTCGATGTATAATTGTCGAAGAAGCGAAAGAGATTTGTCAGGATCGTAACAAGTGGAAAGAAGTGGTCTCTGACTACCCCTCTGGGAAACAGGCGTGATGTATTGTATCTTTATTTATATTTACACACACGTATATACACACGCACACATACATATACCACACCCAAAACCCAAATCGACGCAAAAGTACCCAAACGCATGACAGTATAATTTTTGTTGCTTGTTGCACTGTCGTTTCTCGGTGTTGTTGCAGAATACTAGTGTTTTGCTCATGATAAGGAAAGTATATGCTGAGCCGTCCGTCCGGATCGCTACCACCATCTTATCCATTAACCTACCGCCAAACAGCAGTGTTCGCATTGTTGTGTTCCGGTTTGGGGATAAGACAGCCGGTGAAATGACTAGCATAGAGGCATTCAATCTTAGCCTCAGGGTTGGCAACGCATTCGCAGTCTTAGGATCGCATCGCAGTCTTGTGATTGCGAATGTCTATGGGTCACAGTTTCCACTTCACAGGTGCCCTGTGTGCTCGTTTGTCTACTCGATGCAATAAAAAAAAAAAAAAAAAAAAAAGCCATTACCCTTTTTCGCTGCTACAACCCACACATTATTATGGCAAGAAGTTATGTAGAATAGAATATAATAGAAAAACGTTCATTCGACAAACACATCAACACAGGGGTACATCAAAGATAACATACAGTAACGTGATGCGTAATGTTAGTGTCACTAATTGTGCTTATTTTATTTTGTAAATTGTATGTATTATTTATAGTACGCAAAAAAACGTTTTATCTATGTATAGCTGTTGCCCGCGACTCCGCTCGCGCAGAAAAATAAAACATAGCCTTTGTTCATCAGGAACAATGTAGGATTCTAATGGTGAGAGAATTTTTCAAATCGATCCAGTGGTTTCGGAGCCTATACAATTCAAACAAACAAACAATAAAATCTTTCCTCTTTATAATATTAGTGTAGATTATATCGATGGTAAGTGGAATTTTAAACCCCATGAAAATTATGCGGGTGGTAGGACCTTGTGCAAGGTCCGTCCGGATCGCTACCACCATCTTATCCATTAACCTACCGCCAAACAGGCAGTGTTCGCATTGTTGTGTTCCGGTTTGGGGATAAGAGAGCCGGTGAAATGACTAGCATAGAGGCATTCCATCTTAGTCCTCAGGGTTGGCAACGCATTTGCAGTCTTAGGATTGCATTGCAGTCTTGTGAATGCGAATGTCTATGGGTCACAGTTTCCACTTACCATCAGGTGGCCTGTGCTCGTTTGTCTTCTCTATGCCATAAAAAACAAAAAATCGCAAGATTGCATTCCCAAGACCAAGAAAGCATTAAATTGCCGCCATTTTTTAATTATTAACCTTACTCCCGACGATAGGGGCTACGTACAACTCAAGATTTGGTTTTTCTTTTACCTTTAGTAAAGACCAGGTACGAGTATGCTGTGGATATTTGCCTCCGCATTTGCAAACGTGGAACTTCCACATTCATTTGAGAATTTGCATCCGTATCCGTATCTGCATCTACAAAAAACCCGGGCAAGAGTATGTAGGACCACGCTCAGTGTAGGGTTCCGAAGCCGTTGGTAAAATAAAATGTATATTTTAGGTTATTGGACGTTGTCTTTGATGATTAAAAATATTTTAGGAAGTATAAACACTTCGGCCGCCTGTATCTCAAGAACCAGTCAAGTATATTTTAGTCCTGACAGTTTTCCTTTTAAGTTCATTCTATGTGCTTTATTGAAAGATATTTTACAATTTTTTAGTAATTTAAATTTTGGCTATAGATGAGGAGGGAAGGGACACGACACTGCAGTGAAAATTACACTTTATGAGTTCAATAGAGCTTTAAACATAATGTTATTAAGAGCTATCCTATAATACCTCACTCGATGCTGTGATGTAAAAAATATATTTGTTGTTACCTTTTGCTGTACTGGGTATGGGACGTCATTTTAATGTATAGCTTTACCAAATTACAACTTTGTAGTACTAACTAGTCTCTAACCAGGGGCCGATTGCATAATAAAGTACAAGTTAGTATTAGTGGTTTTGTATGGATTTTCACTAATAGTATGCGCTTGTACTTTATTATGCAACTAGCGACCCGCCCTCGCTTCGCTTGGGTTTATATAAGTTTTCTGTAAAACCCGTACATAAAACAGAATATATTATACATAAAAACCTTCCTCTTGAATCACTCTATCTACTAAAAAAAACCGCATCAAAATCCGTTGCGTAGTTTTAAAGATCTAAGCATACATAGGGACAGACAGCGGGAAGCGACTTTGTTTTATACTATGTATTTAGTTATGCAATAGACCCCAGACCGAGGAAAACAGACAGATGGACATGGAGAATCAATAAGGGTTCCTAGTTTAAAAGAAAAAGAAAAGAAAAGAAAAATACATTTATACACTACACACATGACACACAGAAAAAAAAGTTAAAACAGAAAAAGCAATAAAAAGAGTAGTAGTTAGTGTGTCCTCGCGGCAGTGAATCGGACACTGGCTCAGCATAATGCTGAGGTGTTGATCACCTGCAGCGCTGATTTTCAGCCAGCTCCGTTGAGTTTGACTACGGAACCCTAAAAAAGTTGGGTTTTTGAAGCTTGCACTTTATTTAGTTCCATCCTCAGTTCTGATGTTGTAGTAGTAATGTTAGTTGTGGTTGTTAATTTACATGTAGTTCAACTTTTCCAAAGTTCCAACTTTTGCATGATGCTAAAGGGTAAATTGTTTACGACGGATAATAACTGTTGTAGGGTGCAATGGAGAATTACCTTACATGTAAGCTGTTATAATGTTAGTTTGTTACTTATGTTAAAGTTTAGTGAAAAACTTTAATTAAACTTAGCTAAGAATTTTCCTGATTAAATTTTTCTTTTGAAATGGTCGCGTCCGAATCAGTTATTCCGTTTGGAAGCTAGGATGCTATAGAGAGATACACACGTAAAACATCTTCTTCTTCTTTTTTATAAAAGTGGCGGGCCATCGCGGTATTTCGCAGTGATTTTGCCAGTGTCAAGTGTGTACCACTTAATAGAATAAATCAAAAGTACAACGCCGGACATTTTCAACCGGCTATCTTCCCTCCCCGAAGGTTACCGGAAGACGCTAGAAATATTCTAATATTATACCTACGTACAACTTATAACTCATCTCTTTCTACGTCAGGGTTTAAAAAGAAACTCATTAATTTATTTAAAACAACACGAATTATCAAATCAAACAAAAAAAACACGAAATTTTAGCTAACGTTGACTTAAGCATAAAAGTTTTTGCAAAATATTCCATTTTGGGACTGGCTTTTGTTGCAGACTACTTTTTTGGAAAGTTATTTGCTTATCAAGACCATAGATAGAACGAGTCCGAATATGGTGGGTCTACGTTAAGTATAGCGGATCCTGTCGCCACCTTCCAACTTCCCTCATCAGATCAGCTCTTAGATAGTTGCCATCATATTGCATTGTCATCTGATCATCCGTGTGGTCTGAAAATTTCAGTCCGTTCAATGGGCACATTTTCATAAGATTTTCCTATTATAAAAAAAAGAACTGGACAAAATAAAAAAGAGAAGTATCCATTTGTATAATGTAGCAAACAGAAAGCTCGATGTGTAATTTTATCTTAATTCCGCGCAAATTGGAATTGTCCCTTATAATTAATGTTGCTTGTTAATCTTCCTTCCTCCCACATTATTTTTTGGGGATTCTATTTTCGAGAGTACTTTTTATGTTTTCGTAAAATACGTTTACATATTTATAGAGACTTTTTTTATATTTTCCATGTAGTCCTAGCAATAAGAGTTTCTGCTTTACAAAAGTTGGACATATATTTTTATGATCTATATTGTTAAGGAATGGGGTATATAATAAATAAATACAAATAAATACAAGGGGGCAATCTCACACCAATTGACCTAGTCCCAAACTAAGCTCTAGGTTTGTACACGCAACATCACACCTAACTAACCATTAAAGACAGAGCAGAGAGAAAAAGAAAGAGATGTATATATGTGTATTATGTCAACAACATTCGATTCTAGTGCGACTCTCTTTCCTGCGATATTTCAGATTTCTGAAGTGTATTAGCTAGATGTATTGCTGTGTGGTACTATGGGTACTAGACAACGATATAAATACTTATATAGAGAAAATATATACTTAAATACATTAGAAAACATCCATGACTCAGGAACAGATATTCGCGCTCTTCACACAAATATCTACCCTTACCGGGATTCGAACCCAGGACCGCTAGCTTCGTAGGCAGGGTCACTACCCACTAGGCCAGCGCGTCGTCAAAATCCAATAAAAAATCAATTAATCGACCTAGACTGACCTAATGTCAATTATTGAGGAGTTGTTTAAAAATAAACCAATTTGGCAGCTTTAATTCAAGGCGGTTAACGCAAAGGTCAATAACTTGGATCTTATCAGGGTATGATTCTCTTAAAAAAGCGATCGGTCGAACTTACGAGTGAATGTCGCAGCGGTGAGTTTAAGTAGTCCCGTCAGAGCGAAGAAAACACCTTTTAGCGCGTGAATTTTCAATTAGGCAGCCTTATATGTTAGATCACTTCGACAGAAGCCATGCTGATAAATTGAAAATGCACGCGCTAAAATATGTGTTTTGTTCGCTCTGACGGGACTACTTAAACTCGCCGTTGCGACATTCACTTGTTTTTGAGAGAATCACACCTTAGGAATTCATACCTTAACTATATTTACCCATAAAAAACTATGCTCCGCCTTTTGTTAAGCAAAGGTCTATTTGTTATTATTTCATTTTTGTCATGTGAGGTCATTCATATTATTATGGTATTAATTAAAGTTTTTTTTGTGCCTAGTGTCTTTTTACGTAGTACCTAAGTGTATCGTTGTATTTATATAGATTTAGTTAATGTATAACCTAGTTTTTATTCTGCTGAATTTCCGTGTTTTCGTGGTATTCGTGGTTTTTGAGGAGCTTTCGTCTTTTATTGTTAAATAATTTGTTTTATTATGAATCTTGTAAAAAAAAATTGTAACGATGGTTGAACTAAAGGTGCCAACCGAAAACCAGCGCTGCGGTCCCCTGGCCACAGCAAGATGCTGAGTACCTTTTTGGCACCACAACTCGTGCATTGTGTACAAATTAACATCGAACTTCACTTGGTCAGTTTGTTTGATTTCTAATTTTATTATATTTCTAAGAGTGTTGTTTATTTAATTTTTTTTGGTGTCAAATAAATTTATATTCTATTCTATTCTATTATATTATATTCTATTCTAGCTATGTACACAGAATAGACTTACTAGCTATTGTCACATATTTCATAGAAAATAATTTGTAGAATTTCCATTCAATTTCACCACGCACAACCAGTTTCGCACTAACAAGTTTAACTTCGGATCTAAACAACGCGACAAATTCGCCCGTCAAAGAGTGCGGACTAGCAAAAACCCGATACAATAAACCCGATATTGCCGAGGATAAAATATTATCCGGGGCAAAAACTGGTCCTGTTGGACACTTTCCAAATATCAGAGATACCCGGACATCGCTGGCATGCTAATGTGGTCGGGATTTCATTAATTTTATCACATTTGCGAGATTAGATTGGGGAGACTTTCCACATTAAAATTGGAGACATTTTATTTATGGATGTGATACCCTGACGCTTGGGTTTTTGACTGCGTAACACGTAGGAAAGTTGAGCATAATTTGGCTATCGCTGCGTTCCTCGTAAGGCCCGCCATTAGGGAATTCAAATAACCGGTTAAAACCGGTTTTAATCGGGTATTTGAAATTTGAAACGGTAAACCATACTACAAACAAGAAGTTTTTTGTCAGTGGGACCTTGAATTTACCAGTAAGGCAATAAAGTTCAATTACTTTTATTCGATAATACCACATTTAGTTGAAAAAGATAAGTAAACTAAATTTTATTTCTATTGCAACCCAGTGCAAATTAAATTGCCTTGATTATGTACTTTTTTTGCTCACGGGGCCTAACGCGCGTATCCTACGTATCGTCGGCCTAATGTCACTTTAAGTTTGGTTTGAACTGCTGCACTAATTTGTCAAAGGGGTTAAAGCGACAAGTTACCGATGTGTACAGTACCGTACTCCCATTGGCTATTGCTGTCTCACTTGCACTCAGAACTGATAGTATATTTTCTCACTCGCGTTTTTACGGGAATAAAGATTGCCGATTGCTTTTAACGAAACTGGTAATACTTTAATGTACCTACTGTTACTTTAATGTAAGTAGGTGGACCGATTCTATTTTGGTTAAGGAAAAACGTAAAGAAACTTGGACAAATGTAGACAGCTGAGTATATAAAGAGGGACACAACCTAAAATAAGCCATAACCTGTTACAAATCAGAACAACAGTTGAATGGTCAATATTGTTAAGTCTATTAGAAATAATTTCAGTCTTATGGGCGTTTTCACTAAAAAGTGTACCCAATTAAGGACTGAAATTAAGGAATTTTAACTTTGTCAGTTTTGTGACGAAAAATAGCTATACATTGACGGCCGCATTGTATGACTCCTTAAGTTCCTTAATTTCAGTCCTTAATTGGGTACACTTTTTAGTGAAAACGCCCTTATAATAAGTAACATATTATGCTTAATTTTGGGTTGTGTCCCTATTCACCCCATTTCACGGTACTTTATTAATATTTTGATGTATGCTTTTGACGTGGATACCTATTCTTATTGTTCTCCTAGTCATTATTTTTGTTCTATGATTATAATTATAGTATTTTTATTTACCATTTTTATTATTTGTGTTGAAATTATAATTTTCTGGCAATTAAAAATAACGAGAATGAATGAAGTCACTAACGATCAAACAACTTGACCGTATGTTGTTAAGCGAGGCGTTCAACCAATCAACAAGCAAACAAAGGGCGAGGAACGATTTAACAACCAATCGTAGCCGCTTCAGGGATTTTGGCAGCTCAATTCAAGCCAATCAGCACGCGTATTAAATGTGCTAAAAAATCATGGCACTACAAAAGGTAAAAAAGTGGAATAAAATACTTTTACTAAAAGTATTATGATTCTTATTACCGGAGCCCGTTGTTAAGGGTTTTCGGTCATAGTCTTTGTTTATACAAAGAACAAAAAATTGCGTACGAAAAAAAATCGGAACTTATGAATCTTAGGAATACGGTATTTGACAAATGTCAAATCAGCTTCTTTTAATGAAACATCAAAAACGCTCCGTTACTATGGAATTTATAGGAGTTACTATCTTGTGACGTCACAACTGCCGTGCTAGTGTAAAAGGCGACTTTTCGACAAAAGACACTTTCGACATAATCGTAAAAAAGTGATCGAAATCTACATTTTTATATTTCTAGGAAATTTATACAGATATTGAAATGAAACTTTTTGTGTCGGATAGATATTGTATTTTACTAGTTTTCTACATACGTATTATATTTTTATTACCAGCACTTTTTTTTTAACACGCATTTTTTCCTTTTTGCTTAGTTGCCGATTAATAATTGCCACTTAAGAACAAGCAAAAAGGCGGTATGTGAGCACTATTAGGTTACCGGGTTAGAATAGTAACTATTCTAACCCGGTAACCTAACGGGACCTTCAACTGTTTCGCTGAAAAACCTGTATGACCGACGACGGACGGACAGACGGTCACATGATATGAGTGACAACAATAAGGTTCCGTCTGGACCCTTAGGGTACGGAACCCTGAAAAGTGCAGGTTGAGTTGTTTTCAAGTGGTGATAGAACATAATAATTTTGCAGCAATTGATTTTTATAAGCTTTTATTTAACTGGCACTGTTTTTAATGAAGTGAACTGTTTAAAAATTTGAAGTCGATTTGAACCAGCGCGGGACTAGTATGGTTACGTTTATCACGTGACAAAATGTGGATAAAGCATCCGTCACTCTCATATTTATATACGTGTCAAAAAGTGACGGATGTTTTATCCACTTATTGTCACGCAATAAATACAGTCATATAAGGCCCCCATTGGGGTTATTATGACGTATCTGTGCAATTCATTTTACGCTGAGAGATAAGGACAGAATTATGTAACTGCTATAGTTCCGTCCTTTACGCTCACCGTCAAATGAACTATATATATTCATTAAAAAAAAAAAAAAATGGCATAGAGTAGACAAACGAGCACACAGACCACCTGATGGTAAGTGGAAACTGTGACCCATAGACATTCGCAATCACAAGACTGCAAATGCGTTGCCACCCTGAGGCTAAGATGGAATGCCTCTATGCTAGTCATTTCAGTCGGCTGTCTTATCCCCAAACCGGAACACAACAATGCGAACACAGCTGTCATGTCATAATAACCCCCAGTTCCCGTTAATGTATGTCTTTCTAAGATAATTTTAGAGGTTAATTCATTTGTTTGCTTACCATGATATATAGCCCCGAATTTTATCTGCAACAACAAAAACAACTATTCAAAATCTTAATATTTAGGTACTAATTACATTTTACACCTTATTTTTATTGCGTGATAGCTTCTGCCCGCGACTTCGTCCGCGTACATTTCGATTATCGTTATTCCCTTGAATTTTTTTAAACTTTTCGGGATAAGTAGCTTATGTGTTAATCCAGTGTACTTATAAGCTATCTCCATTCCAAATTTCATCAAATTCCGTCCATCCGTTGCAATGTGAAGGAGTAACAAACTAACACACACATACACACAAACTTTCTCATTTATCTATTTTAAAAAATACTACCTTAAAATGTAAGATGTTTTGTTTGGCGTTTCTGTATCGAGTAAGGTTGTATGAACGATATTGTAATTTATTTTTAGCGGCCACGGATTAACATCTTATGCAAATTTTTTTTTGAGTTTTTGTTATTTAAGTTACGCCCATGGACCAATAATTAAATATCTCAGAGGGCTCAGACAAAATGCATTACGCTAACTATCGGTTCTATTCGTTTAGTTTTTAAACTAATCGCGTCACTGGCACATCACGTGACTTTTCGTATCACGTCATCTAAGTGACGCGATTGGTTTAAAAACTAAACGAAGAGAAACGCTAGCTAGCGTAGTGCCTGGGCCCTGATCTTGTCTGGGCCCTCCCTCAGGTCCGACGCATTTAAAAGTAAGCTTTACTTTAGATAACGATATGTTTAAAGTTTTTTCATTGTCACGTTGTCGGTTCATATAAAAAAAAACTGAGAATAAAAAAGGTTATATAAGTAACCGTTACAGTCCACAACCCGACTAGCACTTGCCAATTATAATTCCTAAAAGCAGCTTATAAAACTATTCACAAAATCCGTTATAGTAGGTAGTTTATCTACTCGCGTTCCATATTCATTTGAATTCAAAAAACGAACGCACGCTACACCAACGACTAAAAGTTAGCCGCTGCAGCGAAAAATTCCGCTTCCAAATAATATGTATGGCTGGAAAAGTTGGCGCTGTATTTCACTGAAAGCGCTTTTGTCGGTGTTAAGGATCTATTGAGGGGTACATTTTTCCGCTTCGTTTGCTGGATGTTGAACTGAGAGATGTAAAGAGTTAACAGATGGATTAACGCGGCATAGGGGATTAGAGCTCATTTTCAACACTGCTTAAGGGTTTCTTTCACACTTCAGAGTGTTTAAGTTATGTATTAGCGGGTAAACAACAGCTATGTTAATATTAAAAAGAGATGAGTCGACTAGCCGACTAATCGGCGCTGAGGCGGCCGACTAGTCGGCTGACTAGTCGACAACGCCAACTATTGGTTTCGGGTAAGTTTGGGTGTCATCGGGGAACTTTGTTTTGGTCAAATTAACGCAGTATACACTTAAACTAAATTGTAATTTTAGATTTTTTAATTATTCTATCATAATAATATATGAACATAAAAAAGTCTTCTTTTTGTTTGATGTATTTATATGGTATTTGTTCTATTTTAGTAAAACACTTAAAAATCTGGAAATAGGTATAACAAATGTGTTTTTTTTTGGTTTTCCATTGAGTCATAAAGTATTGATTATACGGTATCGTTAGTCGACTATTTTCCGACTATTCGTCGACTATAAATTTGGCCAAATAGTCAGCTTTCCTAACTAGTCGGCAACTAGTCAGTACATCTTTTTTAAAAAGGTTATAGAGTTGATTACTATTAAAACGGCCTTACCTTTTTATATTACCCAAACAAAAACCATCCCTATTGTACTAGCTTTCTATCCGTCGCATAACTACAATACCACAGATACACACAGACACACAAACGAACTGTCTGTGCCCCAAGGGAGCCCAAAAGAAGCCTATTAATTTTAAAAAGCTGTATCTTTTGAACCGTAATAAGACTGCAGGGTAGTGATTCTGTAAACAACGCCGGTCGTGCGGACTGTCGAGTGATACCAAGCGGCGAGATTAAGTAGTCCCGTCAGTGCGAACAAAACACATTGTAGCGCGTGCATTTTCAATTAATCAGCCTTATACGTTCGACCAATCGTGCTGCTAAATTGAAAATGCACGCGCTACAATGTGTTTTGTTCGCACTGACGAGACTACTTAATCTCGCCGCTTGGATATCACTCGACAGTCCGCACGACCGGCGTTGTTTACAGAATCACTACCCAGGTTTTTGTTTTTATTGAGAATGTATTATTACGGCGAATTCACTACCTAACAATAAAAAATAATTAGATAATGTGAATTATTCAAGGAGTCCCCAAGCGTTCTTTTTTCAATCTCGTTTTTGAATGTATGATTTATGTATAAATCCTGAGAGAAAACACCAAATACTAAAACATGGTCAACTGTGAGTTGGGTTTACGCTGATTCGTTTTGAAATCGAATTCAAATCGAAATGCAATAATACCTACTACATACAAACATACATACTACCTTCACGCCTGTCTCCCAATAGGGTAGGCAGAGATTATGGAACGCCAGGTGCACCGATCTAAACACACAATTTTCGCTTCCTCTACATTCATCAATCTCTTCATGCACGTACGGCGGTTTCGGGTGCTTAATATGTATGTATGTATGTATGTAAACACTTTATTGTACAAAAGAAAAACCATAACAATACAATTAATATAAAAATATGTACAAAGGCGAACTTATCCCTTTAAGGAATCTCTTCCAGCTAACCCTTGAGAGATTGAGATGAGTGAACGGGTTGTGCAACGAGTAAACAAGTGTACAAGAAGAAGACCAATAAAACTTATATAATTAAATTTAAAATAAAACTACATGCAAATACCTACATAAATAGATATAGAAATATACATATTAATAGTTAAATATACATACATAAACTACATAAACCATAATACCTACTATTTGGTACGGAAACCTCGGTACGTTACGTGAGTCCGACTCACACCTAACCAATGTTTTAAGACCCAATCTTAAAGGCTCAAAATGGACCATAAGAGCTCATTAAAGTTTGCTAGCTTCTCTCGAGGATTTACTGTCATTAAGTACAAAAAGAAATTCGTCCACAGAGAATTAGTCGTCAAATCGGAAAAAATGCCAAATTGAAATATACCTATTAGGATAGTTTTCCATCCAGAATGTTGTCCAAAATAGAATCATGTCCTCTGGTAAAATTGTCCAAAATTAATATAGGCCGACAGGAATAATAACCATTTGTATTTATGTTCACTTGGAAGTATTACCATTTGAAATACTTGTACTTAAATTTACATTACGGTCTCAAATAAAATTAGACAATATTCACTTTGTGCGTATTAAATTTTGCACATTTTTTATAATGGACATAATTCATTTCAGACTTAATTAATTTTTAACGAAAATAAATTTGGTCATAATTACATTTTATCAGATTTACACTTTGGTCAAAATTCCAAATGGTCAATTCAAGTGGACGAATTTCTTTTTGTACTTAATGACAGTAAATCCTCTCGAGGATTAACTTCAAATAATTTCCAGAAGTTTGATTACTCTGGTCCACGTTTGATTCCCCACACACGCCCTATGTCACAACAGATATGTATCGACTCATCGCTTATTTAAGACGTGATCACAAATTGGGGTTCACGTTAGAAGAAAGTTTTTGGAAATTTAACGAGCTCTTTGCAATAAATGACTTCCATTGGTTGCTCTAATGCAGCGTAAAGTAAAAAAAAATTTAAAGACGTTAAATATCTAAATTGTATCAGCCACCACCACTGTCTTATCTTATCTTAACTTATCTTACAGATGGGCAATTTCGAGTACACTTCGACCTATTAGGATCTTTTGTGCAATTACCAAGTGCAATTTTCTAGAATTTATGTATATATATTTTATAATTGTATAATAGTATGTATTTAGCGTGTATTTAGTATGTATTTATTAACTTATTTACTTTGTTTATGTGTATACCTATTTATATGTAGTTTATATTTGTGTAAGTAGTTTTTACAATAACAGAAGTGTTTCTTGTAGTTTAGTTTGAGTTCTAAATAATTTAGTTTACACCGCCTGCCATGTATTTTTGTTTTTATTATTTCTCTGTCCAAGGTTGTCTGGAAGAGATCGCTATTTAGCGGTAAGACCGCCTGTTGTATACCTATAGTTAAAATGTACTGTTCCGTGTTTTGTTTTCTTTTGGTGTTCAATAAATAGTATTTGTATTGTATTGTACCCTTTTACACACTAATTGGTTTAAATGTGCAGGTTTCCTCACGACGTTTTCCCTTCATCGTCCGTTAAAAAAATAAGTACGTAAGTGCATGAAAAGGTTGACGAATGTAGAGGAAGCGAAAGTTGTATGTTTAGACCGATACCGGTGCAACTGGCGTTCCATAAAAGATAAGATAAAAGATGTTTATTCAGTAAGTAGGCCGCACGGGCACTTTTACACGTGAAATATCTACCAGCGCTTCGCAAGAGACCACTGCTGAGAAGAAGCGCCGCAAGAAACTCAACAGTTAGTCGTTTTTTAAATATACAATTTTAAAACTTAACCTAGCACTTTCTTATCTGGGACAGACAGAGGGAAGCGACTTTGTTTTATACTATGTAGTGATTGTCTGACATCCAAATATTTCCCGTTAAGAAAAACCCTTGCTGGAATTCCCGCAAATAGGCGGCGGAGGTTTAAAACGCTCTGTAAAGTCAACGCAAAGGAATTTCGGAAATGCGGGTTCCGTTTCTACTTATTTCTAGTTCCTGACATTTAAACTTTGTGAAAAAAGTTAGAAAAATATCACAAAAGCTTTGTCTTTGCCAACTTTTAAAAGTGACAAAACAACCTGAAAGTTCTATTTTTTACCTAGTCACTACATAGTATAAAACAAAGTCGCTGTCCCTATGTATGCTTAGATCTTTAAAACTACGCAACGGATTTTGATGCGGTTTTTTTGAATGGATAGAGTGATTCAAGAGAAAGGTTTTTATGTATAAAAGGTTCTGGTTTATGTACGGGTGTTGCAGAAAACTCACATAAACCGAAGCGAAGCGAGGGCGGGTCACTAGTTAAAAGTATGAAATTATCCATTACCTCAATTACATTGTGTACGGTCGACCAAGAAAGTGGTCTACCAGTTTTGACAAAAGTATCTGTGAGATCTAACTATCGCTAAGGTTGACACTTGTCACTGTCATAATAATGTTGCAAGGAAAATTCAAACTTGTTGTATTATGACTTGTCAATGAACTTCTACCGTAGGGGTGGTAGACCACATTTTTGCCCGACTGTACGAGAAAGAATATGGGGATATCCTATTTGTATTATAAATTCGAAAGTTAGTTTGTTACTCCTTCACGCTAACACGAATTGACGAAATAGGAAATTTTGGAAATTTCACCTCGAAAAATTTAAAAGTTTGTATGTATGTATGTATGTAAACACTTTATTGTGCAAAAAACAGAAAATCAAATACAAAATTTACAGAATTAGAATCTACAAAGGCGAACTTATCCCTTTAAGGGATCCCGAGAGCGTGACGAGAATCAAAATCTACGTGGACGAAGTATTAAATAGACGTGTTCACATTGTTGTGTTTTGGTGTGGGGATAAATTAACCGATGGAAGGGCTAGCATGTTTCTCAGGGTTGACAACGCATTCTCAGTTTTAGGGATGTGTTTAATAAACTACTCGAGTTGTCTGTCTCAAGAAACGTCAAAGTAAATGTCAAATTGATAAAAAACTGTTATTTTTGATGTGTTTTAAAATGGGCGTCACTTTAAAAGGGAATATTATAGTAAAATTATAATCTGTATAATGTAATTAAAAGCCTTATTTATAAGTTATAACGTGACAAAAAGGTTCTTAACGCTTGTTTGTTTTTGCTTTATCTTAAAAACGGTTAAACAAACTTTAAATCTGATAAATAATTACACTGCAAACTCTAAATTAAAAAATAAATGATCCTCAATGTGAAACGCAGACTTTATATTACAATAAAACAAAACACAATTTTCTCGCTTCAATTGGAATCTTCGCCAAGGATCCCTAAAAAAGCTCTCTCTGCATAATACCGCAATGCGTACGCTATGTGGACTACCGCTATATATATTATCCGTTATCTCCCTCGCGGGACGGCAGCGGGACGGCAGCGGAGCGGGCGCGTTGCACGCGGAAGCACTATTGGCTTCTAAATTGTGACGCGTATGGTGCTAATTTGTGACCGTTCAAGCGTTGCATGTTATGCGTGATATTTTAAGATGTTAATGAATTCATTAATAAAGTAGGTTAAATAATGATGTCGTGTATGATTTAGGTGTGGCAAGACCTTTGAGGTTATGTAATGCTGTTTGCTTTAAGTTTTTCCACAAGAGAGCACATAAGTTTTTTTT
Organism: Acleris laterana; assembly: GCA_963966035.1. Classification (NCBI taxonomy): domain Eukaryota; kingdom Metazoa; phylum Arthropoda; class Insecta; order Lepidoptera; family Tortricidae; genus Acleris; species Acleris laterana. Next base: position 12,529,648 of record OZ014461.1, read on the forward strand.
TTAAATGACCTATAGTTTACTAAATTTATTTTGGTACGAGAGAAGATCATTTAATACTTCAAACTGTTTAAAACAGTTAGGTAGAACTATACTCGTAGTTTTTAATGTAAGTACACTTAATAAAAATATAATATTCATTTTGTAAAAGTCCACAGTACCTAGTCGTTGTTAAAAAAAATATGGGTTTATCAAGTAGATATGCCGGTCGTGTACTAATAAAGATAAATGTTAAGACAATGGTAATACTTTGGCCCGCATTAATTAAAAATATGAATATCCTACTAATATTATAAATGCGAACGTTTGTGTGTGTGTGTGTGTGTGTGTGTGTGTGTGTGTGTGTGTGTGTGTGTGTGTGTGTGTGTGTGTGTGTGTGTGTGTTTGTGTTTGTTACTTCTTCACGCTGCAACGGCTGGACGGATTTGGATGAAATTTGGAATGGAGATAGTTTATACACTGGATTAACACATAGGAAAGTTTAAAAGCTCCCGAGGGACTAACGATAATCGAAATCTACGCGGACGAAGTCGCGGGCAGAAGCTAGTAAAACATAAATATTTTTTGCGGGTGGTAGGACCTTGTGTAGGGTCCGTCCGGATCGCTACCACCGTCTTATCCATTAACCTACCGCCAAACAGCAGTGTTCGCATTGTTGTGTTCCGGTTTGGGGATAAGACAGCCGGTGAAATGACTAGCATAGAGGCATTCCATCTTAGTCCTCAGGGTTGGCAACACATTTGCAGTCTTAGGATTGCATTTATTTATTTATTTATTTATGCATTGCAGTCTTGTGAATGCAAATGTCTATGGGTCACAGTTTCCACTTACCATCAGGCGGCCTGTGTGCTCGTTTGTTTTCTCTAAGCCATAAAAAAAAAAAAAAAAAAAAACTTACAACGCCACCGCCATTTTAAATGTTTTGTTCTGTTTGTCATTATTTTTTTTCAAATGTGTGTATGCGTTAAATAAATTATTTATATTCTATTCTATTGTATTCTATTATATTCTTTAAAAACTAAAACTAACTTTAACTTACTACGCTTTTATTTTTTTTCTACTTAAATATTCTTAATTGCTCTGCTACATTACAATTAAAATATCCTTAAGTACCTTCTCGGTTCTATTATCTGCTCGTACATTTTCCATTTATTTTAATACGTCTTTACGCAGAACAATGGTTTATAATGAGCTCGGGGCACTTTGGTGGAGTTTTGCCAATTCCTGGAATATACACGGGAATATAGAGGGGGTACAGCAGGGTGATACAGGCATTTTAAGCAGCCAAAATAACCTACCGAAATGTATAATTTAAGCTTTTCGAGAACTATATCCACTTTTTATATAAATAGTATAAGTTTTTTTTTATGGCATAGAGAAGACAAATGAGCACACAGGCCACCTGATGATAAGTAGAAACTGTGACCCATAGACATTCCCATTCACAAGACTGCTATGCAATCCTAAGACTGCAAATGCGTTGCCAACCCTGAGGACTAAGATGGAATGCCTCTATGCTAGTCATTTCACCGGCTGTCATATCCCCAAACCGGAACACAACAATACGAACACTGCTGTTTGGCGGTAGGTTAATGGATAAGATGGTGGTAGCGATCCGGACGGACCCTGCACAAGGTCCTACCACCCGCAACATAAGTTTCCCTCTTCTCTTTATTTGAACCCCTTAGATGATGAATTTCCAAAAATGCTTTCTTAGTGCTCACTTACATTATGAAAGGAACCCGTGTACAAAGGGCATTGGGTAAGTTTGTATGAGGAAAATTGTATTTTTTTTTTCAGCGGCCACGGTTGATTTTTACATAGTTGTTTAGAGGACTGCTAAATACAGACAGATGGCGATAATTTATCGCGTTAAATAATATCGGAGCCGAGATATTTAAGATTTAAGTGTTCAGTTTTTGCTACTGAAAGTACGCCCAGGTATGAATATTTAAATATCTCGGCCACGATGCACTTAAGAGTAATTACATTACATAACAAACTATATGTTTATTTTGAATAATTCTATCATAATTTACCACTTTTACGAATGGCCGCTCACCTTGAAAATGTATGACTTGACAACACTTTTACCCAAACCTCTTTTATGTTTCCAGTTTACTTTGACTCTAGGGGGTAACATTGCCCACCCCTAAAACCATCTTAAAAATGTAATAATTCTATTAAATGTTACATCGGGCCGTAGCTTAGGCCCGATGTAACATTTAATGTAACATCTGTGTAATTCTAAGATTCTTGAACAAATTTAACATGATTATCACTACAATAGTTATAGTTTTAGGGATGGGCATTGTTACCCCCTAGGGCTAAAGTAACCCGAGGTTACGGTACAGTAGTTTCGGCTTTGCGTTGATATATGTCAGTAAATCAGGTTATACAGGGTGTACAATCCAAATGGGTCAGTATGGAGAAGTCGGAAAGTATGAGAGATAGCGAGATCTTTTCTTAGGAACCATGACGTCGATTTTAGATTTACTTAATAATAATTACATTCAAACTTTTTTATTAACTCTCATACATAACCGGGAAACGAACCTGGTCAAAATCAATGTGTCTAAATTCTGCAAGTCGCAAGAAGCACAACACTAATGGAATCTTATCTTATCTTATCTTGGTCCTTTTTACTTAACGCGGTTACAAAAATATTGACCAGGTTCGATTCCCGGTTATGTATGAGAGTTAATAAAAAAGTTTGAATGTAATTATTATCATATCTAAAATCGACGTCATGGTTCCTAAGAACAGATCTCGCTATCTCTCATAGTTTCCGACTTCACCATACTGACCCATTTGGATTGTACACCCGGTATACAACATTTTTTTAAGTCCTGTAAAATCTACGTGGTAGTCACAGCAGTGCTATATAATTTAAATAAACTTGCTCAAACATATGTTTGATTAAATCCTAAAGTCACTAAACAAATGCTTTAACAAAATTCCTCGCCAACAATCAATTCTCCTGCCTGCCTTTTTAAGCCAATTTCTCAATTTTCATCTCACATTCGGAGTTCACAATTTTCTTCTTATTACGGAGTCGAATTTATTGGGTTGCATTTTATCCAATCACGATATATCCGTGCCTGGCGTGAATACGTTGATATGTCTAAAACGGCAATTTTACAGGGCGCCAATTTTAAGGTTTGACATTTTCTGGTAAATCGCTGTTTGATTGTAACTTTGATGTAAAACTTGATTTATCCATAATTTTCTGCATACTTTTGAATGATTAGAAGATTTTTGTGAGATTCCTCTTAGTTTGATTAATATTAGACTTATCAACTTACGTCCCATCGAGTTATCAACGTACTCACCATACAAAGAGGGGAAAATTGACGTTTCGAGGAAGAAAAAAAATCGCGAAAAATCCATTTCATGTTATTATACTTCAGAAAAGTTTTGTTAAATACAACTTCTTATTATCTTTCAAGTGAAAATGAGTGACTTAAAGAATTATGTCTAGTTTTAATAATAATAGACATATCAACTGGTTCACCGACGAGAGCGACGAGTTATCAACAAATTCACAGTATTAGTAAGAAAAAAATTAGAAATAAAACAGCTGTTTTTTTTATATTTTTTTAATTAAAGAAACTAAAATCATCATATAATATAATTTTCGGAGTCATTCCAGGAATTTTACTCTTCTACATCCTCCAAATCTGGGTTTATCTCGTCAATATCCGGGTCAGCTTAGGCACAGTTTACTGTTTTTATTTGCAAATATTGCAAGAATTGGGGTCCTAAAGTATTGTGATAGTTTGAGGCCACGTACAGAATTTTAAAAAAAAATGCTATTACGCACGGTAGGGCGTAATTGTAAAAAAAGGCCCCCGGGTATTATTTTGGATTTACGGTCGATGTTTCTAGCATGTTAGGACACTATTTACGAGCAAGTGTGATGAAAATAATATTAAGTGCCCGCTTACTACACGTCCATTTATGTATAATATCCAGTGCCTGGTAGTACTCGTATTAAACTTGGATGTAGGGATAGACACACATATACGAGTACAGACGACCCAAAGCGAAATACAACATTCGAATCGAACTTTAGATCTAGCTTTGCACTAAACAAAGGTAACTGCTGAGGTGGGACAGTACATTTTATAATTGAGTATTAGAAAACGAGCGATAGGAAAACCACTATCAATATGCGTGTTACAGTTACGGTTAACTTATTGAAAATAATAATGAATACACCAACAAACAAAAAACAAATAAAGTCGTAAAGAGTGTCTCGTAACCCAAATTCTTAGTCCTTCTGTTAATTTGTAACAAATACGTAATTTGTAATACAAGTACTTTTCAACATCATCAATATATAGTGCCCTCTAAGTTTGCTTTTATACAAAAAAGATGTCGCTGCCTTTACATTATTTTTAACTACTAACGATTAAACTGGTTGTGACATATCTGTCACTGTATGCATTGTAGGGTTAACTCAGAAGCACTAATCAGGCGAATTCCTATAAAACCGAGAAGTTAGATTTATGTAAGTTTCAAGACCACTTGGTGCTTGTTTTCCATATGCTCGATAATTCCTACAGGACCTATGGGAAAGCTTAGTCCAGCTTCAACACTATTCAATTTAATAAAAAGCCGATCTATTTTAATGACAAAATAAATACGTATTTACAATTTATAACTTCGATTTTAACAACTTCATTCTATTTTAAATCTTTTATATCTAGGAAAGGCCTCAAAGATACTGGCAGCATTTACTCGCTGGATGGTTAAACTAATGCGTTGAACGAGGAAACTGCCACCTTCTCAACGCCGAATGAAATGAACATATCTTATTTATATTTAAGGCATTCTCTACTAGTCCACCAACTGGCCAACCACTACATTAGCCAAACCTTTAAGCTTTCAGCTAGTTCAGCTGCCGCATCAGCCCTATTAGAGGTCCGGTGGAGATGTGACTGGGCTAGCATGTCTACTCAGGTTGCATCTCACACTAGCACCCGTCCCATATTCTGCACGGAACCAAGGACATTTTGTCAGGTATTTTGCCATCATATCTACAAATGCCGGTCGGGTCTAAAAGGACCGGCACGTTTATTGAGGCAGGAGACCGGCGGATGATGTCATTTAGTGCGGGGGTTCTTGAAAACAACAGGCGTTACATATCAGTTGCTGTCGCACATAATCTGGTTTTCAGAGAATACCAGCGTTGCAGCACTAACAAGTTTAGTGTCGCAAGTGTCGCAACACAATGCTGAGCGCACCTTTAAATGTTAAGATAAATTAGTGATTAAATTGTTAATTAATTAGTGAAATTATTTTAATATTATGATAATAAACAGAGACAACACTTTTATTGGAATTAGTAATATTGACAACTGTACATATTCTTTCTTTGTTTCCCAGATATTACATTATTATCTGAAAATATACAAGTATACTGGTTTGTTCCCTTGATTAAAAACATTGATAACTATACACGTCAAGGTTTCAGGTACTGATTTTAATTATTTGTCTGTTAATATCTTAAGATATTCTGGAGAATTAGAATATTTTTAAAACATAAGTTGAGATATCGTATTATTGTGTTGGTTCATAATTCTTTGACGTAAGTTTCCATGTTGAGATATCACATGATGCACTTGTTTGATTTACTCTACGTAAGTTGATAACTTGGTGGCAAGTAGTACAAATTGAGATGTCATATAACGCACTTAGATATATTACCTGTACCTAAATTGATAACTCGGTGGATAGTCGTACACATTGAGATGTGAGACGAGACAAATCGATGGGCAGTAATATAAGTTGAGATATCACATTATGCACTTAGTTTTGGTTACTGTACGAAATTTGATAACTCGATGGAAAGTTGTACAAGTTGAGATGTCACATTACGCACTTCGTTTTAGTTACTGTGCGTTAGTTGATAACTCGATATATTTGATTTGTTTGATCGATATGTCGTTATGTTAAAAAAAGTACGTTATTACTGTAATCGAGAGTAAATTGATAAAATTATTTATAAATCTATACACACAATGTGATGTGTAATATGTCTTTTTATCCACAATAACTTGCCAAAAGTATAGTTATCAATGTATGAACAATGGCGATAAGTCAAAAAGTAATAAAGATAAAAATATGAAAAAAATTACCAATATAGAAAAAAAAATAACGAAGCGTTTAAAGAAAAAAAAAAAAAAACGTACATGTCGAGATATCAACGTCTTCACGCCAGCCACGGATATTAAAGTTGAGCGGAAGCGATCCATCATTATTTTTTTGCCATGGTAAGGTTTCTTCGGAATTTGCATACGTCGGTAGGACGTTGTTGGGCACGCCATTTTGTAAATTAGGTTTTTTATTGTTTGTTTCTTTTTGCTTGAGTCTGCGTTTGAACCCTCTTCAAAATTGAACAGTGTATATTATTTTTAGCTTTGGATTTATAATGAATATTATGAAGTATAGGTAAATCGTTAAGGCCATTCCTTTGTGAACGTATGTTTTAACAACGGTACTCTAGCCTTTGTTAAACTTTTCCTATTTCCAAACTTATTTCCAATTTTTACAGCTGATACAATTTGAATGAAATTTGGTTTTGGTATAGAGATGGCTTGAACCTCAAGGATGACTCGCCGAGATGACGAGAAAAGATTATCAAAAAAAAAAAAAACATCATACCTGTATTCTCTAATTAGGTAATTCAACCTGGCCAAATTGAAATTTGGAATGGAGATAGCTTTTACACTGGATTAAAATATAGGCCACTTTTTATCGGAATACCGATAATCGAACTCTACGCGAACGAGGTCGTGGCCAGAACTATGAAATTTTGTGTGTTCATTTTAATTTCCCTTATTGTACATTAGTACACATACAACATCAATGGTATTAAAAAGAAACTTTATACCTAGAATAATAAACATGAAATTTTATAGATTATGACCAGTTTCAGACAACGGACATATAATTTTTAAATTTCGTTTCGCAGTATGATATGAAGAAGGAAGGAAAAATAAACATGTTTGTCAGCAGAAGTTCTTTCGGGGAAAGAGGATACTGCTGAGTTGTTTGTTACGTCATGACATTAAATTTGGACTCCCTTAGGTCCAAAGTCAATCGACATTCTAGAACAATAAGGTTGAGTTTCCTGTTAGTTACAAATGACTTGACATCTCTAATGACATTGACGACTTCAAGCATATTTTGTTGAAATGGGTCCCAAATTAATGCTTGTGACCTTTCATGTTATTGAATTTATAAAAATAAAGGGATTTAATCAGGTTTCGTCTCTGAATGAAAATTGAATCTGCAATACCGTGTAACTAACAAATTGAATAAAGTGCAACATACACCTTAGTAATTAATTTAGTAAGGTACATTTTGCAACTTATTAAAGGGCATTGGGTAAATTTGTTTGAAGAATATTGTCATTTTTTTTTTCAACGGCCATGTATGATTTTTACATAGTTACTTAGAGGACCTCGAAATGCACATAGATACATATAATTTATGGCGTTTAATAATATCGGAACCGAGATATTTAAGATTTAAATAATCAGTTTTTGGTACTAGAAGTACGCCTAGGTAAGAATATTAAATATCTCGGCTTCGATGCACTTAAGAGTAATACATTATATTACAAAAAAATATTATTTTTAATTATCCTATCATAATTTACCACTTTTACTAATGGCCGCTCACCTTGAAAATATATGACTTTTACATTAATGACAACACTTTTACCCAAACCCCTTTGTTAGTTACGTGGTATTGCAGGATTACCAACGTTATTTATCACGATCTTACTTTATGCGCGAATGGAAAAGTACAGTCAAAGTCATAAATAAGTATCATTACAAGTTGTCAAAAGACAATAATAATTCTAGTGTCATATTGTAGCAAATTTATTCTACTTTAAAAACGTCCTGACAAGGTACTACCAAAACCTAGTCCTTCAGGGTTATAACGTCAAAATCTGCAAAAGTCTGAAATATTCGCAGTTTTTTCGATGTTCGACAAAGTTGCGTTCGGCGCTCGAGGTCACAAATTTGAATTTATTAATTGGGCCAATATCATAAACAAGTATGCAATAAATCAGAACTACCGGATTGGACGCAAGCTCATGATGTCTAAGCTTACTGGAGTATTACTGTATTTTTCATGTCACATACTCTGAAAGTAGGCCATTGTGTATCTAAGAAGTGGGTTGAAAGTGATAAATGTCCACTCAAGGGAAGTAAAGTAATTGCATGTTCAAATAAAGTACCAGGAGCGCAGCGGTAATTAGGAGGTGCGTACCACAACTTAGATCGCAGGCGGTGCGGCGCACCGGCGAGCGGGCGGGCGCACTCAACACAGCGCGGATGTCTCCCACACGTCACAGCAAACTACTTTTAACGTTTATGCACTCCTAGTATTTGACGTTATATTTTTTCTCAAAAATGTTTCAAAAATAACTCTTTTTCTCTTTCCTTATAATCGAAATGAACAGTAGAGTGTTTATCTCGGGCGAAAGTATCAATTGCACCCTCGAACTATAGAATATGAAGCCTTTAATAAAATATTTCGAGCTGCAATCGATCACTTTCATCTCTTAGTTAACAATCGACTATTCATATTCAGTTGAGAAAAGCCATTTAAAACCATTCATGGTATTCCCTATTACACGATTTAAAAAAAAGGGCAGGGTAGGCTACTTTGAACTACCTAAACGCTGAGCTGTTGTATTAGACATGGCGACTAAAATCCAGTGGCTTTGTTAAGACAGTATGAAATTTGAAGTCAACTGCAGTAACACGATGCTGCGCTTGGAACCAACGTGACGTCAAATGCACGCACTGAAGCGTCATTGAGGTCGACCTCAGTGCATGCGAGGCTGCATTCAGACCAAACGAGGAATTCGATAGTAACTATATAATGTAACTGATACTTGTTGACATACGATACAACACTAGTAACTAGTATATTAGTAGGGTGAATTTTTAGAGACGTTTTTTAGCTGTCCCAAGGCTTTAAAAAAAAAACTAGTGAACAAACTACGATAAATATATTTTTAATACATTAAACAGGATAAAATACGACGAGGCATAATATTATAAACACTCTTGTTTTAAACAATAGCTGGAAAAAAAATAACGAAATTTCAGATTACTAGGAGCAGCAAGTCTGTGAGGCTTGTCCCACTCGCGATTTCCTCCACTTAAATTATTATAACTTTACTTCAAGTCAACTTATCGATAAGTTATATACACAACAACGCATTTCAATAAATATTACTCATTGCTAATATTTCTTAATTTAAAATTATTTAGACCATTTTGTCTTTGTCCCACGATTTGCAACAAATTCGTAACGTTCAAACACCTGCTGTTACCTGATTGGTCGACTAACCTACCGCTATCTTTTCGATCCTATTGAGTTGACCGTTAGTTGTGCTTCGGCCATTATGTAGAGCGGACACGCTGTTGCCAAGCATTCCGACTCTGTTGAGGTAAGTCCTTCACACGATCTATTTGGTTCTCTTAAACGTCATTTCCGTGGATTATTGTATAAGGATGTACAATGTCTTATTTCAGTTCATATTTTTATATTTAATAGGAAACGTTGTTGTCATTTATGAGAATTTGGTGTATATTTTTTTGCTTTATTTGTTTAGTAGTTATTTTAAAAATACTTAGTTGTCGTCATCTCGGTGGCACTATTTCGGTGGCATTTTCATCCACCGAAATGACGAATTTGGCACCGAAATGACAATTGACGTTATAATATGTACAAAATGCACTTAAATGCATTATTACCACTGTTAAAATTATTATCACTGTAAATAGTGATATGTTAGTGTCACCATTATATCCAAAACACGTCTAATGGGCATAGCCCTGTTTCAAAAATCATTACGATTGCTCCTGTGCTAGCACCAAACTATCCCTTCTATATAAAAACGAAAGTTTATTGGTTTTGGTTCGTCTGTCTGTCTGCCTTAATAACTGTTTAATACTTATCATAATGTGAAATCAAAAAATATACGATTACAGAATTCATAACATTAAATATGTAAAACTTTAATTTGGGCCGAAATGGGGTAGATTTATTAATTCAACAATTCATTATATTTTTTAAGGTAAAACAAGAAAAAGGGCTAAGACAAAGAAAGACAGAAAGGAGCAGTTGGAAAAAAAGAAACTTGCTGAGAGAATTAGAAAAGCTAAAATAAAAAATAATCCCGAAAAGTATGAACAATATTTAAAAAAAGACAGAGAAAGATACTATAAAAGTAAATCAAGTAAACGCATTATTTCAATAGCACAGCTATCTCAAAATAAAAGACATGCTATAAGAGAGAAAAACTTTTTCAGAAATGCTCAGTTAACTTATTAATGTACTCAATAGGCCTTCTTACATAATATATTCGCGATTATACTTATAAATCAGTTTGTAATATATAATTTCACATTGATTTTCTAAGCAGCCGTCATTTCGGTGCCACTGCCATCATTTCGGTGGAGATTTTTATTAAAAATTTAATTTTGACTAAATTACTGACCTGAAATGGGTGCCTCATGTATATTTATCATTCTTAATTGAATTTTTAACCTATAAAATTATAATTATCATCAAAAACTAAAAAAAAAAAAATACCACCGAAATGACGAAAAACGATGGCTTCAAAAATCCACCCAGCTTAGGTACTTGAATGAACAAGTGGTTAACAGCATATACATTCTTATTACCATTACTGCCATTAACCGTATTTCTTGACCGATTTTACTTTTAATTTCACTATTGGTGATTTCTTTTACGGTATTTTCATATTTTATAAGAAATGTGATTAAAAAAATGAATTCAAACGATGAAGATTTTACTCCAACACAATTATTTCTTGCGATTTTTGGGAGAAGCAATTTATTTACCTTGGCAGAAACGGCAATTGCGGGCCAAATATACTCGCTAGCTCGTCCGTTTAAACCAATACTCGGCCCGCAATAATTGCCTACTTCCCTGACATATACTATTTCATTTCACCATTTCGAGGCAATAATGTACTATTTCATTTCACCTATGAAAAAACCCTGTTGTCAATTCAACTAGCTTTCTATAAAAAATGCCTCAATATCGGTCCATCTATTTGGAAGCTGCGATGCCATAGACAAACACACATAGTCGCTTGATTTCTCGTGCAAATTTGATCGACCTTATTTATAAGCAAGTAAGGGATTTTACTGATAACTCTGGTTACACAAAGCACGTGAGTGGGGTAAACCAACCAGTACTCAGACAGAAACCTGTAGTCAGTCTCTGCCTATACTTTGTATGAGTGGGAAGAGTACAAGATACATTTCACACTCTTCGCAGTATTTTACCCTATACACAGATACGCAGACTAGGGAATGCATATAATCGGTTATAACCAGTTGTAACCGGTTACTTTCATACAATAACCGGTTAAATTGCATTCCTTAACACAGATAAATACCGCGTCGTCACATAGTTTATGACGTAGATTACTTTAAAATTATTTGCATAAGCTTTATGCAAAAATTGCAGTGCAGAGACAAAAAAAAACAATTTTTAAACAATCGGAATTAATGCTAATTATTCCACAAACTATACGCGGGTTTTATCACAAAATAAGGTAAAGTTCTATTTTGTTTTTGAAAGTAATTTTTGTATGGAAATGGCCAAGACAAAGGTGTTCTAATATAAATCATGCGGTTTATTTTAAAAACCAACAATTTCTTTGTAATCATTATTTACTGCGAAAATAAATGAATAAAATTCTGCTTGTGGCTAAAGATCTAAAACGTCACATGGTCTTTTCTACGTCACAGCTAGTGCTAGCAAAATGCTTTTGCAAATAATATGACGTCATTCTGACGACTAGGTCTAAAGCGGGCGTAGCAAATACTGATCATATTTTTATTTTCTCCGTTAATAATTATCAAAAAAAAATATGCTGTGGAGACAAAACTCTACTAAACATATTATTTTTAAACACAATAAAAAAAAGTGCATGTCAATTCTCGCACCGGCTCATCTTTAAAACCTTTAAAGGCTTTTGTTTCAGCCGTTCCTAAAACATCAAATCAGACTTTATTAACATTAAAAAATATTTTTCTAAATTTCGCTACCAAAAAGTTCTACTTAATAAAACTTTTCTCGTACTCGTATTTAGCGAGCGTGGCTACTTAGTCAGGCTGCAAAAACACGAGTCACAAAGAAGAGATTAGTTGCCGTTTTTGCTCGCACAGAGAAACTCGAATCAAAACGTTAAATTAATTTGTAGGACTGTTTTCCCGACAGCTGTAGCTGCTAGACTGAAGATATAATTATGGACAACGTTTCGCTATAAGTGGCGAATAATTATTTGGCGAAATATTTTAAATTTAGCGCAAAAATTAAAATGCATTCGATTTACGAGTCGAATCATCGCTTCGGCTGATATTGTACAATACACAAAATGTACACCACACGCAAAATGTGCAAACAGTTAAAATGTACTAACGTAAAATCTACATCATCATATTCATGATAAACGTAAAGTACACGAAATGTACATACGCAAAATATACTTACGCTGAAAGCACATAACGCAAACTGTGCAAAAAGAAAAATACACATTTCGCGAATTGTTCAATGCAAAATTCACAATCCGCAAAATGTGACAAAAGCAAAATTCTCATTCGCCAAACGTAAAAAACGTAAAAAACGTATCATTGTACATTTTGTAAATTTTGAATTAGTTTAGTAATCGATGAATTTCGCCCCTGATTAAAACTAACTTTAACTAAAATAACACTATAGGATTGAACAATGTTCACTCTACCCTCACCACGAACCACTTACTCTAGCGTTCGTTGAAGAGTACTCCATTTGGGAATCCGATTACCACAGGCTTTGGTGATTACCTAGACACACCTAGATTTAGTATTCGTGTGAGTATCCATTCGGTAGATTAACTTCCTCTAGTTATAGAATGGCGATATTTTTCTCAAAAATCTATTTTTGACTGTTTATTTAGGACTGTTTATTTTTTCCAAAGATTTTTTCCGAACATTTTTGTATCATACTTAATTTCCCAGTCTATATTTATCTGAACAGTTATTATCATTTCCCTACTTCTGGGTGGTTTGGCCTTTTGGGTCTGCTGCATAGCTAACATGACCTAAACCTACTTAGCTATTATTCTAATTTATTTATCGGCCTTATTCTAATGGGAAAGTCCAGATACGAAAATATGCGACCAGGGAAAATTATTATTATTAATATTATTAGTAAGAGCCGATTGTCTCCCACTGCTGAGCAAGGGCCTCCCCCCACTTTTTCTATGTATCTCTATTCTTTGCCGTCTCTGGCCAGTCCTTCAAGAAGGAGTCCAAGTCATCTCAGTCAGGAATAATTAAAACGGGAAAATCACGAACGGGAAAAATCGCACCAGGTAAAATTGCTACGCGGGATAATCGAGTTTAGGGAACAGATTGATGCTCCCTTAAAAACACAAATTGAGACATATCGTGTTTGATTCCGAATATTATTAAGTTGTTAGATAAATAATTGTCATTGAGTGACAATAATTTTATGATGAATAGAACTTACTTAAGTGAAAATTAACCATTGTTATGTGATAGGCCTTATAATAATGAATCTGTATAGCTTTATTCGAGGGTTTTTTTTCATAATAGAGGGAGGCAGACGAGCAGGCGGCTCACCTGATGGTAAGTGACCACCGTCGCCTATGGACACCAGAAACACCAGGGGGGTTAAAGGCGCGCTGCCGGCCTTTAAGGGTCCATCGGATCGCCACCATCTTATCCTTTAACCTACCATCAAAAGACAGTGTTCGCATTATGTTCCGGTGTGGGGATAAGACAACCGGTTACATGACTAGCATAGAGGCATGCCAAACTTGGTCCTCAGGGTTGGCAACGCATTTGCAGTGTTAAGATTGTTGTTTTTCACAGAATGCAATAATGTAATGCTCCAACCGCAGAAATCTTTTATTAGAATTCCTCCTATTTATTACTAAATGTCTAAGCCTAAGCCTGAGATTTTTCTTCAATTACGTTATAACAATCTGTCAAAGATGTCATTATGGAACAAGCTTTTGCTGCCTACTTTATTTATTTTCATAAATAACTGTCGACCGTCTACTGTGTACGCTACTTAATACTTTATAGATAATAGAAACAGATCCGACGTACATTTCATTAGATTCGTTAATTTTTCTCGTCACTTTTCGCTACAGTAAATAAAATCATCCAAAATTTACTCCCTTCAAATTACTTTAGCGTCTCCCCTCATTTATTTCGTCTATTCTTGTTCTTCCTTGACTAAAAAAGAGAGACAAAATGACATTAACACTGGAAATAACTGACTTATCAAACCCCTTTGATTAAGTAATTTCTTAGATTAACGTTTAATTTCGAGACATTTCAATTAGCAGATGTTTAAATTTTGTTTGACCTGAATACGTTGAATTAATAAGTTGAGCTGCGGAAGAGTACGTGTGCACTTTCGTGAGTTATTTAATTAAGATAGGTTGTCTTTTGTCACGTCTTTGTATTTTACGGTTACGTTCACAATTTGCCTTTAAAATTAAACCGTTTTTGTCTGATTGTACATCAAATACTTTTTAATTTAATTTAACTGGCTTTGTTTGTCATAACGCTTTAAATCTTGCTAGACAATATTAAAACACTTCTGGTTTTCGTAATGGGTTGAAATTTTGAGTACCTACATAAGTAAATCCAAAGGACAGTACAGTACAATACAGTATGATGATATACATTATAGAAGCTGATCTGATGATGGAGTTGGTGGCTAATTACCGTGACTAGGGAATGCAATTTAACCGGTTATTAACAGTATTTGTATGAAAATAACCAGTTAAAGCCGATTATAACCGGTTATTTGCATTCCCTACCGTTGACCTACCGATTTAAGATTCGTTAGGTCTCGATAAGCAGATGATGCCTAAAAAAAACACAGTCGTCAACAAAATTTGTCTCAAATAATATTGACTCAGAAGCAAATTTAAACAATTACTATAAATGTAGGTACCTAAGATAATACACGGTGCCCGTGAGCATTGCGAGACATTTTAACAGCATATTCCTGACCATATTTTTAGTTAAAAATGTTAATAAAAGTCTGCTAAATTCGGCTCGATTTTAGAGATATTTAGATTTTTGTGTAAAAATGTTGTAATGAAATCTCCAGTTTGAAACACTTTTATGATTCAATGTCAAGGGGAATCCCCATAGTACATAAGAAATGGAGGAAAAAGCGTTGCTAGCTCGTCCTAAATCATTGTTTCACTACGGAAGTGAAAATAGTTAATTTTGTTTGTATGAAAAAATCGAAAACTTAAAGTCCTAATTGGACCTAGGTTCATTTAACATTTATTAATCCTTGTAACCTCAGGAATGCTTGGTTAAAATCTCTCGCAATGCTCACGCCAGCCATATCTACACATCTAGTATGTTACTGACGGTACGGTATGTGTATACTTTATTATATGTGATGCAAAAAGTGTACAGACATCTATTAGACATTAATCAATAAAAGATTTAACGCAGAATAATGAGTTTTTTTTTAAAACTCCTTTTTCCGACTTATTATGGTCACAAAATAAAAAAATCGGCATGTAGGATTTCGGACCATACGAAACAGATACAAAACAGATGTCCCAACAAACCTAGTCCTAAAACTCACGGAGTTATTGTGAAGATGATAAACAAGAGTCTTACATCTAGTGAATGAATGACCTTGATGTTATTTCCAAAGCTCTTTCCATGAATTAAGACTGCACCGAGCAAACGTCGAGCGTCCAGTGGCACCCTCATTACTATTATTGTGTTTTCTAATTAACTAAAGAATTTCCTTGCAATCAGACGATACGTTTTTGTAGCGCAAGTAAAAATACAATTTATGGGATACGTAACAAACTTTAATAACAATTACCCTTTGAGTAGTCAGCTTAACGGGAAAAGGTGGCCACTTTTTTCCGTTAAGTTGATAACTCCAAGGTGAATTGTTATTAAACTATGTGATATACCCTATAAGTTGTGTTTTCATTTATAGTACAAAAAACTACCCACCAAATTCAAGAAAATACTTTAGTTTATTAGAAAACACAATAATAGCAATGAGGGCGACACTGTACATCCGGCGTACGCTCGGCGCAGTCTTAACAAAAAAGTTCAAAATGTTAACTACACAAATTCACACATCGTGTCCATTCTTTTACGTGTCGGTAATTATGTATATGTAGTGAATCTACTAGCGCTTCGGACAGGAGTATCATTGCGGAGAAGAAACACCGCAAGAAACTCCAGCAGAAGGTCATTTTTACAATCATTACAAACAATAATACTTAAAAGTAAGTTACGAGGGATATAACGAGGGATCAAAGCAAATAATATTAGACCTACGTTAATATCCAAACGATACAATAATGATATGTTTTATATTGCCAGGTGCCGAAAAACATTTTTCAAACAAAGACTAGTTTTGATGTTAATTCCCTACGCAGCAATGGTTGTACTTAATCGACCAGGCTACTTTGACACCTGCATCCGCTAGAAATACTCTGGTCATTCGTGTCTTTGACGCTGGTCTGACCTCAGGGAAGTAACAACTCTGCATGAAAACCTTAGCACGCAATAGATGACGGAGCTATATTATAGAATGATTTGCGGTTTGGTGTGGACGCTATTTATCGTATCGAATATCGTTAATCCAGAAATCATTAACTGTTGAGTTTTCTCCACTGTCTTATACTTAAAGTTGGTTATAATAGTTATTTTATTCTTTGCTGCTTAAGACCGCTTCCACGGCATGGTTTAGTTCAGAGATGGGCATTAATAGATATTTTTTTAGTAACTATTTAATCGATTAAACAACTGTCACAAAATTAATCACGATTAGATTGATCAATCGTCATTTTAATCGACCTTATTAACGACATACGTTTTACTACCTCTAGCACTGTATAATCATCCTATAAATATGGTGAGCACACTTAGAACCTTGTCACTTTGAATGTCACTATCATTGTTATGTGTGTCAGTTGATGTTGTATTTGAAGTTTACTATGAGAACGCACTAAAGAGCTTAACATTTTCGTAAAGGTACATAGACCATAAAGTCAAAAGCATTATATTTCCTTCACTATTGTTAAAATAACTTACAAACCCAACAATAAATAACTAGACCGTCGTCATATTGCCGAGCATGAAAATAATTGGTCGTTCAAGAAAAATATTATATCCGAGCCAATTTAACAGGTTATTGTAACACTCGAACTATTTCGGAATAGTCACGCGAACAGTTTTATTATATTTTGCTTGACTTAGTTTCGTCAGGGTACCGCATCGCTTGAAAACAAAATAAAATGGTTCAGAATTCATGAGAACTGCCTTTGAAAGGCTTGTTGTATTGTTAGGCGATGGGCTTGCAACCTGTCACTAATATACACATGGTGAACATCGTAGCCTGTTTCTGCAAAATATAACTAATAATAGAATAGAATCATTTATTTCGAGTAAATTTACACTTATATATTGTTAGTATTTCCTTAATCCTACTAATTAGCCAACAACAATGACGCATGTAAGGGCAGTCTACTCTGCTCCCTATCATGCTGAGGATGATATTGGGGCTGCTCCGCACGCGGCGCACCAGGGACGCGGCCCGCTTGCGCATGGTGGTATGAAAGCAGTCGGCCCCGGCGGCTGCGAACATCCCTGACGCGCTACAAGAGGAGGCAGCCCCACCATCACCTGGAACTCATTGTTGTACTGGACACGAAGGGCTCCATAGGCTCGTTGCTTGTATTACATCCATAGGCTGTACGTGTAAAGGGATGTACAGAATGCTCTATATGTTATAGATTTAATAACTAGTCGTTAGAGTTGTTGGTAATTCTGTAGCTCTGCCTACCGGGATGAAGGCGTGACAGTATGTATGTATGTATGTAATATTTAATTAAATAATAATTTAATATCAAGGAACAATCTAACACCGATTGATGAGAAGTCCCAAACTAAGCTCCACGCTTGTACTATGGGAACTAGACAATGATATTAACATAATACGGATCCTTGTGTGGTCTGAATTTTTTTTTTTTTTTATTAATACTTAAGAAGAAAAATAAATACTTTAATACATAGAAAACATCCAAGACTCGATCAGAAGCAAATACTCGCGCATACACATACATAGATACATACATACATACATACAAATACTCGCGCTCATTATACAAATATTTGCTCATAACGAGAATATAACCCGGGACCGCTAGTTTCGTAGGGTCACTACTAACTAGGCTAACACGTCGTAAAATTTACAAACTTTTTCTTCTAAGGTGGTATAGCCTCCCTACGGTCAGCGAGACATAAAAAATCGTAACTTCGCTCGGATTCCTTTAAAAAATTCTTTGCACCACCCTGGATTTAAGACTGCGCCGAGCAAACGCCGAGCGTCCAGTGGCGCCCTTATTACTATTATTGTGTTTTCTAATTATCTAAAGAATTTCCTTGGAATCAGACGAAATCTTTTTGTTTTGCAAGTAAAAACACAATTTATGGGATACGTAACCAACTTTAATAACAATTAATTACCCTTTGAGTAGTCAGCTTAACGGGAAAAGGTGGCCAAGGTGGAAGGTGAATTGTTATTAAACTACATGATATACCCTATAAGTTGTGTTTTAATTACTAGTACATTCGTCCAATTTCAAGACAATACTTTAGTTTATTTGATAACACAATTAAAGTAATGAGGGCGCCACTGTACATCACTCATGTACCCTCTATATCGTTTTGCTCTTATGTGACAGTATAGTTTACCCTCGCTCGTGTCACCGACACTCTTTTCATAGAACGTATCATTTCGCAGAATTTTCGTTTCACAGAATATTTTCTGCTAAACCGTTACATGTTTTACCTTACCTACGTGAATCATAATATTTTAAGAAAAACTGAAATCAACTCGAGTTCAGCAGAAAATCTTATCTTTAATCTAATACTGGTTTATTCTTCCATTGAGGGACCGCCTTTAAAAGATAACTTTAAGGCCCGTATTAATAAACTCATCTTGGCTGAGATGCGCGTCACAAGATACGTCAAAGTAAACGTCAAACCATAGAGCACCGTCATTTTTGACACATCTCGAGACGAGCATTAGAGTTGAGATTGATTTATTAATACGGGCCTAAGTCGTGTTAGGACCTCGTCCGGATTGGAGACCACCATCTACTCACTGTTGTGTTCCAGTGAGGCGAAAACCACCGGTGAAATGAGTACCATAGAGGCATTCCATCTTAGGATCGTATTAATAAACTAATCTCAACTCTAATGCTCGTCTCAAGATGCGTCAAAAGTGACAGTTTTCTATGGTTTGACGTTTACTTTAACGTATCTTGTGACGGGTATCTCCGCCAAGATGAGTTTATTAATACGGACCTTAGTTATCAAGATCAATCTTGAGATTGTAATTAAGAGATTATAAATGATTATGATTCCCCTATGGAATCCCTAATCAATCAATAACCAAGTCAATTGCCCTAATGCATCGTTTCTCAGAATTTTCATTTATCCTAAAGCCATTTCCGCTTAAATTTTAAAACTTTTTAGTGTTGTTATAATACAACCCTAACCGTATCAAACCGCAGATATAATTATAAAACTTACAAAGTTGCTTGACTTATCTGAAAACCAGGTTTAGGGCAAATGAAAATTCGGCCAAACGATGTGTTAGGACAAACGTTTTTAAGGATTCTGAGGGACACCCAATGATTAGGTCAATAGGTCCTAAAGACGTCATTTACCATCCGCTGGCCTCATTCTCGCCATAAAAAAAGAAAAGGAACCCTTATTTAAGTGTTTTACGCCTGACCGAGAATTCGTCATACCCTATTATTGTACACTTCCACCAAAATGAGATTCTAGATAGCCTAGCTAGCGTATAATTTAATATTACCCAAGGCTATAAGACGAAAGGTAAATAAATTTAGTTTTTCTAGGTAGCCCCCTTAATCTTTCTTTTTCTAGTTTGTCTAGCAAAAAATAAGTCGCACTAATAATACTATGCTAATTAAGATACTTTTCTAGAAGCGAATTGCTTTTTTATGTAAACGTCTGCAAGAATTTTGATGTAATTCAATGCCCATATTGTCTTCGAAAGCATTAAAATATTCCTTGTTTAAAAATCAGTCACCTTTACTATCAACAGACGAATATATTTTTTGCTGTCTGTCTTTTATTTACAAAGTAATTAGTTGTCTGAAAATGCCTAACCAAACCGCAGACATAATTAAAAAACTTAAAAAAAGTTGCCTGAATCATCTGAAAACCAGTTTAGGGCAAATGAAAATTCGGACAAACGATGTGTTAGGACAAACGTTGTTAGGGCTTCTGAGAGACCTTCATTACAAAGAGATGTTCGTTCGGTTTGCACTTTGGGTCCTAGTCACTGCACATTTTTGAATAGCAAAGGCGATTCCAAAACGTGACGTTTTATTAAAATGTACGTATTCGAGCACAGTAACATTGTTTATAACTTTTGAAATGTCGTAATTTGATGTTCAAAACACAGTGCAGAATGCAGACATCCTTCACAAAGGTAAATTTATAGTGGAAATGCAAATGCAGTAGCATTTAATATTATGTTTGTAGTGCAGATATGAAAGTTACAGTTTACTGCATACTAGATAAGTCAGACTAATGAAAATTATACTTTAATTTTTAGTAAAAAAATGGTGTTACTATATTGAAATTGTTATTTGTCTGTGAAAAATCTAACCAATTGTTTTAAAAAAACTAAAGGAATAGGCTAAAACAACTCATTCAAGAACTTACTACATTGTGTAGATATATTTTGGGCACAGGCGGTACATTGAATTCGGGGAATTTACAATTAATGATTGCTCCTGGGACTTGCGTATTTACCCGCGACATTAACGTGTGTAATACGTTCAAGTTTTATAATTGACCTAGAGACGCCTTACATATATACTCGTATCTCCCTACATACATAGATTAAATCACGCCTGTTTCCCAGAGGGGTAGACAGAGACCACTTATTCCCCCCTGCTACGATCCTGACAAATCTCTTTCGCTTCTTCCACATTCATACATCGAGTCATGCACGCACGTCGGTTTCGGATACTTAAGATTCGGCCCTTTTCCAGTATGTCTCTGATTTGATTAAAAAAGTACGCCTAGAGCGGCCCCTTCCAACCCTTCCACTTACTTTCGCTCTGTATATTATGTATATTGACGACGCGCTGGCCTAGTTGGTAGTGACCCTGCCTACGAAGCTAGCGGTCCTTGGTTCAAATCCCGGTTAGGGCAGAGATATTTGTGTGATGAGCGCGAATATTTGTTCCTGAGTCATGGATGTTTTCTATGTATTTAAGTATATATTTCTCTATGTAAGTATTTATATCGTTGTCTAGTACCCATAGTACAAGCCTAGAGCTTAGTTTGGGACTAGGTCAATTGGTGTGAAATTGTCCCCCTGATATTTATATATTTATTTATTTATTTATTTTATATATCTTTTGCCGAAAACTTAAAGTTCTTGTTTTTAAAGGGCCGAATCTTAACACGTTCACGGACAGTACGTCGAGAGACGAAAACTGAGACCCTCATGAAATGGCACTGCGGCTGTGGCCGGTGTTTTTAATTACACCAAAAACGGAACTCCGTCCACGGCCGGCCTTTTCCCATAGCATTTATAGGAAGCACGGACTCTGTGCCGTTTTAGGTTTTAACATAAGCCGCTAGTGTCACAGCAAAAAAGCTCTAGGGCAACCTCAACCTCATGCACTACCCTAAAAGGGGGACGACACGTGTTATGGCACATCACGGCTGTGGACGTAACGGCTGTGGACGAGCTGCCACAATACGTAAGATTTTTTTTGTACGACTTTACATACATATTTATTCCGTCATAAAGTGGCACAATGTTTGAAACAACGTTAAATGTGACAGTTCGTCCATGGCCGTAGAAAATGTTGTATGGAATTTATTTGTGCCGTATCACGCAATTTCGAGGTTGGTGCTGTGTCCGCGAACGTGTTAAGTACCCGAAACCGACGTGCGTGCATGACTCGATGTATGAATGTGGAAGAAGCGAAATAAATTTGTCAAGATCGTAGCAAGTGGAAAGAAGTGGTCTCTGCCTACCCCTCTGGGAAACAGGCGTGATTTAATGCGTGTGTGTGTATATCTCTTGTCATGTATATTTTAATTTCAATTGTATCCTGTAAGTTATTCTTATTAATTTCTTACAAATGGTTTCCTATTACGCTACCATAATTAAATTATTATAATAGGAAAACATTTTATTTTTAAACTAGCTTCTGCCCGCGACTCCGTCCGCGTGGAACTCGTTTATATCGTAGCTGCATACAAATTTTCACCCTCTATTTCACCCCCTTAGGGGATGAATTTCGGAAAAAAACTATCCTATGTCCTTTCTCAGGATTCAAACTATCTTTGCACCAAATTTTACTTAAATCAGTTCAGCGGTTTAAGCGTGAAGAGGTGACAGACAGACAGACACACATTCACATTTATAATATTAGTATGGGTACGTGAAGTAAAATGTTATATTCAGAATGAAACAAATAAAAATGCAAAAGGATTACACACATCAACGCGTCAATACTCAATACATCCCGTTGTATTCATTTATTTGGTTTGCCTCGAGCACGAGTGATCAATTATTACTTTCATTGCCCTTTTTAGGGTTCCGAAGTCAAATTAGGAACCCTTATAGATTAATTATTGTACTATCAGCCCATTGGAACCCACCATAGAACTGTGTCACAGTGATGTTATGATTCAAGCCGTAAGAAGTGTCAAACAAATGGTTTTATAATGTCATTGTGACACCGTTCTATGGTGGGTCAAGGTTCCAATGGGCTGATAGTACTATCAGACCAATGGAACCCTGACCCACCATAGAACTGTGTCACAGTGACGTTATAAGTCAAGTCGTAAGACATGTCAAATAAACTATTTTATAATGTCACAGTGACACCGTTCCATGGTGGGTCAGGGTTCCATTGGGCTGATAGTACACCTCCACCACCACCACCATATGTACCACCATATTCCCGGTCCTTTTCGCTCGTTTATATTATTGCTACGATGTTTTAAAAATATTAATATTTATCCCGTAAGTCTATTTAGTTGTAAGATAACTGTTGTTGTTGATTGGCCAAAAACTCTGAGCTATGAAAACATTGAAGCCGTCATTAATAAAAACACACACACACACTCAAAGACACACACCACACACACACACACACGCACACAAATATACATACATATTTCATGATTAGAGATTAAAATTTTAGACTACTTAAAAATGTTAATTCTTTTAATATTGTTTATGTTTAAGTATAAAGTATTTTAAATTTATAACCCTATTATGCTATGGAAGAGCGCGGTCTCTTGTCACAGGTATTCTTTTACTTACTAGGAGATCCCAACCTTTGCACAATTTTATGTTCCTAAATATTAACAAAAATAACATCTTTAATAAAAAAAAATATATGTCCTTCACTCCAAGCTCAGGATTTTTCTTTCCAGGCCAGCCCGGTCATTGTAACAAGGTTGCTACAACCTCCTTTGTTTGCGTTCCTGGCCACTCTTTCTTTCTCACATTTCGATCTAAATCTTTTTAAATTAAAAAAAATATTAAGTTCTATTCAGATATCGATTCTTGGCCTCACTCTTCAAATAATTTCCATAAGAACCAGACACGAGTACTCGTGTCTTGGAAAATAATTATCAAAATAATTTAGTAATTTTATTTTATATTCAGCTAATACATAATACTTTAAAAAATGATTCATTTATGTCCCAGCGATACTACCCTATACTGTCAGAAACATGGCCTTTTGTCTGTCTGTTTAAATTATTGTAATTTTATTTTAAACCGTACGGAATCTAAGCGTGCGGTTAAAAACAGACGCGGATTTAAAATAACGTTGACATTCAAGTCTCTCTTGACATCATTTTATTTTTAAATCGACAATCAATGTTCTGCGATACGTTATAGTGCCCAGCCGATAAGAATTTAATCCTGACACCTGTCATTCCAGTACAAATTATAACCTCAAACCCAAACATAGGTTATAACTTGTATTGTGATGACAGGTGTCAGGATTGACTTCTAATGGCCGGGCACTATAGTAACGAAACCTCCAACCATTATCATACTTATTATAGAGTAAAAGTGTTAAAATATTTACGTATTCTCATAAAATGAACAATTATACCACACGCCAGCGGTATTTTGCGGTAAACCGAAAACAAAAGATTTTTTTCGCAAACACCAAAAGCTTATTAAAACGGAGGAAAAAAACCCTCCGTTCATTTGTTGATTCACAACAAAGAACAAAGAAAAATCCCTATAAAATTACATGTACTCATTTTAGAAACAAATGTTTATTTTATCATGTTATTATACTTATTATGGGTAAATCTCCGAAAAACTTGGACCAGATAAAACAACACTTTGCATGTTAATAAGCCTCATGATCTCAAAGCATGGAGATCCGTGCCGTTCCGGTTCATATCAGCTTTAAAATTATAACAGAAAATGAGAAAAAACGTACCAAATGTAGAAAGAAATATTAAAATTGGGCATTTGAGGACTAAAACAAAACTTCACAATATGACTCTAAGGGCCTGTTTCACAATCGACAAGTAAATTTATCTGTCACATAAAGTTGTCTCTCTCCTTGTCTATTGTGTAGTAGTGTACGACAAAGAAAGGGCTAAACTTATCCGTCAAATATCCTTTACTTGTCGATTGTGAAACAGGCGGTAAGAGTAACATCTTAAAATAGGTACCAAATATTTTATCCCAAATATTCGTTTGCGTGAATTTTCACTTTCTAAAACCTTGATAAGCTAGTGCTATTTTAGATTGAATGCCTAATTCAATTGCTCTACATAGGTAAGGTACGGAATTATGTTTTTTTATGGCATATGGAAGACAAACGAGCACACAGGCCACCTGATGGTAAGTGGAAACTGTGACCCATAGACATTCGCGTTCACAAGACTGCAATGCAATGAAATCCTAAGACTGCAAATGCATTGCCAACCCTGAGGACTAAGATGGAAGGCCTCTATGCTAGTCATTTCATCGGCTGTCTTATCCCCAAAACGGAACACAACAATGCGAACACTGCTGTTTGGCGGTAGGTTAATGGATAAGATGGTGGTAGCGATCCGGACGGACCCTGCACAAAGTCCTACCACGCAATGCGGAATTATGACTCTTCCGAATCATGTAGTGCACCTGGCTATAAAACTATTACGTCTTATAGTTGGTGCTAAACAAGTTTATATGACCAACTTTGTAAGATCAAATATCGACGTATACAAACGTTTCTTAAAGCATTATGTGACTAATTTGTTACTGGAGCTCAACTGGTCAGTATGGAAACTTGGATTTTTGATCAAATCGGAATTACGACTCTTCGGAATTGTGTAGTGTACCCGACTATAAAACTATTACGTCTTATAGTTGGTGCTGAACATGTTTATATGACCAACTTTGTAAGATCAAATATCGAAGTATATGTTTCTTAAACCATTAGGTGACTAATTTGTTACTGGAGCTCAACTGATCAGTATGGAAACTTGGATTTTTGATCAAATCGGAATTACGACTCTTCGGAATTATGTAGTGTACCCGACTATAAAACTATTACGTCTTCTTCTTCTTTCGTGTCGGCAAGGTCTCGGGCTAAATCTTACTTGCCCGGAAAGTGGCTACCGTGGTAGCCCTCTGGTTACTGGCAAGTAAGTCCTCACGCGAGCAGGTGGTCGGGCACGCGGGACAGTTAGTGAGGTGTAACATGGTTTGCAGGCGTTCTCCACATTCACAGCTAGCGTCTGCGCTACTTGAGTACCCCCACCGACACAGGTTATCTTTGCTTCGGCCAACCTGGGTCCTCAGCCTATTTAGACTTCTCCAGGTGGGCCAAGGTTCCTTATGGCCTGGAGGCAGATTTTCGTTGGGGGGGGTTTAGTGAATGTGGATACTCGCTTGCCCAAAGCCTGCACCTTACGTCTTATAGTTGGTGGTAAACAAGTTTATATGCCTAACTTTGTAAGATTAAACGTCGACGTATATGTATAAACGCTTCTGAAACCATTACGTGACTAATTCGTTACTTGAGCTCATATAACTGGTCATTTAGTGTTATGTCCGAACGTTTAGTTTCGACAGACCCTTGATACTGACTGTCCTTTCCGGTAATTACTTACATGTGCTACAAAACGCCGTAATAACTTGTCCTGTTCAAACAGCCTGGGTTAAAACGAGACAAGAACCAGTAGGCCGGCAGTGGTGTTATTTTTAGGATGCCGTACCTGAAAAGAAAAAACGGAATCATTTTAGGATCACTTTATAGTCTGTGGTGTTATAAATTTATATTAAAACACTCATATTGTCGGTCCTTTGGATGCATTAAATAAATAAGCTTGGCAGTCAACACAGTTAAAATAAATAAATAAATAAAAATATAAGGAGACAATCTCACACCAATTGACCTAGTCCCAAACTAAGCTCTAGGCTTGTACTATGGGTACTAGACAACGATATAAATACTTATATAGATAAATATATACCTAAATACATAGATAACATCCATGACTCAGGAACAAATATTCGCGCTCATCACACAAATACCTGCCCTTACCGGGATTCGAACCCAGGACCACTAGCTTCGTAGGCAGGGTCACTACCCACTAGGCCAGCACGTGTCGTCAATATACGGCCACATACATTATTTAGGGAATGACTTGGATACCTTTCAAAGCGAGTAACAGGAGCATGCACTTGGTAGGGAAGAATGGAAGAAAAGAGGGTCTTTTATCCAGCCGAGCGGTAGGACACTAAAAAGGACTTTCATTATTTATACGTCACAAGTTATTTTATAATATTCCCAAAATTACTTACAAAACCTACCAAGTGTATACATATATATACTCTAGCAAAAATGTCTTGAAATTAAAAAGTAGCTACACTGTAGTCTCGTACCTTTTTTCTTAGACTGATTTGAAAAGGATGACACCAAAGTAATGCCAGTTTTAAATTTCAAAACTTTTTTGTCGGACTACAATATACACATTGCGTTGACCTATATATGAAAATTGGCAAAAAGCAAGGTTTGAGGTAAAGATAGTCATGAATAGTTTAATTAATAGTTATAAAGCTTAGAAAATGGAAGACAATGTGAGGGCTATGTTTACACTGCAAAATTAAATTTGACCTAACTGAGGTCGTATTCCAATTTGTTTAAGCATACTGCTTCTATATCGTTAAATTATTTTGGAGTTAAATTAGGTCAGTTCTGTCAAGCGAGTAAAGTTTGTACAAAAATCCACGCCTGCTGTATCTCTCTCGGTTCGGCCGCAGTAAATTACCGCCAGACACACAATTAACTCGCATCCACTTGTTTTTGATTAATTATCTTGAAACGGAACAATAAATAACAACAATGAAGTGTTTTCGTTATGAACCTGCCTCTGAACAATGCACATTTTGAAACATTAAAAGGTTTTCACTTTAAATTCGCAACACTGGCTATAATAGCTTTAAAGTCTACATAAATGTCAAATGGTAATGAAACGGTTATTAATGTTATTATGGCTACGTTATATGGTAAAATAGCTTTTTTTCCCTGGGCCTGTAGATACTAGCCTACATACATACATACATTAAATCACGCCTGTTTCCCAGAGGGGTAGGCAGAGACCACTTCTTTCCACTTGCTACGATCTTGACAAATTTCTTTCGCTTCTTCCACATTCATACATCGAGTCATGCACGCACGTCGGTTTCGGGTACTTAAGATTCGGGCCTTTTCCAGTATTTCACCGATTTGACTCGAAAAAGTACGCCTAGGGCCTAATTACTGAATAAAAATCATATGTATATCTTTTATACAAGATTTAACACCTAATTGCTTTTATCGTTCATTAGCCCAGTTTATGGGAGCTTAAGGCTTAGTTTCATTGGTCGATAGTCCACATGTTTTAATAGAATAGAAGTAGATTTAAGTATTAATAAAATGTGACACAATGCAAAAAAAAACAGTATAACAAAGCTTCGAGTGTCAAATAGGGTACCACGGGTGACACACACACACACACACACACGTGTCACTACATAATGCAAAATGTTCAAAAGGTGTGTACATTTACTTTAAAATTAAAATTTATATTTAAGTTACATCAGCACCTTAGCTAAATTATTGGAAGAGCGGCACAAGTATCTGGTATACTTAATAAGAGGCACAAATACTAATCTAACTTAAATTACTGAATATAAATATATTTATTTTTTTATTCTTTTAATATTATATTGTAATTTAGAGCGTTCTATCCTCGCGCAAACCCTTAAGTTGCTCATGAGGTGTTTTTTAAATGTAAAATTTGTACTTGTTTTGAAGCAAGATAAATAAAGAAAAAACAAAAAAAGATCTGTGTAAATGAAATAAAATCTAGTTGTAAATAGTCCATCTTAGTTATTAATAATTCTAATTTACCAATAGTACTATTATTATATATTATATATTACGAGTATATATGGAAAGTATTTCTGAAATAAACAATTTCGAATTTGAATTTGAATAATGCAGCTCAGAAACCGTTAGCAAATAACTCGAGGGATAAGTGGTTCTTCTAGCCTCGAGGAGAATTTCAAGTCCTTTGAGGATTAACCGAGTTGACATATGTCGGTATTTGTGATGGAGGACAGGTCAAAGAGAATGTTCGCTGAAACTATGTGAATGTTGACTTATAATGTTAGTGTTAATTTGGTCGTGTTATACGTCTTGCAGCGTTTAATTTGAATTTAGAGGTTTCCTGTCTTGTTAAAGTAGCTTACACAGCCGAATAAGGATGCGTTTTGGTTAATATAAAGGTAGACTGACCGTACGTATTCCGTCAATTTGAAGTGGTTTACAAATTGCAGACATTTTATTGTCATATATTGTTATTTTTGTATTTGCATTTGCATTGTATGTAAGGGTTAAATCTTGCAGGTTAAATTTGACCAACTTTCCGGTTGCCGATGAAGATGAAAATTTGCACACGCCTTTAGTTCTTATGACAATATTTTATAATGTCGTACCATCCAGGTGGTCTGATGATGTAAACTCATAGGGTCGCCATCGGAACTCCTTAATTACACATGATAAACTCATCGTGCAAGGGCTTGTTAGAATTGTCTTGACAAGTAGATG
This sequence comes from Acleris laterana, assembly GCA_963966035.1. Classification (NCBI taxonomy): domain Eukaryota; kingdom Metazoa; phylum Arthropoda; class Insecta; order Lepidoptera; family Tortricidae; genus Acleris; species Acleris laterana. Next base: position 12,558,923 of record OZ014461.1, read on the forward strand.
ACGACTGTGCAAAAAAAAGTACAGTCGGCAATAAGACCTTGTCCTAAGAATGAAATTTTTGTCTGAAAATTATTTGTATTCCATAATGTAACATTGCCGAAAAATTGTTTGGCAGAATCTGTTTATATTTTCTAATGAAAAAGATTGAAATCCTACGACTGAAAAATGAATGAATGCCTCTATGTTAATCTTTTCTCTAGTTGTCCCACCCCCACCCGGAACACAACAACGCTATTGATTACAGGTTTCAAAATAAATAAATTAAGACTATAATTTTCAGCAGTGTAGTACCACTCCATGTCTTCACGTGGAAGTCGTAAGAGGCGACTAAGGGAATAAAGGCTTGTAGTACTGTTAGGCGATGGGCTTGCAACCTGTCACTAATACGCTGGTAAGCATCTTAGCCTGATTGTGCAAAATGTGGTTACAGAATTAACAACAAGTTTTAGAGTTGTTGGTTTTTTTTTTTTTTTTTTTTTTTTTTTTATGGCATAGAGAAGACAAACGAGCACACAGGCCACCTGATGGTAAGTGGAAACTGTGGCCCATAGACATTCGCATTCACAAGACTGCAATGCAATCCTAAGACTGCAAATGCGTTGCCAACCCTGAGGACTAAGATGGAATGCCTCTATGGTTATTCAGAGTAGCTCTGCCTACCCCACTCTGGGAATGAAGGCGCGATTGTACGTATGTATGTGACTATATTTTGATGTTTTCTTGCACAGACACCGTCTAGTAAGTAGTTTTTTTAATACGTCATAAACCGTAAACCGCAATTTAGCTTTCAATTAATCAACTCAAATATAAAAAATAAAAAGAACATTCAAAATAGGTCCGACTCGCACTTGGCCGCTTTTTTATCTTTTGTGTGAGAAAACATTTAATAATATTTTAGTAAGTTGCCCTAATACTAATCTCATTTGAATCTAGTATTTGTAGTGTGATATAGATAATAGTTTACTTACGTTATAACATTTCAGTATGTGTTCCAAGCTTTGAGTCGTTCCAACTGGATGCAGATGGTTAGCACAAAGGATAGCTTAAAGCTCTGAAATGTTAATTTCATCTTGCATTTAATATTCTCTTACCCCACATATAAGGAGGATTATCAACCAAATTTTGCTCCGTGCGATAACGTTTTCAGCCCCAGAATCAAGTCCAATTTCCACCATTTTTGCATAATGTTATAGGTAGTGATTATAAAAAAATAGGTCTGTACGTTTCTATTTTGTTTTTTTATATTTGGATCATTCTAAAAATATTTTCTTTGAAATGAAAACCTGTTAGACCCCTGTCCTGTCCTGTGTGACCTGGTTGCGGATGGTAGGACCTTGTGCAGGGTCCGTCCGGATCGCTACCACCATCTTATCCATTAACCTACCGCCACACAGCAGTGTTCGCATTGTTGTGTTCCGGTTTGGGGATAAGACAGCCGGTGAAATGACTAGCATAGAGGCATTCCATCTTAGTCCTCAGGGTTGGCAACGCATTTGCAGTCTTAGGATTGCATTGCAGTCTTGTGAAAGCGAATGTCTATGTGTCACAGTTTCTACTTACCATAAAGGTCGCCTGTGTGCTCGTTTGTCTTAACTATGCCATAAAAAAAAACCATAGTTTTTCATAATACGTATCTACAACATAATTAATAAATCTCCTCAAAGCGATGAAGATTTTATTTTCTTTTTCTACTCACGTACTAGCGCTAGTATTGATATCGTTAACGGTATCAGAATACCACCTATGGCGTAATCAAAGCATTCTATAACGAGCGTTGCCATGGTAATAACAGTCCTATAATAATTATTATAATTTAGTTTATACCCTAGATAAAAAAGGGACGTTTAAGTTTAACGTGTACCTATGTAACCGTGTATCTGTGTATTTGTCTGGGTGTCGGCCTGAGGCATCGTAGCTCTGAAACGGATTAAACGATTTAGACGCGGTTCAGCTTACTGAGGAAACAAGATAAATACGATCTGTCTGCTCATACAGTAAAACTAAAACTTGTCTATCGCTTTCACACTCTCCTTAATATAACAAATATACTAGATAGAGTGCGACAGCGATAGCAAGTATTATGAATACTCCGGTTTTACTATATGTGGTTATCTTCTTCTTTACATAGTATAAAATGAATTCACTTCGAATTTGTCTGTTCGCTTTGATCTTTTAAACTACTCAACGGGTTTTGATGCAATTTACAGCAATAGATAGAGTGATCCAAGAGGAAGGTTATATGCATAATAAATTGTGATGTATGTAACCGTGTTACAGAAAACTTACATAAACTGAAGTGAAGCGAGGGCGGGTCGCTAGTAGGTAAATAATAAAAAAACTAAAAGGCTAAATAAAGTTCACGCTCACGTAGTCGCATGTCAAAGGTAGTAAATAAGTGAATTATTTACAGCTCATTCTGGAATTAATTATATTGACAAACAGTTAATTTGCATTGTAAATAAACTAAATAAAAAAGTCGTAACTACTAAAAAACTGTTAAAGTTAAACCGACTTTATAACCAACGGGACAAGATCGAATGTCATACCAGAGCGAATCAGATGAGTCATATTGCTCCAACACGACACAAGTAGTGTGCGTTCACCTGAATTTTGTTGCCTTCATTTATTAATTGGGGTGTAATTATGGACGTTAGCAAATTGCTCTTGATTGGCTGGTTTTAAATGAATAAAACATCGGTTAGAACATCTAGCATCTTAACGATCCATACTAACGGCGTGGGCTTGAGTTTGCGCGGGAGCGGTAGCGATAGCGACAAGCGGTAAGACCAAATGCATAGAAATGTATGAAACATGCCACTAATCAGGGCGATTTTTATACATACATGTTTATTCATTTGACCGGAATAACCATATAAACCAAAAAAAAAATTCTTAAATCTAGCTAGCTCAGCTTAAACTAGATTTCTATTAAAAACTACGTCTCTTTGGAATGATGCTACAGATAAAAAAGGCCTAAATTCTACGCAGTAAAACAATATTGCTTTTGACATGTTAAAAAGTTCCCATAGTTGCATGGTTACCGACTCTGGAATAAAAACTTGGTCCCTTGAACAAGTTTGTGATTGATGTGCATACGCGTCTTGATTCCATATGAACGTAACAAAGTTTCAGACACATCAACTAAGATGTTAGTGGAATCACACATACATACATACATACATAAACTCACGACTTTATTCCCAGAGTGGGGTAGGCAGAGCTACAGAATTTCCAATAACTATAAAAACTTTTTGATAATTCTGTAACCACATTTTGCACACTTAGGCGAAGATGTTTACCAGTGTATTAGTGACAGGTTGCAAGCCCATCGCCTAACAGTACTACACAATTGAATCACACGTATGTCAATAAACAATTAAATTTGTTGTTGTTACTATCAGCATTTTTTGAGATTATTTATATGACAATTATATAACTTTTATCAATTAAAATAAATTTCCACATGGCTCATCTGCTTCTCTGCCATTTATGGCTTAAAAATGTTCAAGATCAAGGTATGATTTGTGATGACTGACTGATAGAGTAAGGAATGAGAACGTCTGACAGAAATATGAACTAAAAGAAGGTGACTAAGATTGAAAAGGGCATGCTTTGATGGTTCGGTTACTTGGAAAGGATGGACGAAAGAGATATACAGAGTGAAAGTGAGTGGAAGGGTTGGAAAAGGCCGCCATAGACGTACTTTTTCGAATCAAATCGGAGAAATACTGGAAAATGGCCGAATCTTAACTACCCGAAACCGACGTGCGTGCATGACTCGATGTATGAATGTGGAAGAAGCGAAAGATATTTGTCTGGATCGTAGCAAGTGGAAAGAGGTGGTCTCTGCCTACCCCTCTAGGAAACAGGCGTGGTTAAATGTATGTATGTATGCCGTTTTTTTATGCAACCCTAGAAATAAGAACTTAAAGATGTTTGCAGGTATGTATATCCTTGTCTTGTCACCCGTCGTATTTAATCCGAAGAGTTTATGGCTGAAGCAGACAGCTGCCAAAGATCGTGAAGTGCTTACACGTTCGAGTGAGATTAAGGACGGAGCCTTTGAAGTGGCGGGTGTTGGTAAGGATGTGGCGCAATGTGGAGCGAGAAGCGGCTGAAAACAATATTTAAGGGTCAGTTTGTTTAGTCTATAGCCAGCATGCTTTTAGTGATACATTGCGTCGCTGGAATACCTTCCAGCGTAATTATGTTAAAACAACTCGTCAATGTATTTCTACTACTAATTCTTTTATCAACCTATGAAACTGGGCCTTTACTAACAAGTGTTTTATTTGTTATTGTTATTGGTGATGTCTTTTGTCGTATGTTGCTAGATTTGACGTGTAGTTTGGTTCATTATATTGACTTTGTAGCCTTCGCAAAAGCCTTATCGAACCAAGGCTTTGCAGTGAAAACGTCTTAGTAATTGGTCTAGATAACTAGTCTTTTCAAAGAGTCCATTCAGTTAATGGCTGAAGTAGCCAACTGCCACAGATCCTGAAGTGCTTAGCACGTGCAAACAAGATTAAGGATGGAGTCTGTAGAACGGCGGGCATCGGTAAGGATGTGGCACAATTTGGAGCGAAAAGCGAGTGGCAAAAGCTTTTAATGAAAAATTATTAAGGTCAAGTAATATTTTGTTTGTATAGGTAGGTAAGTTTATTTGTTAAAGCTGCGTGTTGCTATATTTTCTCGTATGTGGCAAGTATTAACGTGATTCGTTTTTACGTTGTCTTTGGTGAACCCCTTGCAGAGGTCTTACTGAGGACCGGGCTCCGCGGAGCACACTTTGAAAAAGCTGATCTAGATTACTGGCCTCCAGGTCCTAAGCCAATAAGCAGTATCTTAAATTAAATCACCAAAGCAGATTCAAATCTACGTCGTTACTAGTAAAGTTGATATTACTACAGGAGGTTTTGTTAGTTATTGCGTTTTTGCTTAGGACGGCAGATTACTGAGGGCCCAGACAAGGGCACTACACTAGTTAGCGTTTCTCTTCGTTTAGTTTTTAAACCAATCGCGTCACTGGTGGATGGCGTGATACGAAAAGTCACGTGATGTGCCAGTGACGAGATTTGTTTAAAAATTCAACGAATTGAAACGATAGTTAGCGTAGTGCATCTTGTCTGGACACTCTGGTCTTGTTATTTTGTCGCATTATATCGAAAGAATAAGGTAGGTAGGTAAGGTAGGTTAAGCAGGTAGCTTCCAAAATCTTGAAGTGTTTACACGGATCGGATGAGAGAGATTAAGGACGGAGCCTGGTGGAGCGGCGGGCGTCGGTAAGGACATGGCTCAACACGGAGCGAGGAGGAATGGTGACGGTTTATTATCATGTATTGTATTCACTAGTAACTTATTTTTGACAAGCTCATGAGAGATAACTACGGGGTCAAAGTAAAATGTCACAAAATAAAGGAGTGTCATTGAACATTGGGTAGTTATAACTTTACCAACATTTTGATATTTGCATGTCTTATTACTTATTTGACGTTTTTGTACCCCGTTTCCTAATACATAATCACAAAATAAAACGCAGGTAGGTTTTTATGAAAACAAAACAATCCGCAGCAAAGTTTAAAATATTTTTTTAAAATTAATTAAATACACAATGTTAACAATGCTCTAAGAGGACAAATACAACCTCCTGGGGTTCCAAGTCGGTCAATAACAATTTCTGTCTGACACGTCGCTTTGAAATGCATCGAGTAGTCCTTCGTAATTATCAACCACGGCGCTGGTAACCATCTTGTGGCACACACTTGTTATTAAATTAAGTATGTCAATAATGTTAATATAAGCTTAAGTGGGACTGGGCTGGACACGTCTGCCGAATGCATCAGGAACGATGGGTCAAGGTTGCCATGGAATGGACCCCGCAAGATGGCCACTGGAGCAGAGGCAGGCCAAAAAGGAGATGGCGGGATGACTTAGACTCGTTTCAAAGCGAATAGCGGGAGCAGCCTAGCAGTGGGACATCCAAATACGCTAATTAAAAAAAACCAACATCCCGCTTCGCCCATAAACTAATACAGCCTTAGCTGTTCAACGACGACATTCGTGCCTAATGACCCTTTTTCTGACTAATATATTCGTCATTAATCGAAATTTGCTCGTAAAAGCTCCGATTAAGCCCAAACACAAGCTCAAAGTTCTTCCAAGTGGCTGATCAAATATCTTAAGTGATTTTTCTTGTTTTTTTTAAAGCATGTAGATAAGAAGTAATACTGGGTAGTGATTATCTGAACAACAACGGTCGGACGGACGGACGAGTGAATGTCCAAGCGGCGTGCTTAAGTAGTCCCGTCAGTGCGAACAAAACATATTTTAGCGCGTGCATTTTAAAATCTAAGTCGATGCTTATTTAACTATACGAAACCACATCTTACCCCAGTAAATACACAAATTGAACTACGGCATGCGTTTAATACATGATCACAAATTAAACATAAAAAAATATATTTTCACGCCACTCCTCGGAAATATGGCCAAAGAAGGATCGAAATCAGAATAGAAAGTTGCTCTTAGTAGTACAACACAAAAACAGTCCAACAATGTTGAGTTGCAAAGTAAAATGGAGTGTTTTTAGACCAGTTTACTTTCTACTCTGCTATTGGTCGGTTATTTATGACATTAGTAACTCGTTCGGAAATAAATAAAAAAATGTTTGACAAATATGACATTAGAACGTTTAATTAAAAAATTAAAACGTCAAATCCGCTCAGTGAAAGTGTATTTTTGCGATTGTAAACGTGTTTTTATGTAAGTTTTTAAGGCGTACGTGAAAAACGCCTTTGCATCTTTAAATAAGGTAAAAATTAAAAAAGTTAAAAAAACGGGAATGAAAATTACTTCTGTTCTTTTAATTGGAAACAAACGCTAAACTTTTGAACTTTTGATTGGAAATTTGTACGATATTCAACAAAAATGAGTGATACAAGTACATATATGGATCTTACACCGCCTGAAATTCAGGATACGGCAAGGTCGGTAATTCGGAATTTACTGCCAATAAAATCCCGTCGCAAATATCAGAAAGTGTATGAAAATTTCAAAGCATGGCAAATAAATAAAAAAACGAACTCTTTCTCTGAAAGCGTAATGCTGACCTACTTTGATGAACCTTCAAAAAAATATAAATCCTCCACTTTATGGGGCATTTATTCTATGCTAAAGGCGACGCTTAATACGGAGCACAACATCAACATTAAAAACTACACCAAGCTACTTATTCTATTGAAAAGGCTATCTGATGGGTTTCAGTCGAAAAAATCAAAAGTCTTGACAGCCGAAAATGTTGAAACTTTCTTGAGAGATGCACCTAATGAAATGTTTCTAGCGACAAAGGTAAGTTATTTCACAATGTAACCAATGCTTATTTATTTCTTTGCGTTGCTTTAAAAACGTTATAATCATGTATCGTATCAACCAAATTATTGTCATTGTTACAGGTAATTTTAATATTTGGGGTGAATGGAGCATGCAGGACAGCCGAATTAATTAATATAAAAATAGATGACATTGAAGATCGCCACGATATGATTTTGGTTAAACTGACAAACACTAAAACTAAAATTGACCGTTCGTTTATAATTCGTGATGCAAGTTTGGAACTTGTCAAAAAATATCAAAACCTCCGTCCGGAAAACGCACCATGCAATAGATTTTTCCTAAATTATACTAATGGTAAATGTACCAAGCAGCCTATAGGCCGGCATAAACTTAGTAATATTCCAAAAACGATTGCGACCTATTTGAAGCTACCGGACGCTGAATCTTACACCGGTCACTGCTTCCGAAGAACCTCGGCGACTCTGCTAGCAGACTCCGGTGCAAATATTACCACACTGAAAAGACATGGCGGTTGGGCATCAGATAAGGTGGCAGAAGGATATATAGCAGACTCCGTAGAAAACAAAGTGAAAGTCAACGACCAACTTAATGAGGCGATAAATTTACGTCCTCATCCGTCTACATCAACAGATACGGAAGCAGGACCGTCAACATCTAAAGACACTTTTCTGTCAAATTCACCTCATCATGTATCATTCGATAATATCCCATCAAACTCGATACCGGCCGAAATGACACAAAATACTAATATAAATGTTCCGGGAAAAAACATTTCCTTGTCATTCAGCAACTGTCCTAATGCTAATATCAATATTACTTTTAATTAAACTGTGTATTATGTCCTAACCTGTTTTATTTCCTTACATTAGGCGTGAAAAGCACATAGTATTGCCTCGGTAGAAAGTGCAATAGATGGACTCGTATCTTCGCGGTCCTCACCTGCGGCTCGGCCCGCGAACTAACTCGTCCATCTATTGCTTACTTTTTGTACCTGGGCTACAATGTACTATTTTTTAAAGAGAATGATTTACAATGAAATACATCACAACATAGATATATCAAACACTGTTATAATTAGGCTATGAATAAAGTGCGAAAACAGTGAGATTACAATTGGTTACAAGGTTTTAAAAGGTTTTAGAATCTATCTACCTCGCAAAATCCAGGGAGGCAAAATACGCCGACACTTGTTTTTTAATGCCAAGAATCTGTCATGGAATATATTAGGCCCCACGAAGTCCGGGAGAGTTATATAATTTAATCATTCTCGTAAGAGCAGAATTACGGCCTAAATTCATTTTAGTTAATCTATCTCTGAGGGCCCAGGCAAGATGCACTACGCTAGCTAGCGTTTCTCTTCGTTTAGTTTTTAAACCAATCGCGTCACTGGTAGATGACGTGATACGAAAAGTCACGTGATGTGCCAGTGACGCCATTGGTTTAAAAACTAAACGAGTAGAAATGCTAGCTAGCGTAGTGCATCTTGTCGGGGCCCTCTGAACAGTTTGTAAACACGGGGACGAGGCAATCGTGTAGGCACGGCTATACCTTACTTAGTAGTTATGGACAATCTAATCCGTTAAAATTGACCAATTTAAAACTAAAAACTAGATCTAGTACTCTTCTTCTGCTACTGAGAGAGTTGAATTCAAAGAATTTGAGTCCTCTTTGGTATAAGTGGAGTTTATGTATATTACTGACAGGTTGCAAGCAAATTGCCTAACAGTACTACAAGCCTTTATTCCCTTAGTCGCCTCTAACGACTTCCACAGAAAGACATGGAGTGGCACTATTTTAACCCGGCAACCACACCGCGGTTTATGTTTTTTTAAGCAAATATCCGCATAGATTTGTGATCTGGGGGGTTATTATGACGTAGGTCTGTTTACGGTGAGTGTAAGGGACAGAGCTATGGCAGTTATATAGCTCTGTCCTTTTCTCTCAGCATAAACGGAATTTCATAACTATGTGATAATAACCCCCTGGTCCATTATGAAAATGTAAAATAGTCAGCGAAATAGTATTTTTGCCATTAATAATGCCTTATAACATTTTAAACCTTGTGAAGGGTGAATTATTTAATTGATACGCCTATTATACATTTTAGTCTTATTATTTGATTAATGACTCAGCTGAAGTATTCAGGCACGTCTTTAGACAAATCGCCTTTCGGCTGAAACTTCTGAAAATTCGTTACAACTTCGTTGCGTCACAATCCATTCATTGAATTTGTAGCTTTAAATTTATTACAGTTATATCTTTTGAGCACAAGAAATGTGTCAATTTTGAACCAGGTTCGGTAATAGTGGTCTGAAATTTAGACCACATAGATCGGTTCGGGATTTTGACGGAGAGGAAATGCATTTACGCATCGTCCCCCCGGCGTAGGGTAGCCTTTTGGGGGGGGGGGGGGGGGTATGACGGAAACTCTCAACCACCTCAGGTGGAAGCCTACCTTCTGAAACCTCTCCGGTGTTAACCCACAAACACTGTTAACGGGGGCACCGTAGGCTGATGACTATGACAAGACATGTAAACCTGATGACAATGCAATATCATGGTATCTAAGACCTGGTCTGATGATGGAGTTGGAAGGTGGAGACAGCATCTCCGCTATACTTGCGGCTGGTAGGACCTCGTGCAGGGTCCGTCCGGATCGCTACCACCATCTTATCCATTAACCTACCGCCAAACAGCAGTGTTCGCATTGTTGTGTTCCGGTTTGGGGGTAAGACAGCCGGTGAAATGACTAGCATAGAGGCATTCCATCTTAGTCCTCAGGGTTGGCAACGCATTTGCAGTCTTAGGATTGCATTGCAGTCTCGTGAATGCGAATGTCTATGGGTCACAGTTTCCACTTACCATCAGGTGGCCTGTGTGCTCGCTTGTCTTCTCTATGCCATAAAAAAAATAACGTGCCACGTTAGGACTCAATAGTTTGGTCTTGATAAGCAATGACATTGTGAAAAAATGTACAGTCGGTAACAAAAGTTTGTCCCAAAAGTTTTCTTACTAAAGCTTTGACAACCTGTAGCTAGATATAGTAAATGTTGTTATTTCTGTTGACCTCCAACCATTAACTTTGATAGCAATCTTAACCACTGGATTTACTGGGACAGCACTAACGCGACTGTTTGATTAAACGTTTCCTTTTTATTTCCATGACAAGGCCGAGGGACAAAGAATATTCAGCATGAGGAAGGGACAGTTATATCGAAGCGATTGAGAAACAATATACATTTTAGTGGTGGCTGGAGGCTTGGCCAGATTGCCACCACCATCTTATCTTTAACCTAACAATCCAACTGTCGTATACTGTCCTCGTACGGAGATAAGGCACAAGTGCCATTAATTCAATTTAGCAGCATAGTTTCTAACATTATACCTTTGTAAATATCATTAAGCCAAGTTGTTGGTAGTCAGTTGGTAGCCACTAGTTAGCACCTATTTCATCGTGCGTATTATTTATTTTACTTGAGGACCGTGGGGACCAGGGTACTGATTCTCTCAACAACGACGGACGGACGGACGGACGAGTGATTGTTCAAGCGGCGAGTTTAAGCAGTCCCGTCAGTGCGGACAAAACATATTTTAGCGCGTGCAATTTCAATTTAGCAGCATGGTTTCTGCCGATAGATCGAACGTATAAGGCTGCTTAACTGAAAATGCACGCGCTAAAATGTGTTTTGTTCGCTCGTTTGTGGTCATTCTATATCTTTAAAAATACGGTGTGCTCCTGGGGTGTTATTCACTCAAAAACAACGGACGGGCGGACAAAATGAAGTCTAAAGGGTTATGATATGTTTGGAATCGGAATAGAATTCATATTACAAATGTGCCTTTTTTCCGTGGCTTGGCAGGATTGTTTTACCAGTGTGGGGATAAGACTATCGATGAAATTATAAGCAAATTTTACGCTACGAGAAAAAAAAATGATTATTGCAATTCCTTCGTTTTTTTATATTTCTTGGTAAATCCACCGTAATTAAGCTTATTAAAAAAAAACCTCTTTCTATTACGTAGAAAAAAATGTTTTAAATTAGGACGGACGGACGGACGGACAGCGGAGGCATATCAATGGGGCTCCGATGGTTTCCCTTCTGGCATGGAACCCTGAAATCAAACACAACCCAATGTTGCTCAAGATCACTATTACTTCTGGCAAATGTTCACAACAGTGCAAACCAACCGAAATTAATGTTAATTTTAGATGAATATTAAACATCTAGACTAGGCCGTCCATCTAGATATTTAATATTAATTCCAAATTTAAATTCAAATTTACAAACGAGGCCACATTGAAGTTAGAATATTATTGACTTTCGTTTGTTGCGAGAATAACATTTATCGATTGAAAGACAAACAAACGAAAGAACTTACAAACTTACTTAAAACTACACTAATCTAACAAACCGCTACCAGTGGGCATTGTTCCTAAAATGCTGGCAGCATTGCCACGTTGAATGGCAATGCTTAATCTTTGTGCCAAGTACAGGCCAGCATCTTTCTCATGAGTTGCGTCGATCAGGCGCTTTGACATTATCTTTAAAAATACGGTGTGCTCCTGGAGTGATATTCTCTCAAAAACAAACGGGCGGGCGGACGAACGAGCGAAATCGCAGCGGCGAGTTTAGGTAGTCCCGACAGAGCGAACAAAACACATTTTAGCGCGTGCATTTTCAATTAAGCCTTGCCTTATACGTTCGATCCATCGGCAGAAACCATGCTGCTAAATTGAAAATGCACGCGCTAAAATATGTTTTGTCCGCACTGACGGGACTACTTAAACTCGCTGCTTGGACATTCACTAGTCCGTCCGTCCGACCGTCGTTGTTGAGAGAATCACTACCGTAGTCCCCACGGTCCTAAAGTAAAATAAATTATACGCACGATGAAATAGGTGCTAACTAGTGGCTACCAACTGACTACCAACAACTTGGCTTAATATTATTTAGAAAGGTACTAGGAACAGTTTGAAATTATTCAATTTATTTTGACTTGAATAAATTGTTCACACAAATTCTCATTAATAATGGTAACTGATTTGATCATGAATTATGTATTAGATCAATATGAACTACTTAGAACTACTTTGTACTTAGATGCCTACTTAAAAAAAAAAGTAATAATTAATTTGGAATAAAATATTGTACAATATACTTTTTAATACTAACCATGCCAATTAATCTTGCAGCTTCTAGCGAAATTGTTAATGTATTTTTTTTCTGAGTGCTATTTCTTTTTTTAATGCAGATCATATTATTTATGAAAGCTATGTACTCCTACTATGTTATTGTTGTATATACCAGACAAAAATGACAATTTCATTTATACATTTTTAAGTGTTTGTATGTATTATGTGATTGTACATTTACAATAAAAAAATGCACCTTTTTAATAGGTACATAATCATTTTAATTCACAGTTATTCACGTAGCAAAAACATAATTATTCATTTTCATTATCCGTGTCGGTACAGTCGCATCTACATTTCCATATTCTCTACCAACGAGCTCCCTTAACCGCGGACAAATCGCGCCAGCGGAACTCTTCATGAATAAATTCACAGTTACAGCCAGTTTTTCAGGATACAGACAGACGTACTGTTTGTACGTTTATATGTAGTGAAATATGTGGAGGGTAGGGCTTTGGAATAAATTGTGGCTTGCGCTTTGACGCCATTTTATTGTCTTGAAGCGTCGATGTATCTTTCGTTAATACGATTGCGGGAAATACAAAGTTATGTATGATTTATTATGACTTTTTAGGGTTTTTTTTTAAAACATTTAGCTCTTTTTAAAACATAGGAAAAATCAAGATGTTTATTCAGAAACTTGGTACTTATGCTTGGCTATGTTTTTAGGGTTCCGTACCCAAAGGGTAAAAACGGAACCCTACTACTAAGACTACACCGTCCGTCTGTCTGTTACCAGGCTATAACTCATGAACCGAGATAGCTAGACAGTTGAAATTTTCACAAATAATTTATTTCTACTGCCGCTATAATAACAAATAAAATTAAAATAAAATAACTATTTAAATGGGGCTCCTACCCTCGCATACAGCAAACGTAAGGTACGTCTAATGTTGCATAGATGATAGGACGGAACCCTTCGTGTGCGAGTCCGACTTTTGCAAATCGATTTCTCCGTCTTTTGCAAATCGATTTCTCCGTCTTTTGCAAATCGATTTAGAAAATTTGAATCTATTCTATCCTTGTTTGTGGTTTAAAAACGATATGGCTTTAACCGCATTGAATCTCGTCCCTGTAATTTTACTCTACCTAATTTGAGTCCGAGGTGGAGTTGAAAATCTCCTTTATGTGGATTATCGGGTAACCTTTTCCGTTAAACAAATTATGTCACGTAATTTCGTCGCGCTCGCACAGTGGACGTAAATTAGATAAGAAAATCCTTGGCATTTGTTCAAATAATAAATTATCTTGAATTACTTCCAACGGCAAAAAACTATCGATGTGTGCTTTTGTATCCTGAATACATAATGTGCGGAACAACATAACCTTTGCGACAACTTTTTAAAAGGAATCCTTTATTAACTAGAGACATTCTATTGCATTTTCGTACGCGTTGTAGTTTATTAATTACATGTGTAGAGAAAAAAAATATGTGTAGAGAAGAGTGACAGATACGTTTCAATTGAACTCTTGATAGATATTATTTGACGACGCGCTGGCCTAGTGGGTAGTGACCCTGCCTACGAAGCTAGTGGTCCTGGGTTCGAATCCCGGTAAGGGCAGATATTTGTGTGATGAGCTCGAATATTTGTCCCTGAGTCATGGATGTTTTCTATGTATTTAAGTATATATTTCTCTATGTAAGTATTTATATCGTTGTCTAGTACCCATAGTACAAGCCTAGAGCTTAGTTTGGGATTAGGTCAATTGGTGTGAGATTGTCCCCTTATATTTACATTTTTATATTTATTAACGCTTTATTATAATAATATACAAAGTAAACAATCGTTTTTTGAACTCTAATCTATAAAAAGAAAATCTTACATGTGAGATATCAAAAAACTAGAATTGGATTTTTTAACAGACTGTATTTTATTCCTTATGTAAAGACTCTCAGCATGCATCATGCAATAAGTACACATAAAAAAAAAATGCTTCCTTTCCATAAAATGCAATTAGTAAAGTTCTTAAAACTATTCAACTTTTGCTTTGATCTGTAACAAAATTACTGGGAGCTTAAAAGCTTCAGCGGGTGCTTTGGAAAAGAGCTTAATGCTTTACAAGTTCAATTTCACATCTAACTTTCTACGTCTTAAGGATTTAAAGCTAAAGCCATATATTAAACTTCTGCCCGCGACTTCATCCGTGTAGATTTCGGTTATCGTTATTCCCCCGACTTTTAAATATTCTAGGATAAAAAGTAGCCTTTGTGTGAATTCAGGGCTAAGTATCTACATTCCAGTCAAGCCATTGCAGCTTAAAAAAGTTACAAACTAACGTACTCACAGAGTTTTGCATTAGTAAGAAACTAGCTGTGGCCTGTGACTCTGTCCGCGTAGAATTATTTAATCGCTGATCATGCTAAAAAGTACTCTATGCCTTTTCTCGGGGTTCAAGCAATCTCTGTACCAAAAGGGTTTGGGTAAAAGTGTTGTCATTCGTAAAAGTCATACATTTTCAAAATTTTCATTTTTTTTTTTACATTTTTTTTTTTTTTGTAAAAGTGGTAAATTATGATAGAATTGTTCAAAAGAAACATATTTTGCTAGTAATGTAATAGTCTAAAGTGCATTGGAGCCGAGATATTTAAATATTCATACCTGGGCGTACTTTTAGTATCAAAACTGAATACTTAAATCTTTAATATCTACGCTCCGATATTATTAAACGCCATAAATTATATATGTTTATGGGTATTTCGAGGTCCTCTAAATAACTATGTAAAAATTATCCATGGCCGCTGAAAAAAATGTCAATATTCTTCAAACAAATTTACCCAATGCCCTTTCATTGTAATCGGTTCAGCGGTTTATCTGTTAAAGCATAACAAACAGACAAACTAAAATCACAAGTATAATTATTATACTATATATATTATTATGGATGTCAGACAATGTTGTAGTATTAGACATTATCTCGAAACATGTTGTGCTCGTGTTGCCGTATTCGTTCTCTGCACGCGCTAAATGTGTTTTGTTCGCTCTGACGGGACCACTTAATCTCGCCGCTTGGACATCACTCGTTCATTCGCTCACTGCTTCTTGAGAAAATCACACCCTTGGTGAATTGGTTCGCTTGGTTTTGTTTACATCTTTTGCAAGATCTATTGACGGTGACTTTACCGTAAAATTGTCCTATACCCCAATTAATTGCCATTTTAACCATCGACATGTATGAGTGTAACGCTTCTCTGTGAAGCTGTTCATGTCTTTAAAATTCCCCAAATTGTCAAGATAAATTCATATTCCGCCGTATGATCGCAGCATTTTAACGAGTAATTTAAATTTAACGTCGACAACCGACACGTTAATTGACATGAACGTTAATAAGATTACTGAACTCACTTCGACTTCTGTCGAATTTCGTGCAATTAATTCAAATTTTATATGGTTATTTAAATGAGCTACGGTGTCGGTTTTTTATTTTGTTGTGTGGCTTTTGTTTTTAATTTATTAATGAGCGTAGTATAAAAAACTGGCCAATTGCGAGATGGACTCGCGCACGAAAAGTTATATACCATTTAAAAAAAAACATGTTTGCCCCCTTCAATATTTATTTTATTTTAATTGAATTGTTTATTTTTAAAATGAATAAACAATGTAACGTTCTGTGAATATTTCAAGCGTCTACCTGTTGCCGTTATTAATATCAGCAAAAAAAAAAAACATCCGATACTTTAATGTACCAGTCACATAAACTACTATAATAATAATAATAATAATAATTTATTTCAGATAGCAAAGATCCATAATTGGTCACACAACAGTAAATTAATCCACAATAATAATAATGTAACAAGCACAAAAATACCTTAAGAATGTCACAATAAAATGAAATAAATTAAAAATAAACAGAGTCACAGGATAGCAATACCATAATATACAAATTAAAAAGATGTCAATACTAAATTTAATAAAAATAATAATTACACATTAAAGCACTATTAAAGCACTATTAAACCCTATTTAATTTGACTACAATGACTTATCTTATGACTTATTTATTATTATAATATTAAATCTTCTTTTAACTTTGCTCAGTAAGGCACATCTTTTAAAGATATTCTATATGAAAGAAAAAATATTCGGAATCTAGCTAGAGCCCTACACACGTGAGCAGGGCGTAAAGGACCACCTTTTTCCACGGCTTGAACACCTGACGTGTATATTTTTAGACATTGTTAGAATCGACTTACGGGAAGGTTTTTTATTCCGGCCTTTTTTGCCAGCGTTGAATGTAATATTTCAAATGGTCGTTACGACAAAATATTAGAGGTTCCCCTAAGGAATTTCTAATCGTCATTTGTCCTAATTCATCGTATGTCCGAAAGGGCATTGGGTAAATTTGTTTGAAGAATATTGTCTTTTTTTTTCAGCGGCCACGAATGATTTTAACATAGTTATTTAGAATACCTTGAAATACACATAGATATTATATAATTTATGGCGTTTAATAATATCGGAGTCGAGATAATTAAGATTTCAGTGTTTAGTTTTTGGTACTAAAAGTACGCCCAGGTAAGAGTTTTAAATATCTCGGCTCCGATGCACTTAAGAGCATTACATTACATAACAAAATATGTTTATTTTAAACAATTCTATCATAATTTACCAATTTTACAAATAGCCGCTCACCTTGAAAATGTATGACTTTTACAAATGACAATACATTTACCCAAACCCCTTTCGTTTATCTTTATGCCATTTCCGCTTAAATTTTAAAACTGTTTACCGTTGTTATAATACAACCATAACCTAATCAAACCGCAAATCCGAAATCTTAAAAAGTTGCCTGACTCATCTGCAAACCAGTTTAGGGCAAATGAAAATTCGGCAAACGATGTGTTAGGATAAACGTTGTGAGGGATTCTGTGGGACACCCGATGCTAGTAGCTATACCCTTATTTCAATGTATATCAGGTTTGATGAAGATTCTTTCTAGACGTAAGGTGTGAGCGAAGGTGACTGGCAAAGCCAAATTTGGTCTTAAAGGTGCAGTTGCAAGTAAAGGCTTACTGCGTATCTGAGCCACTATTTTACACGCTAGCCCCCTTACTTATAAACGTGGAATAAGCTTGGAATGGGTCTCTATTGACTGCCATAGTTATTTTTAGTCATAATGTGTTGTAAGTCATAATTTTCGCAAGTCATAATGCATTTTTCTCAGGACACGGTTATTTATTCAGGATTTTTATAAAACTAACCTAACCTAACCTAACTAATGTACACGATAAACGTTTATTAAAAACTGTAACTTCAGCCTGAAAGAAGTTATGACAAAAAAAAGTATGACTAACAATACATTATGACCAACGATATGTATGGCAGTCAAGGGGATCCGGCTTGGAATAGTTCATGCCATGCTTTGTCACTTTCTGTCAGATGCAAATGTCACAATTACAGATAAGGACAAAGCATGGCATAAACCAAGCTTATATAATAATTATAACAAAGGGATTAAAACGATATCGTATTTGACGTGTGATCGTGTTGTCATCGTTACGATAGCTCTTATTTACATGACAGTAATGGCGGACGAGTTAAAACAATACTATAACACGTCTATTTGTAAGAGGACACAAAAGATTCTACAGAATCGAAGTGAGTCCGAAAGGACCCATCTAACAAGGAAGGGTACCCAACTGTCCGACTCTGATTTGATTCATTTTGATATATGTTAGAGAGTAGTCTAAAATAACGGACACGTATTTTTTTTAGCTGCCCAAACTCAACCTGTTAGGAGAAAATGGCCTTCAAAGTACTGAAAAGTGACTAAACCCTCTAACTTCTATAGAGTGGTTTTTTTTTTCTAATTTATTACTGGTTTGATTATTATGTTTGAGAACATGAAAAAGTAATGAGTACGTATTGTAACTGTAATAGGTTGAGTTTGGGCAGCTAAAAAAAAATACGTTGGACGTGGACAGTTGGGTACCCTTCCTTGTAAGGTAAACCTTTTAACACACTTTTAATTAAAAATACGTTAAAAAATACAACAGCAGCATTATGGCTAATTCCATTAAAATAAATAGGTTAATCTTGCAAGAAAAAAGGCTTAAAGTCTACCAAACAACACCAACTGAAAGTTACTTAACTAAATTAGGCAAACTATCGTTATCATGTGCTATAGTAATTGGTCGGGTAATCACTGAGCGACCGTCGTTAGGAGTAAAGGCGTATCTGCCACGGCATAGGCTTTATAAGCAAACTTGATTGTTAAACGAGAAGGTTGAATTTTCTAAAGCGATGAAGTGGGAGTTGTGGTGAGAGGGTAGCGTTGTTGGCCTTTGTTATTTAGCAAGTTTAGCATGATACTTGGTAATTGTTGGGGTTCCGCACAAATACGAATAAACCTAATTGAATCACAGTATGTATAGTAGAATAAGGAAACTTATTATGTGATAAGGTATCCCGCCTTTTGGCCGAAATATGTTTGGCCGAATGTATCGTTTCCCAACTGTTTCATTTGCCAACCCGCTTTTTTTTCTGTAACTGTAAATATTTCAGGATTAATTTCAGTACTATCGTGTAGAATCCTATAGGTTAGGTTAGGTTAGTTTTATAAAAATCTTGAAATATTTACAGTTACAGAAAAAAAAGCGGGTTGGCAAATGAAACAGTTGGGAAACGATACAGTCGGCCAAACATATTTCGGCCAAAAGGCAGAGAGCCCTGTGATAATGTAGGACCTTGTGCAGTCCGGATCACTACCACCATCTTATTCTTCTATCACCGCTAAGCAACAGTGTTTGCATTGTTGTACAGTCGACGCCATAAATATGTTTACACTTTAGTACCATGTCTATTTAGCGTCATGTTTAAACTGCCATTTGAAATTGTCATAGCGGGTAAAGTGACGAGGTACTAAAGTGTACCTAAACATATTTATGGTGTCGACTGTACTCCGGTACGGGGTTAAGATACCCAGTGAAATTACTAGCAGAGAGGCATACCCTTTTAGTTCTCAAGGTTAACAACGCATTTGAAATCTTAGGGCTGTATTAATAAACTCATCTTGGCTGAGAGGCTCGTCACAAGATACGTCAAAGTAAACGTCAAACCATAGAACACTGTCGTTTTTGACGCATCTTGAGACGAGTATTAGAGTTACGATTAATTTTATTAATACGGGCCTTAGGATTGCAGTCTTGAGATTGTAGTCTTGAGAATTCAAATGTCTACAAATGGGTCTAAGATCCGACGTACCATCAAGTGGCCTATGGACCCGAGTGTCTTCTCTATTGCCATAAAAAAAACATGCTGTGGGTAAAAAATCTCAAAGTTGCAACCTATTTACTAAGAGAGTGCACTCAAAATACAGGGTGTCCCAAAACTCAACGATAATCCGCCAAGGGCTGATAGAGCAGCTAAAAAGCTATCGATTTAACACCTATGTATGTTCAGCGATTTTCGCTAGTTTCGGAGATATTGATCATTTTAATCTGAAATTTTGTAATTTTCCCTTATGCCCATGTCACGAAAAATCATTAATTTCGTTATGTATTTCATAAGTTTTTCAGTGGTATCTTACATAATTATAATCATTACGAATTGGCGAAGTTTTTAAACCTATTTGCCCGTTTATTTTATCAGTATTTTTTAAGTAATCACATAAAGTTTGTTTCTCCATACTAGGTGTCCCAGTGGTTGCTTTTCACTTTGTATGAACAAAACAACTTTAGGTGATTACTTAAAAAAATACTGATAAAATAAACGGGCAAATAGGTTTAAAAACTTCGCCAATTCGTAATGATTATAATTATGTAAGATACCACTGAAAAACTTATGAAATACATAACGAAATTAATGTTTTTTCGTGACATGGGCATAAGGGAAAATTACAAAATTTCTGATTAAAATGATCAATATCTCCGAAACTAGCGAAAATCGCTGAACATAGGTGTTAAATCGATAGCTTTTTAGCTGCTCTATCAGCCCTTGGCGGATTATCGTTGAGTTTTGGGACACCCTGTATATGTCTGTGTTTCTTCTTTTCGTTTTACTATTTCCTAGGACATGTGTGACTAAAGTTAGATTTAAGAAAAAAAAAAGTCACATAATTTAAACACAATAATTTTGTATTTTTTGTGCTTAAATGTGAATAAGTACGTAAAAAATAAATCAACTGCAATGGGCAACAACTTTATGGGAAATGATACATTTGACCAAAAATACTACGAAACTATGAAACGCGCTTCTGTCAAGTGAAATTAGTAGGTTGTACGTACGTAGTACCTAGTAATTCTATGGTCGAGTCTCAAAGGGCCATATCAATAATCTCATCTTGGCTGGGAGGCCTGTCACAAGATACGTCAAAGGAAAGGTCCAGGCATAGAAAACTGACATTATTACATAGAAGCATCTTGAGACGTGCATTACACAATCGAGATCAGTTTATTAACCCTTAAAAATAGCGTTTCGAAAATCGAACGCGTCTTAAAGTTCATTTCCAAATTAAAAATTTGACAAAGCTACAAATCTTACTGCATACATTCTAAGTTTGAAATTTACTTAAAATGTATGTTTGAAATTGAACTTCAAAATATACGATGTAAATCTACATCATTATGCATTTAAAGGTTAAAACTGTTCATAAAGTAGGTCACTTCTACGAGCAGGGTAGTGATTCTGTAAACAATGCCGGTCGTGATATCCAAGCGGCGAGATTAAGTAGTCCCGTCAGCGCGATCAAAACACATTGTAGCGCGTGCATTTTCAATTTAGCAGCACGATGGGTCGAACGTATAAGGCTGCTTAGTTGAAAATGCACGCGCTACAATGTGTTTTGTTCGCACTGACGGGACTACTTAATCTCGCCGCTTGGATATCATTCGAGAGTCCGCACGACCGGCGTTGTTTACAGAATCACTACCCTGTAACATGCTGTAGCGGGCTCGTGAGCCGCGTACTCATTACGATGGTACGTGCAACAGTTGCAGTAACCGCTCGCTAGTGAGTACTTTGCTCTTTGTACAAAATCTATCATTTTTTGCCAAAGTTATCAAAATACGTTTTTTTTTATGGCATAGAGAAGACAAACGAGCACACAGGCCACCTGATGGTAAGTGGAGGCTGTGACCCATAGACATTCGCATTCACAAGACTGCAATGCAATCCTAAGACTGCAAATGCGTTGCCAACCCTGAGGACTATAAGATGGAATGCCTCTATGCTAGTCATTTCACCGGCTGTCTTATCCCCAAACCGGAACACAACAATGCGAACACTGCTGTTTGGCGGTAGGTTAATGGATAAGATGGTGGTAGCGATCCGGATGGACCCTGCACAAGGTCCTACCACCCGCAAAAGCCGCCCGCTAGGTCCTACGTGGTTTGAATATTCAACCTAGAAAAACATCGACCCAAATTAAGTTTAATATTTCTTACTTAATTATAATAATGTTTAAATATCCAGAAAGTTATCAATGAAGCCTAGATTTTGTAAGAAAAATATACCGCCGGAGTTTCCTCCAGGGTCGACGCCCTCGGGATCATCACTTGGCGTAAATAATGCCAACTTAACGATGCTCTCGCTATATTCACCCAAAAATCATCGTTGTTGCTATCCACGGAATTAGAATATTCTGAGGAGACAATTTTTACACCGAGATGAATTATACACCGGGCAGTCAGTATTATGGTTACTCGACACTTTCGCATTTGGGTCAATCAACTTTTCTTCGTTGCTCGTTGCCATGGTGACGTCTCCTGGGTCACTCTTTAAAAACACGGTATTAAAGTGTATAAAACCCGCAAACATCAGGTTTTGTGGCAATTACAAGCCTATTATTTTATGGGTTTTCTTCCAAGCGTATTAAGAGTGTATATTTTAATTATTTTTCGAAGTAACTCTATCACTGTTGTCTCCTGGCTTACGGGACAGAATAACAACAACAAAAAGTTGATTCACCCATTTACACATTGGCCAGAAAGTGACGGATGTATTTACACACATCATCGATAAACGACCATAATTATTAACCCGCTGTGAAAAATACATAAACGTGAAACTTGACCTTACTGAAAAAAAAAAATATTGAAAAAAGTATGTATGTATGCATGTAAACACTTTATTGTACAAACAAAAAAGATAACAATTATAAAATAGACAAAAATATAACTGGGGTGTAGAGTCACGCGATTATCTTTGGTACCCACCTTCAGTCCAAAGTCAATCTGACATTTTACAACAATAAGGTTTAGTTTCCTGTTAGTTACAAATGACTTGACATCTCTAATGAAATTGACGACTTCAAGCATACTTTTCTTAAAATGGGTCCCAAATTACCGCTCGTGACCGTACAATGGCAGGCATGTAATAAAAGTTATCCAATGAAAAATAAGTTTTCAGGATTTAATCTAATTTTGTTGTAACTATACTCGGCGTCAAAAAAATCGCAACTTTTCTAAAATTCGTTTCAAGCGATTATTACTCCTAAGATACACTGTATCTTTATTACTCGTAAGATACACTGTATCTTAGGAGTAATAATCGCTTGAAACGAATTTTAGAAAAGTTGCGATTTTTTTGACGCCGAGTGTAGAATGACAATAAAAAATAACTAACTTGTTAACTCTTGCATTGCCAATTTATATGCCTATTGCAACTGAAAAACGCGGACAAATAACCTACAACATCCAGTGTATGTTTGCAACAAAGCAACGCAGGAATTCGCTTGGTCTCATCAAGATTCTAAGTCAATGGCTGTCAACAGAGACCAGAGAGAAACGTATTTACATAATCTTGAGAATAATTTGATTTCCGGACGAGGCAATGTAATTCCGTGTTTTGTTTACGCGGAATAAGCCGGATCCGAGGAAGCAAACAAAAGTTAGATTATCGTACACTTTGCACTTTTTGGTTTGTGAAGGGATTTTTTTTTAACGGCGCAACAAAAAGGGTGCAGTTATTTGGTTCATTATGTTGCACCTTTAGAATTATAGTGACCTATTTAATTCAAAATTTATTTCTTTCGACTTCAAGTCATAAATTTATTACTATAGAGACCTAACTCGAAATTAATTAATTAAATTAGTTAATTAGGTCACTTTAATTCTAAAGATGCGATGTGTCTGTCAGTGGCGTCGTAGCTTGTAAGCAGGAGAACCGATTTACAAGCGGTAAAGGCAGGTTTTCTAGCGGTGGTTATAGATAGGAGTCATGAAAATTGTTTTGGGGTGTTTACGAGATATCAACTGTGAAAGAAGGAGTACCCGTTATATCAAGGTTTTTGTCTATCTAATAGATACAAGCTTTTTGACGTCGCGTTTAGGACCTGCCTACGAATCCTAGTGGTCCTAGGTTCGATAACCGGTATGGGCAAATATATTTGTGTGATGAGCGCTAGTATTTGTTCCGACATCTTGGATGTTTATATGTATTGAAGTATGTTTTTCTGTATTCAAGTATGTTTATCGTTGTGAGATTCGTTAATTTGTGGGAGAACGTCACCTAAAATTTATTTATTCATTTATACATTCGCTCTCAGAAGTAGCTGTATATTTTAGTACCTTGTCGCAGTAGGATTTAAAAGGGAGTGTTTTGAATTTAGTATATCAATAGGTCCGACAAGGCACCAAACTGGTTTATGTTGAGGAACTAAATCAATAATCATTCAGCATGGGAATTACAAATGAAAAGTAAAGGAAAATATAGACTTGATCTAACATCGGTATCGTTCGTAAATATTTAAGTCTAAAGGCGTTTTCCGCTGAAACCGGTGAAAACTTTGTACAAACAGAAAACCAGCCGAGCAAATTACAACTTTTTTCACAGCCTTTTTCACTAATATTATTACACCACATAACATCTAAGCTTTGCAGCTGTAAAATCATACCTTTACCCGCCATAACGAATTCAACCTAAATATACCTGAGCCGCAATTAAGTTCTCACTTTTTCACCCCCTCCAAGCGTTGAGCAACTCGCTCGTGTAAAAATAATCTGGTCGGCCAGGGTTGAAATCATTATACACTTGGACGCTAGTGATGTGGGACTCGGCGGCAATATCGTGCAATAGGCAACACTATGTTAAGTTGACGATATAAGTTTCAAATTGCATACATGGGAAAGTTAACTTCATAATTATTTATACTGGTAGATCACGTGACTTTTCGTATCACGTTATCTACCAGTGACGCGATTGGTTTAAAATCTAAACGAATAGAAACCCTAGTTAGCGTAGTGCAACTTGGCAAAGGCCTCAGATTTCAATTGTCTATACCTACATCTAAGGTTCCCCTCAACATCAGATGCCCTAAGTTCTCGTTTACCATTTTCACGAGGTCAGAAAAAATACATTAATATCTTGCAGAAAACTACACAAACTACATATTGCTACCATTATCTGTGGCCACTAACAATATAACATCATAGGACCATTAAAAAACCGCGTAAGGCCCATTGTGCAATAGAATGTATATTATCAAGTCAATTTACTTTGAATTGTGTTGTAATGAAAATAATGTTTATTTTCCTATCTTTATAGATTGAAAATGGCATAATCGAACAAACGTAATTGAACTTTACTGTCTTTATAGTAGATTTAAAGTCCCACTGACAAAAAACTCCTTGTCTTTCGAGGATAAATAAATAAACTGCCCATTCACGACCTACTAAAAGCCTAAAGCCTAAATGCCCTCTTTGCATTCTTGCCAATATTGTCGACAATATGAGCAGCAACCTGGCAATATAGACTATAATAGCCCATCACAACCATATCAAGGGCCTCGTTAAGTCAGGGCGGCCATTTTAAGCATTCATTGCTGTATTTGGGACTGCTCCAAATGGCCCACGAAATTGGGACGCTAGTCAAGAATTAATTTTTCATTACGAGCATAATTTATGTGGCTTTAATATTGCTATTATGATGGATTTATGTCTGAGAATTCATCTGAAACCAACATTATAACGATAATAGGTAATTTCAAAATGTTTATACCGTTAACTCATTGTTTTATTATAATGGTAGATTAAGGACCAATTTCGCCAAACGATGCTTTTAATCAATGTTAATCGAATGTTAGTTCACACATTTTGACAGCTATTAACGCTCTAATCGTTACTCTGTTAAGTGGTGAAATTAGTACTTCGGGTTACCTTTATTTCAGTGAAATATGTTTACCAAATGTATCGTTTCCCAACTTTACATTTGCCAACGCGCTTTATTTTCTGTAACCGTAAATATACAGGATTTTATAAAACTAACCTAACCTAACCTATAGGGTTCTACACGATGGTACTGAAATAAATCCTGTTTTTTTTTGCGCCAGGACCTTTATAACTTTCCGGGATAAAAACTATCCAATGTCCTATTTCAGGACCTAACCTACATGTGTGCCGAGTTTCATCCCGATTCGTTCAGTGGTTCAAGCGTGATTGAGTAACAAACATCCAAACTTCCAAAATTTCTCATTTATAATGTTAGTAAGGTAAAATTGAATCAATCGAGTAATGCAAAGTTGCAGAAGGCTGGGAAGGCTGGGGGGCGCTCAATGGTTGCATCCTAGGCAGCCCATGGTGCCCCCGAAAACAGCAGTGGAGGTAAACGCCGGAGTGGTTTTAGACAGGCAGCTACTCTCGTGCGAGAGCAGGGGGAGGAGAGAGTCCGTCATACCCCCCTATAACATGGCCAACCCTAGGCTGGGCGATGATGCATAACGCATTTTCCCTCCGTCAAAAAATCGGTTAATAGCTTCGGAACCCTACACAGAGCATGGTTAAACATGCTCTTGCACGATTATAAGAATATAACACCTCAGGGCTTGATTACACGACGGTAATATAATGGGATCTCCCGGCGCTTCGAGCATTTCTGACATTTGATATTCCGCCGTTACTCATCATAAACAAATTGTTTTCACAGGTGATCACAAATTGGAACAAACAGAAATACCGTTTACTTTGTGCCACACAATTTAAATGGATAAAGTAACATTTTTATGACGACGTAGAACAAATGGAGTTCATCTTGAGAAGAATCGATAAATATTTTAGACAACCTCACACAATAAATTCAAAAAATTCAAAATAAGACTGATATTATTTCCAATAGAAGTAACGTATTTTGTTCTTATTTGTAACCAGTTATAGGTATGACTTATTTTATGTTATTTCCCTTCTCACCCCGTCTTACGGTACCTATAGTACAAGCCTAGAGCTTAGTTTGAAACAACGTTATTAATACTTATGTAGATAAAATAAATAATAACATATGTTGAAAAAACAAAATAATCGCGCTCATCACACAAAATATTTTGCCCATATCGGGAATCGAATTCCTGACCACTAGCGTTGTAGGCAGGGTCACTACCAACAAGGCCAACGCAATGGTATTAGTATGATCGTAAGTTCGAACCCCCGAGGTCATCATCCGATGCTCCTATAGTGAATGACAAGTATCGTGAGGAAACCTGCATATTCGAACAGCTAAGTGCATAAAAGGTCCTATGAGGGGTCGAAGTGTATCGAAAAGGAAAGACAAGATAAGGTACAGTACCTAATAAAAATACTTAGCCTATGTGTTAGGTATAAAATGTCTTCATTTGAAATTTCATCCAAAATCCGTCCAGCCGTTGCAGCGCGAAGAAGTAACAAACTAACACACACTCACACCCAAACTTTAGCATTTATAATATTATAATATACTCAAAACATGGACTCATGAATATTTTCTTTTACTGGGAATCGAACCCGAAAACACCAGAGGGCCCAGACAAGATGCATTATGCTAACTATCGTTTCTATTCGTTTAGTTTTTTAACCAATCGCGTTACTGGCACATCACGTGACTTTTCGTATAACGTCATATACCAGTGACGCGATTGGTTTAAAAAGTAAACGAAGAGAAACGCTAGCTAGCGTAGTGCATCTTGTCTGGGCCCTCTGGCTTCGTAGGCAGTTACTACCAAGGAGGCTAAATGTATCGTCAAAATAATGTAGGTTCTAGACAGCCTATGCTGACGACGCGCTGGCCTAGTGGTCAGTGACCCTGCCTACGAAGCTAGTGGTCCTGGGTTCGAACCCCGGTAAAGGCAGATATTTGTGTGATGAACGCGAATATTTGTTCCTGAGTCATGGATGTTATCTATGTATTTAAGTATACAGTATGTATCAGAACGAAAGGCCAAGAAAGAGATCCATTAATGTTTAGGCGAGAAAAATGGATGTGGTACCTAATTTAATGAAATCAGGAAACTTTTTACTGATAGTGTAAAAAAATAATAATAATGTAATAAAAATGTAACTCCCTGTCTCATTTGTTTACAATCTTATCAGTGACAACAACGTAAACGTCATAATGTCAGTTAAAGTATAAAGGTGTGTGCACATTCACGTATTAAATGCGACGCAGTTCTATGTGTCGTCCGCCGTTATGTACACATCTCTGCAAGCGACGATAATTATTGTCATGCACCCTTCTCATCAAACTAGGATTTTCTCGAATACGGCGTTTGATTTTCTCGAAAGCTTGAACTATTCGTAATTCCATTTCTTCGCGAGTACTTGATTCTTTTTTGAACACCAACTGTTTCACCCAACCCCAAAAGAAATAATCAAGCGGAGTGAGATCCGGCGAACGCGGAACCCAAGGGATTGGTGC
Organism: Acleris laterana; assembly: GCA_963966035.1. Taxonomy (NCBI): domain Eukaryota; kingdom Metazoa; phylum Arthropoda; class Insecta; order Lepidoptera; family Tortricidae; genus Acleris; species Acleris laterana. The sequence continues at coordinate 12,587,069 of OZ014461.1, forward strand.
AAACCGCCCGATCCATTGGTTTCCAAACATGTCTTTTAACCTGTTCCGTACTCGAATCGCGATATGAGGAGGAGCACCGTCATGTTGGAACCATGTCTGTACGTTGTGACTGAGAGGTAAGCTATCAACATAGCGACTGAGAGGTCCGTTAAGCACTTGGAGATACCGCTCAGCGTTTGTTGTGCGAATTATGAACACTGGCCCAATGATATCGTTGTCTCTTATACCGGCCCATACATTTATTGACCACCTGGTTTGATGAGACAGTTCGCGACCCACGTGTGGATTTCGAACTTTTGGAGCCCAATGATGGACAACCCGTCGATTCCACATAGTATTCCTTGTAAAGAGGCTCTCATCACTCCAAAGAACTTTTCTTAGAAAGTGAGGATCTTCACTTTTTTTTTTTCTAACGCCCTATTAGCATACTCAACCCGTCTGGGATAATCGTCAGGTTTCAACGCTCGAACCTTAGTTACGGAGAAAGGATGTTGCCGATCGCGTTTTAGTATTTTGTGTACGAGGGTGTGACTCAAGCGTAAATTGCCTCCTGCTCGCCTAGTACTAGAACCTGGTTAGTTTTGAAATTGATCCAATACCTGTTCTTCCCGCGTAACATGAACACGTTGAGGACCACCTGAGTTCACAGGCACCGGCCGATCGTTATTTCTCAGCCGTGTAATGGCATTAACAATGACACGAGCATTACTTGGTTGCCTTCTTGTAGGATACCTCTCGGAGTACAAGCGGAGGGCTGCATTCCCATTGCCCCTGCACTCTCCGTACGCAAGGATCATATCCATTATCTCAACCGCAGTAAAATTTAAAGGCATTATTATTGCAATTACGATTTAAATTTATATGACGAAAGTGAAGGATGTCAAATATCAAATTGAAAGAAAATACAATTTATTGGTAACCTAACCTTTTTGTTATGAAAAAAAATAATCTGTCGTTCTATGGTTTGAGACAATCATGACAGAGCAAAAATGTCAGAGACGATGTTTATTAGTCTTTGTTATTTATTTAGACATTTTAGATCAATTTGTTCTACTGGTCAATCAGTTTCTACGCCGAGCAACAGCTTTGCAACTGCTGCAACAGCCAGAATACGTCATCGGCAGTTAGGTAATGGTCACTCAATAATAGTAACCGCTTGCCACTACAAAAATTGGATTGGATTGCTTAAAATTCATTGTGCAGTGCGGTTAAGCGTGTGTGTTCTAATGTTAACTTGATACGGTAATGTAGTCATAGTTGAAACTGTAATAGCCTGATATGCAGAATTAGATTATTTGTAAATACCTAGTTTGTTTACTTTAGTTATGAAGTGATAAGTGATAACTAATGTCAAACTTACATCACAGGATGTTATTAAGCTCGATATCCGACTGATGAGAAAGAGGTTAAGTTATTACATTTAGTAAAATTATAAACAAAAAAAGTGATTGGATTAAAACAAAAAGTGGTTAATTGTATTATACCCGTTTTTAACATCCACCGGTTTTAAGGTTGGCCTTTCGTTCAGTTACATACTGTATATTTCTCTCTATAAGTATTTTTGTCGTTGTCTAGTACCCATAGTACAAGCCCAGAGCTTAGTTTGGGACTAGGTCAATAAAATTGGTGTGAGATTGTCTCCATTATATTTATTTATTATATTTATGTATATCTTAGCAGTGATTTTGATAACAGTGTTTATCTAATTAGAAACATACCATGAGTGTGGCAGGATATCTGTGTGGTTTTCTAAACAGATGTTTCACAAATACGAGGTGAGACGAAAGACATACCTTAAAATATGTCTTTGAGTAGGCTCTTGGTGAAGGATGTGTCTTATTTCAGTGAGTATACAAAGTAATGTTTGTAAGTTAACTTGAGACGTTAGTAATTATTTCTAAATCAGCTGTTGCTCGCGACTCCGTTCGCGCAGAAAAATAAAACATAGTCTATGTTATCAGGGATAATGTAGGATTTTAATGGTGAAAAAATGTTTCAAATCGGTTTAGTAGTTTTGGAGCCTATTCAATTAAAACAAACTAACAATCAAATCTTACCTCTTTCACAAGAGTTGGCACGAATGGATTGAATGAAAGTAATTTCACCTATCATTGTGAGAGTGCCGTCCTTTGAACCGATGTTCGAATTTCAAACCGAAAACCTGTTTCTATTTTACACACTAGTATACTTTCATTCACTCATTCAATCCATTCGTGCCAGCTCATGTGAATCGACCTGTAGGTAGACGAAGTTAACTGACAATGCCTGTGTCAATTGAAATTGCCTAAGATGTAAACAAATTAGTACTATTTCACACTTAACCTCAAATATTCATCAAGCATGTTTTGATTAAAACCTATGCTAATATTATAAAGCTGAAGAGTTTGTTTTTGTTTGCTTGAACGCGCTAATCTTAGGAAGTACTGGTCCGATTTGAAATATTCTTTCAGTGTTAGATAGCCCATTTATCGAGGAAGGCTATGCTATATATCATACATAAACCGAAGCGAAGCGAGGGCGGATCGCAAGTAACGTATAATTGAGAATTGTTTAATCTTAAACTTGATGTGAGAGTAAAGATCAAGTGTAAGTATACAATGTATAGGTACACTTGATATTTATACAATAAATCACGTAAAGACCTTGCTTAATCTTTAAAAGCAAGGGATAATAATGGTATTAATGGTAATTTTGTTTCGTTTGGTTTGTTTAAATCATTTCAATTTTCCAGAAAAGTGAATACAGTGGCAACGGAACAATTTCTTTAGTTACATTAAGCAACGTTCCAAAAATCTTACTTATAGTATTACTAACTACCCGCCAGGCGACTTAGCCCAAACTGCAAAATTAAGACTTACGCAGTGGATTTTTCATATTGTTTCTGTCATACAAACATTGTCAATAACAGACATAAAAACCGGGCAAGAGCATGTCGGACCATGCTCAGTGTAGGGTTCCGAAGCCATAACGACAAACCCAAACACTATCTCAAAAATAAACATGTATGAACCAATTTTCTATTTAAAGTTATTTGGCGCTGTCTTAGATGATTTTTAGAAGGTATAAACCCGTTAGTCGCCTGTATGTCAGGAACTAATCATGTCTACTTAGCCGTGATAGTTTTTCTTTAAAACTCGTTATAAAATGCGCTTTCGTTGAAGATGTTTTTCAGATTTTTAGTATTTGTAGTTTTGGCTGTAGGGGGGGGGACACTTGACTCTAACAAAAAATAGCACTTTAAAGCTTAATATGTCATAAACGGATCCCTTAATCAAAAATTGTTTGTATAAACCCGCAATATTTTTGAAAGACCTATCCAACGACACCCTACACTATGGGGTATACAAGAAAAAAAAAAGCATCCCCACGTTACGTGTAGGGGAGGTGCATTGAAAAAAAATATTTTTCAAAATTTTATTTTACCACTTTGTTAGCGTGACTAATATGTATATTCATGCCAAATTACAGCTTTCCAGTACTAAGAGTCTCTGAGCTAGACTGCGGACGGACGGACGGACGGACGGACGGACGGACGGACGGACATGGCGAAACTATAAGGGTTCCTAGTTTAACTACGGAACCCTAAAAAACGAATTTTAAATTTGGTGCAGTCGTCGTTCGAAAGTTATGAGCGTACATACATTTCGGTGATTCGTCTGTATTTAGGTACTAGCGAGTTGCGATCCGCCCTCGCTTCGCTTTGGTTTTTGTAACAAGTAAGTTTACTGTAACACCCCTGCATAAACCAGAAGTAATTATACACAAAAAACTTTATCTTTAATCACTCTATTGTTGCGTAGTTACAAAGATCTAAGCGAACATACAGATATACACATTTATTATGTATAGTTAGATTGAGTGAATTGGGTAAAGCAAAGTAACGGAACAGCCCACACATTTCGAGTGCTATTGCAAAAAAATAAGAAAATTCTTGGAAATTACCGGTATTTCTTAGTTTAACAGGTTTTTGTGGTTACCATGGGATTTTATTCAGAAATTTTTCATTAGTATAAAGAGTAAGCGGCGCCTTTTTTTTCTATAAGTTAACAAAATGAAAAGAACTTGTGAACAACAGCCATTCGCGCCAACTGTGAAAAAGAATGAGCACTTTGTTGACGTTCAATTCCGCTTTGGCGTTTTCCGTTTTTTGCTAACTTTGACGCTTTAATTTTCAACGAGACGTTTTTCGGAACAAAACAAACGGGACGCCTTGAGAGTGTGAATTTGTAATGAAAAAACACCCTTTTTGGGTCGCAGTTATTCGGGAAAGTTAAAAAAGGTTTTGTTTTAACACCTCTAAGCAGAATTATTAAGTTTTTACGGTTCAGAGTCCGCTTTACGAAGTAACTAGTGAAGGGTTTTAAAATAATACGATGAATTCTTAATTCAAATTAAGGGTTTACGCGATTTTTTGACCAAACAAAACGCACACCAGCTAGCAATAAACATGGTATAAAATAGAATAGAATATACAACGTGTTACAAAATACCCCGTAAAAAATCTAATAAATTATCAAAGCCTAAAATATTGTCAACCCTAGTAAGCTGTCATGTCAGGGAACCGGAGTTAACATAGATTATTTAAACAGAGAGGCCTACCTACCAATTTAATAATTTTTCAACTTAAATGGGTTTAAAACCATATCCCGACGAGCGAGGTTGTGCATTGAACAAGGCAGAGCTCACTTTGAGCCGTTCCTGTAATTTTGACGTTCTTTACGAAAAAGTAAGTGCTAGTTTAGGTTTCTTCGTAAGTATAGTTTATTAGGTCTTTTAAAATCTTCCAAAACTCGACTTGTAATATCTATCTAATCAAATTCTGTACATTTTGTTAGTATGTCTCTTAATCGTTTCACGAATTAGGTAAAAATGTACATAAACAATCTGCGTAGTTTACTCTTTAATTTTACTGAAATAGGGTTTTCACATCAATGAAAGCAATAATGGTTTTATTTTTTTTGCTGGTAAGTCATGCGGTGATAGTACAGTTCTCAAATATTGTAAATGGACTTATTATAAGGTACCATTTAACCCCCTTTCGGCTTTACGGGTATTTTTGTAACACCTTGTATTTATTCAACGCACTCAAAACAAATTCTTACACGTAAGTATACTAAGTTCCTTCAAACAATTAATCAGGGTCGAGATTGTACATCTGTTTATTTTTGTCATATTTCCGTATTCGGAACGTTTTGTTAGCATTTCTTCACTTGACAGTAATGACGGTCGAGTTTAAGACAATAGGTACTGCAACATTACACGTCTTATCTTATGTATTTGTGTAAACACTACTTATCTTATCTCATCTTACAGTTAAGCCCTTTTGGATACATTTCGACCCTTTTGGATCTTTTTTGCAATAACCCTCTTACACACTCAGCTGTTCCAATGTGCAGGTTTCCTCACAATGTTTTTCCTTTGCTGTAAGAGCATCGAATAATGCGCAATACCTTACGATCACGAGTCGACCCCTTACACCACAAGGCCACCGACGCTCCTTATAACACGTCAATGGCCATATGGTTTTACCCAGTAGAATAGAGGTCCTTTAAGTTATCAACTTCAACTACTTATCGATTGAAAATGTCAGTCAACATTTTGACAATGTTTAGTAATTTGGTGTAAAGTGGTAGCTAAATATATATTTTTAATTTAGACATTCGCATTTTTTGAGTGGTTTTAAGTTCTAATTTATCAATTACTTGAGTGCTCGTCCGATCGGCCTTATTTAAAAGCAAATAAGGGCTATCACTGGTAACTCTGGTTGCACAAAGCATGTGAGTGGATGGCCCTAGTAAGGCCTTAAGTTCAAGAGTGACGGACAGATAGTGGTGGTTGGGCCTTATGCAGGGTACGTCCGGAACGCTATCACCATCTTATTCTTAAACCTACCTCCAATTAATTAACCACTGTCTCTTCGTTCGTGTGTCACGTTGGCGCCACTGAAAACCAGCGCAGCGTCGCGGTTAACGCTGTGACATAGTGCTGAGTGGTGTCAATTTCGACGTCACAGAATCACCCATGGCAACACTATCCTACAATCGTTTTTTTTTCTTTCCTTTTTCATTGTTTTTTTTTTTTTTATTATTACTGTGTTGCCATCCTTATTTTAATGATGTTTTTCTCTGTTCTGTTTTTTTTCTTGTGTTCGTCGAATAAATTTTTCTATTTCTATTTCTATTTTATTTAACTAGCAGTGTTCACATTGTTGTGTTCCAGTGTAAGGATAAGACAATCGGTGAAATTACTAACATACATTCTATTTTAGTTCTCAGGGTTGGCCACGCATTTACGGTCTTAGGTTTGCAGTCTTTGGATTGTTATCTTGAGAGTTAAAATGTCTAAGTGTCACAGGTGCCACATACCATCAAGGACTTTAAATGTTGATCCACCATAGAACCTTGCCATAATGACAGCGTCTATCTGATCAGCGTACGAAAATTAAATAAGAATTAAAAGTAGGTTTTAAGCGACTAGGTTACATAGTGGTTCATCATTTAATGTCCGTGACCGTACCATCAGGTGGCCTTCTCAATGCCAAAAAACGTTTTTTTTAGCCTTACCCTTGTAACATTAAAACAGATTTTGGTCAATTCTCGCCACGAAATGAGAATTGCGTGAAAGGTTTAATTAGTTTGCTCAAGGTTAATTGAAAAGGGGTGAGAGCGGATTTGCATAAAAAAGGGGTTTGGGACGTAGAGGTAGTTACGTATTTCCGGGGAGATAAATGTGCTATTTTTCAACAGGGTATACAGAAACAGCTTTATTGTCTTGAAAGGTTTACATTACAATAGGTTGTAACACCCGTTTTTTTTGCTTAGTTTTTTTCTTATAGCAACACTACTACTGGTGGGCTTCTGCACCAAAATCAAGGATCGAGTACACATAGTTCTGTCCTTTTCCCTCGCTTTGGTTACGAACGGAGAAAGAGTGAGACGGAGTCAATCAATACTTCAGTCAAGCGTGAGCGTGCGTTACGTTTCACTGCTGCGCTCCTGCGCTTTGATCTATGGACTAAGACTCGGATCATTCGATAATTTTCGGCATGTAAAATTATATTGTTTCAGGATTCATAGAATATCTTTAGAACTATCTTGTGGATTGTTTTAGATTAGTTTTGATTTCTAAATTGTTAAAACAGTGAACGAGCGTTGCCGTCTAAGAGTGAAACGAGTTCGCGACCATAATGACGTAGAGGGATTGCCACATCATCTAGGTTCGCTCTATTCTCTTTGATTCAGATTCCGCTTGAGGGAAGGGCAGCATTGCCTTCTTCATATATAATTTAATAACCTTTACAAATGGATAATTAGCGGTGAGTTGCGGTGTTTATTCGATGCTTCTTTTCATCGTGCCCATGTGGGATTTGTTTTTATGTCCATTTAACTTTTGTTTCAGGCAGTTTATACGATGACAATTTCATGCATCGTGGCAGTACTCATATCTGTGTGCCGGTTAAACAAATAGGCGACAAATGCCCATGAACTACATGATATTACTAATATAATAAACCGTAAGTAATACTCGCCTCCCACGCTGTTAAAGGTGTATCTCTTTCTTGATTTGTCGATTCACGTGAACTCTTTTGTTGTAGCATCATGCAGCTTTCTGTATCCCAAGCGCTGACTCCTGCCTTGTAAAACAGGGTCATTAGGCGATATACGTGCCTGTTTAAGGTGAGTATCGTGAGAGACCACGCTCCCGTCAGCAAGCACCACCGTCCCAACCAAATTCTAATAAGCTACATTTTCTTTCAGCCAGTGCCACGTTTTATGGGGGCACCGTGTGTATGCCGGCCTCAACTAGCCTCATGATATAAGGCTACATAAAACCCACTTTGTGGTGAGTACTATATTTACCTCATGGCTAGGGCTGATAGGTTAGCTTTCAATTAAGGTTTCTTTTATTAATAACTACAATTCTTGTTGTAGGGTTTTTAATGCTAGGCGTAGCCTTAACCCCGGATACCGTGAAGGGCGCTTCGTGTTGGACCGCATGGGCGGGACCTCCGTGCCACGTGTTGCAACCCCCTTCGCATATCTCTGGGACATCAAGTCTTCGCTTGCCACTTAACTTCACCTTACACACACTTGACCACATGCGTACTTCACCCTAGATAAGTGATGTTTCTATTTCTGTAGTCAGTAACCCGATGGGACTTAATATTAAGATGGACCTACTGATACTCCTAGAGGCTTTATCTGTGTGTATGTAAGGATACCAATAAACCAAGGAGAACCACCCTTTTTGTTTTACTTATAACAAGAAACCATCCCTGTTTGTAGTAAGGTTACCCAGGGCGCCTTTTTACTTTTATAAATTCGAGGTGACTTACTCTCAGGCCCATGAAACCCTCTGGCCCTCTCAACGTCTCATGCCTGCCGATTGAGGATGTTACAAGGTAAGGTGGACAATAGATTTCAAAAATATAAAATGACCAGAGACAAAAAGTCCTTTCATAACTTTGATATTGTGAAATGAATTCCGAGTTTGAATTAATTTTACAATATCAAATTTATAAAAGGATTTTAGCAAGTTTGAAAACAAAAATGTAGGGATATTTTGGATACATAGACATGCAATATTTGATAGGTGTATTTTTTTCTTCTGCCTCGGCTAGCCATGTAACAGTGTCACGGTGGGGCGATAGCCGATAACAAATGACGACAATAGAGGCATTCCATCTCATAAAATAAATAAATAAATAAATAAATCTCAAAACTTACGGTTGGCAAAGCATTTGCAGTTTTAAGATGCTAGTCTCAGGATTGCAAATTTCTAATGAATCTCAGGTACCATATAAAATACAATAAAAACTAAATATCTATAGATTACAGTATTTAAAAAGGTCTAAGGAGAAGGTAAATATCTGGCGTCCAACGGCAGAACGCTGCAACTCGAGTTACAGCGTTTTTAGTTAACTTGCATCAAACGATTCCTCATGAGTGCTACTATTACGAGTATTCCTACAAAAAAACTTTTCAAAACATGTTCTAGGTAGTTTAGGTGGTAAAAATTTGCAAAACACGGTTACTCTTTATAAGACGAATCAAAACATTATGACTGCAATGGCCACTGCTTCGGAACGAGGAACGGACCACTTCCAGCGTTTTGCTTAATATGCATCGCCATAAATTCAACACGCGGTAAGAGAGTGAAAGTGCGATTAAAATTAGGGGTTTTGACTTGCAGCGTTTTGCCTTCGATGGCAGACATAAGCCTAGTATACTTGATAGAGACAGTAACAACAAATTGCTGGCTAGTTCAAAGGTTGATTATTAGGTCCTGTGCATACAAGTAAAGCGCACTGACTAACACCTTTGTTGCACTAGAGAATTATAAAGCAGATTATGGTCCTGTTATTACAAACGAAGGGACTTAGGAAATAGACAAATTGCATCTGAAGGAACTAGAAGGTACTCTTTGGGGGTATAATTTTAATATGACAACGATTGATTAAATTTTACATAGTATAACAATATTTGATATAATTTTGTTTTTTTTTTCAACTCGTAAAATGAGCAATTGGCATTAGTTTATTGTGTATGACAAAACATTAATATAGTGAACATTTCGCATACCGTGTAACCAACACATTGAATAAATAATATAAGTTAAGTCGATATTATGTCGACCGATAGAAAGGTCTGAGAGCGGGTCGACGAAATCCCGCTGCGCCGCTTTGTCTGTATTCTACATTAAAAGGTAAGTTTACTTAGACTTTTGTGCATCTTCTAAAAGATTATTACTACGGTTAGAACTGTTGGTGGCATAGCGTGGTTCTAAAATTCATGGAGTCGCTATTTCCTAATAATTACACACATAACACCTTTACCTTTGTTTTTGTGACCTTCAGTATTGTCATATTTCAAAATAAAATCATTCATTAAAATTTATTGTGTAAGATATCTTCGCTGTAAAAGCGTGATGAACAAACAGATGTTAGTAGGCATAGATAAACGGAACTAAGAATGTATTTAGTTTATTTATGACAAAACTGAAAGCCAAAATCAAAATGACATGTATCATAGTAATTTGGAAATAGCGACTCCATGGATTCTAGAAGTATGACACCAAAACCCTAACCCTAATTATTACAAACACTTCTTAACCATTTTAAAATGAAAGCGTACCATTAACCCTAATTGATCCAGCCATTCTAACTCTTACTAGTTATATAACGAAAGGGCTTTTGTGCTTAAATTGCTTGGTATTTAAGCGTTTCATTATATTATAATCTCTGAGAAGCTACCCCTAGGGCAGAGAACAATGTACGAGCTTTGTATGAGGTTTAAATGAGATTCTAACGTGGAGAGTGTAGCCAATTCAACGAAATGCTAGACGTGAGTACAACGTTGTATTAAAAGGGTAATTTAATTGATATAATAAAGCGGAATAAAGTACGTGGAATCTAAATAGAACGATTCAAGTTTACTGCTAGCAAGACGGCAAGTCATAAATTCATTAAGACTGCACCGAGCAAACGTCGAGCGTCCAGTGGCGCCCTCATGACTATTATTGTGTTTTCTAATTAACTAAAGAATTTCCTTGCAATCAGACGATATGTTTTTGTAGCGCAAGTAAAATCACAATTTATGGGATACGTAACAAACTTTAATAACAATTACCCTTTGAGTAGTCAGCTTAACGGGAAAAGGTGGCCATTTTTTTCCGTTAAGTTGATAACTCGAATGTGAATTGTTATTAAACTATGTGATATACATTATAAGTTGTGTTTTCATTTGTAATACAAAAACCTACCGACCAATTTCAAGAAAATACTTTATTTTATTAGAAAACACAATAAATAGTAATGAGGGCGCCACTGTACATCCGGCGTGCGCGCAGTCTTAACGATGCCAGTGCATTGCATCATCGCTACCACAGATAGAAATACACGTAGATAACGTAAACAACTCAATCTGTATGAAAACCAACCGTGTCACTTTTTTCTACCAACTAGGACGTACCAAGAGAAGAGAGTTTTCCGTTTTCCGCACAAAATCGATTCAAAGTCGTCGCTTTTATGGGCCATAAAAATAATCTCGCTTAAAAATGGTTTTGGTCAACACAAAGAGGCAAATGTTATCTCTTTTAAAAAAAAAATGCAGTCGTAAACATTTGTTTTAAGGTTATCATAGTAATTATAACTCAAGCCATTTTTTTAAGAAAGACTAGATGAGTAAACACTAAAACTTTAGAAAAGCAAGTGTATTAACGGTAAAAATAACCTAGTAAAATTGATATTGATTTCAAAGAAATCTAAACCAGTCCATCTATTTAGAATCTACGATGCTTCAGACACACGGACATGTACTACGTACAGACATACAGACACACATAAAACCCCCCTTTTTGAGTCAGGGGTTAACAAAAATTAAACAAACAATGAAATTTAATTACTAAACTTACTTATAATATTTATTTTGACAAACAACCGTTTAACAGATGACCTTTAAACTTATAATTTATTCATAACCGTCTGTTATCAAGTTTACAGCAATGAAATTACCTAAATGATTTTCACGTCTTTTAATAATCACTTTAGAAATAAATAACACATGTCATAATGTTACGCTACTGCGGGTACAATAAGACAAGTAAATGATGCTATTTAATATTTAATATTATTACATACATACATACATACATACATACATACATACATACAATCAAGCCCACTTCCTTCTACTTGCTACGATCCAAACTTTAACACGTTCAAACATTGATTGTATTAAACGTCTTTGTGTATTTTTTTAAATTGAAACATGTCATTATACTTTATTTTTAAGTTACAAAGGAAAAGGGGTGCTCACCTCTGGCCAAGGCTGTATGTACATATAAAAAAGTGTGATACTTTGTTTTGCGGGCTAGTGTGTAGTGTATGTCATAGATGTCACTTACAATCAGCCCCCTATTTAATCATACTGACAGTGACAGCTGATAGGAGACATTTTTGTGTACATTGAGCAGCTGATATTATAAATCCCAGTAATGTGAAAGTTTATTAACTTTGCCAACAAATCGTTCATTAAAATACAAAACGGACACATTCCAAAATGAGTCAGTGTTGCATTTTGAAATTAGAATCTATTCGTATAAGATTTTTAATGCAAAAGCAAATTATTTTGGAATGTGTCCGTTTTGTACTCAATGAGCGAAATGTTTATACAAAACGACAATCGTACCAAAATCTATTATGATCCTTTACATAAACATTCATGTATTCTGAGCCCTTCAGAGTTGGAGGAAGTTCGAAAAACACGTTTGGTCAGGCGTCCTATTACATTTAGGTAATGAATTCTAGGATCCTTTGTACCGTAGTGTAGGGTATGAGGAATAAATTCAGAACGAATAGCTAAAGTTGGGAGGTATTTTAGGTAAGGTTGTTATCAGTTTTGCTTTTGCCTGAACAGCTGAAAAGTAATGATATGTATGTATTTCCCGACCTTAAAGATAACTTTATGTATACATACCCTTCAATAGGAGAAGCATGGAGAGTTATGGGGTTAAAACCATATTTTAGCCGCAAGTGTAGCGCGTTTTTGTTAATTTCTGTTCAAATTTACTTCAGAACCAAAACCAAATTTCCAAAAAGGTTTTTTTTATTTACCGTAGTTAATATTTACGCGTCATATTGACTTATTGGAATGAACGTAAGTATTAGAAGATGTCGTTACAAAATTAAGACCACATTTAAAATAATTAATTATAACTTCATAGAAGAAGATAAAGAAGAAGAAGAAGAAATACATTTATTCACCAACGATAAGACACACATTTACAAGAATAAAATAAAGAAAACAGTGAAGGTAACAGAGAACGCACGCAATGTATGTCCTCGCGGCGGTCAAATGGACACTGGCTTCACCCAGTACATGCAGTACCAGCAGTGATTCACGGAACGCTGCACAAACATACTATATAATACGTGTAAACTACTTACGTAATACTAACATAGCGGAAAATTCATGAGAAAATAATAATAAAATAAAACGCATAATACATGAATACCGATATACAGCCTTGATAAAACTAAAAATCATTGAAAGGGTAATTTTAAAAGCAACAGGTTGAAATATTAATGTGTGTAGATAAGTGCTGGATGAGGGATAGCGCTTCTTATTCATACTCTATTATAGTAAGAAACTAATTTCCACTACATAATTAATAAATCGAGATTGATCAAACTTTCAACATCTGAAAACTCAACCTTAGTAAAAACAACCAGTTTCTAAAGAAACTGTACCTTGGTGTTTTGCGTGTTTGTAAAAGTTTGTCAATGAAAACTTAGTATTTTTTTTAATCTATTAAAAACGTTATTCGCTACTGTATCTATACAGATAAGAGGGTTTTACGTGCCGTAAAAAACTAGCGACCGACCGTTTTGAAACTACGTCACTCGATTAGGATGTGAGTACTCCTTTCTGCACGTGTAGCAAAAATATAATAGCCACCGTGCCATTTCCCCATTTAACTCTGCACTTTTTGACGCGCAATTTCATGATAGAATAAAGTTTATCTAACCAACTTTAGGTTTATCCGATAAACCTAAGGTTAGTTTACAAAAGGAATGAAAGAAATTTAATAGGACCTAAGGCACTACCCTGAGGCACGCCTAGCGCTCTTTGAGGTTTTTAACCATTCCCGCATAGAGAAGGATGTTATACCTAAGTTAAACATGTGCATCTGTGTATCTGTGTGTCTCTGTGTATCTATGTTTGTCTATCTGTGGTATCGTTGCCCCCAAATAAATACAAATGTATGAGTAGACTACATTGAACGCGGTTTTTATTAGTAATAAGTTTTATAAAAATAGGTCGTGGCGATAAAAATATATTTGTCCTACTAAGCCAAATAGCAGTATCTCCAATAAAACTCCTGTAGCAATTACAACCTTAATACTCGTACTTAGAGAAGATTATTGAATCGACTTTGGTAATTAAATCTGAAATACTGTTTATTGGTTCAGGAGGGCAGATAATCAGCCCGTTGCCATTAGATTCCTGGTTTTAATCGTTATTAAATATTTTACTTGTCACAAAAACTCTTTGTCATAATTTTTATAGTACTAGTATTTTTAACTTGTAATTTATTTTATTTCGACAGGGTTCTACTTCTTATTTCCAAAATTGCATAACAGTTGTAGAAGCCAAAGATTCCCGGATGTTCCCCATTAACCGCATAATTCTCACATTCGTCTGCGTAAAACGCAATCCGTGTTAACTTCCGCTTCGTTATGCTGAATTTAGTGAGCGGGAAAATGTATATTTTATTATATTACATTAATTGTGAAACTAGCGCGTCGTTCATGCTAGGTATAAGTGAAACTAAACATTTAAGTGATTTAAAACCATGATAACTTACTGATACCAGATTTTTAGGACTATTCACTTCTTGGGGTCTCTGCCATGGATGAAAGAAGATTGACGAAAGAGATATACACATCGAAAGTGAGTGGACGGGTTGGAAGGGGCCGCCCTAGGCGTACTTTTTCGAGTCAAATCGGAGAAATACTGGAAAAGGGCCGAATCTTAATCACCCGAAGCTAACGCGCGTGCATGACTCGATGTATGAAAGTGGAAGAAGTGAAAGAAATTTGTCGAGATCGTAGCAAATGGAAAGAAGTGGTCTCTGCCTACCCCTCTGGGAAACAGGCGTGATTTAATGTATGTATGTATGGGGTCTCTGCCGTTAAGATAATTTTTTTCGGACGTAACATTTCCGAAATTTTCTAAAGGCATAATGTTGCTTCCGGTCGCAGTTTCCCTCAATTGATGAAAAACGCGAGTATGTTTAAAACAGAACAAAAATATTATAAAGAGCATTTTTTCAAATTTAATTTTGAGAAGTGATACATTTGAAACAATATTTTGGCTGGCTCTCGATGTTTCGTTACGACTTTTTAGTTGTTTACTCTATAAGCAAATTTCTATTAATTACGAAACTCTCAAACCACTACATTTCTTGTACGTTTACCTTCTAATTAAATTCTTAAGCTCAAATTGAATCCACTTATTTAAAAGCAAATTAATGATGTTTTTGATATTTGCAAAATACTTCACAACACCATCAGACTCGGCTGAGTAAGGCTTTTTACGTTGGTAATTGGTAAACATATAATTAAAAGTTTTACGTCCCGGGCCGAAATTGATTTTCGTGCATCGTTTTTGGCCTAGGCCGATGTACGTAATTATGAGGGATTGCAGAGTCACAGCTTATAGCTAAATAGACTTATATCCAAGCAAGCCAATGCAACTTAACAAACTTACCGATTCAGTTGAGTGCGGTGACACTGCCTCCACCCACCTTCAATTCAGTTCACGTACACTCAGTTCTCGATTTTTCCACCTGAAAATAAAGATTGTAATTTAAAAATTAGTTCCGCTATTGGTCTTAATGGGTTCGGACCAATATAGAAAAATTGTTGTACTGGAAAATTATTGAACTATCTTCTTATTAATAGACACTGCAAAAATGTTCAGGATAAAAAATTGCAACGGAGTACATTGGAAAATATCAAAATAATGTAAGGAAACTTTCTATTTTTGGATTTTTTTTATGTGAGTTAATAACATTTCAGCCGATTGATACAGGGATTTATCTCGAAAAATAGCACATAAATAATATCGAGGGAATAATAATGAAAAAGCTGTTCATAATTGTTACTAACTCGTGAGTATCTACTGTATCAAGAGTTGTAGATTCAAATCCTTTTTAGACGGTTTAAAGCAAATATAAATAAACACGGAGGCAAAAATAATAAAATATTGGCTTTATTGGCAGCATCCTAAAATGTTTCGCGAGATAACTGTACATGAATAATTATTACACGAGCATAATGTAAAAAATCCAGAATAAAATACGGTTCCCACAGATATCTTTAAGTAAATGAAATAAAGGTGAATCTAAAATACTAAGGAGTCATTTTTAGAAAATTTCAGTACGTAAAAGAGTCATGAATAGACTCAAAACTAGGTTTCTAACTGGTATACTTTCGACTCAGGGAAACGACTAGGTATGATCATGGCTGGCATCAGAATTGCGGAGATTTGTGAAATACATTTGTTTTTAAACAAAATTACCCATTTATTAAAAAAACATTCCGCATGTTATCACGGCTACCAAAATAAATAACCTACCACACAAAAATAACATTACCCGAAAGTCTCATAAAATTCCAGTCAATCGAAAAAACATACGTAACCTTTCCTAATGCGATATCTCAAATCTCAGCTTTATTCCCAAATAGCTATGCTTCTCTCAGTTTAACGGCAAGTCATCCATTAACCATTTCTAGACCCACAGTTAAGTATATAGATCTATATAATGCGATATCCGGTTCCTGGAATCCCTTTCTCACCAAATCCCTAGTCAATAGAGTCTTGAAAGCCGGCTAAAGTATTCTTTGAACGTATCAGGCGCCGATTCATTGGAATAGTGCTGTGATGCGAAATTAATACCGGTTTTATAGAGACCGACTGATAACCGGTAATGGGTTTTATAAGAATCAATGAAATTAGGGTTTACGGGTTTTGATATGTCGTAGTTTAGTCACGTTCGGTTTAATCTATTTAGGGAAAATAAATAATAAATAAGTCATATTGATCATAACGATCGATAATTTTTAATGACATGTTTTTTTTTAAAGGGCGGTACCTCGGGACCCATTTAAAAAAATGTGCTTGAAGTTGTCATTGTCATTAAAGATGCAAAGTCATTTGTAACTTAAAGGAAACTCAACGTTACTCCTATAGAATGTCAGGTTGACTTTGAACCTTCGGTGGGTCACAAATTTAAGTGTTTGACTGTACAGCCCGCATATCGCCGCGGAGCGTATACCGCATTATTAAAAGCACTCAGTAATTGTATATCGCTATCACGTTCCTTAGCATCTCGTTCATTGAATACAAAACGGACACATTCCAAAATGAGTCAGTGTTGCATTTTAAAATTAAAAGCTATTCGTATAATATTTTTAATGCAAGAGCAAATTATTTTGGAATGTGTCCGTTTTGTATTCAATCGGTCGTTTGTGTTTTGTTTTCTGTCGGTTTATTTCTTACGCCAAACAGAGCGTGAAAGCAACTGGAATTACAGGACTGATATAGTTAACGTATATTCACATGTAGGTACGTTTCTCTATCTGCTATTGTCACGACCTATGGTAAAAATGTAAATGACTAAAGGGGATTTTTTATAACTTTTGAGATATAACGCAAACCACTGAAAAATATATCTTTCTCCCCTCCCCCATCGCTGGCTCGTCTCCCACCGGGGATTTTTAGTTTGTTCATGTCGACACCTCAAACAATAACCTGGACCAATTATGAAAACGTACACAATATTTTTATGATATTTTATATTTAATTCTAACATTTCATTATACCGTTTTAAAATAAGAAGTAGAAAACTACACTGAAACCCAAAACGAGATCTAGTAAGTAGTTTTTTTTAATACGGTCATAAATCGTAAACTGCAATTTACCTTTCATTCAATCAACTCAAATATACCGACCATTATTATGTTACGGAACCCTTCATGGGCGAGTCCAGCTCGAACTTGGCCATTTTTATCTATTTTTGTGAGAAATTCTTAATGCGGTTCATAGAATTACATCTACTTACCAAGTTTCAACAGTATAGTTCTTATAGTTTCGCAAAAAAGTGGCTGTGACATACGGACGGACAGACAGACATGACGAATCTATAAGGGTTCCGTCTTTTGCCATTTGGCTACGGAACCCTAAAAAGACAAACACTCAAATGATTTGAAGAAATGCCATGTAAAAGTAATCAGAAGTTTGAAACTCGTTTAGAATGGTTAACGCGTTTTCGTTAAAGTTTTCAAACGTAAGAGTTTCCAAGCAAATTGAGCAGGAAAACGGTGGTTAATTTCTTTTGAAATGTTAATTCAATCAGTAGGTAGGTACTTCGGTTTAGCGCTTTTTTTTGGGAACACATTGTATCTGATTGGGTTCCACAAAGATGGATAGATGATTTTTGCTGTGACTCTAGTTATTTTGCATAGTCGTCATCTACTTGTCAAGACGATTCTAACAAGCTCCAAAACGATGGGGTTAGTTACACCCACACTAATGCTTAAAGAACGGTGACGGTACGGAATCGCAGTGACGCGTCGTATCCGTACCGTTTTTGACGCATGCCCTCCACACCAATGATTAAAAAACGGTGACGGCACGGCCGTATTCTAAGCAGCGGTCGCAGTTTTTTTATCATGTAAAATTTAAGAGTTCCTATGGCTACCTTACATCTCCATCATCAGACCAGTTTGATAGTGCTATAATTATTATTGACATTTAGCTTCGTCGGAAATCGGGAACTGGGTCAAATTTTACATACACATTTTGTACATACATACATACAAGTTAAACAAAAGTTTGTAATAAAAATACTGATATATTGAAACAAAAACCGATATAATTATTATGATTCCAATACCCGTCCAACCCTATCTTCGGGAGGGGCCTACCGAATAGCCCTTGAATGCAATGCTCGTCGTCCCAGATGCATTTTATTGGTATACGATACGGCTGGCTAGCGCCTGCTCGCTGCTAGCGGAAAGCGTCTATTAGTTAAATGGGTACGTATAGGGTAGTGATTCTCTCAACAACGACGGTCGGACGGACGAGAGAATGTCCAAGCGACGAGTTTAAGTAGTCCCGTCAGTGCGTACGTTCGATCCATCGGCAGAAACCATGCTGCTACATTGAAAATGCACGCGCTAAAATGTGTTTTGTTCGCTCTGACGGGACTACCTAAACTCGCCGCTGCGAATTCGCTCGTTCGTCCACCCGTCCGTTGTTCATGAGAGAATTACACCCCAGGGCTTACAGTCGGCTTAGCTAGGCTATATTGTCTACAGCTCTTTTTTCGGTAAAACCATTCTGCTTTCAACATGTAAAAACGTATACCTTACGAAGCTCTTATTTACTTGATAGTAAAATAGTAGTTTATGTGACTGATGCATATTGAGAGGTATTATACACGAGTGTGTCATTATGATAATATTAATTATAATTTGCCGTGTGGTTGCCGGCTTAAAATAGTGCCACTTTATGTCTTCCCGTGGAAGTCGTTAGAGGCGACGAAGGGTATAAAGGCTTTGTAGTATTGTTACGCGATGGATTTGCAATCTGTCACTAATATACACTGGTAACCATGTTAGCTTGTTTGTGCAAAATGTGGTTACAGAAATATCAACAAGTTTTTAGAGTTGTTAGTAATTCTGTAGCTCTGGCTACCCCACTCTGGTAGTGAAGGCGTGAAGGTATGTATGTATGTTTCGTAATAAGATCGCTCAAGTGTTTTATTCCCTAATGATGTGTACAGTCAACGTCAAAAGTAAGTGATCAAAATCAACATTTCAAAATATCTATTGTCATGGCATCCCAAATATAACATGTTATATTAAAGTGCTAAATTAATTGATGTTTTAATTAGTCAAAAGAAAGTGATCATAACAGCTGTGCAAAACAGAAGCCTGACATGACATTTCTATCAAAAGCGTCAAACGTGAATTGAATACCAAAATAACGACATTCCAACAATATCGGCAAAAGAAGGATTTATGGCAAATAATTCCAAGATGTAATAAAAACTTATTTTAAATCTTGGCGTAAGGGAGATTGCTATTTGGTCACTTCGCATGTTTTTCGACGAACATAACCGATATTAACCGAAGTACTCCGAGGTTGTCCCAAAACCAAGATTTTATAGTTAAAACTTTAATTCGAAATGTTCAACGATGACTTAAACTGTCATTGAGTTTTCAAAAATCAAAATAATGGTGATCACTTATTATGACACGTTATTGAGCTCATTTACTTTTGATCAACTACAATAGTCCGTAGCATTTGACTTAATGTATTGCATAGATAATTTTGGGACCCTATTTCATCAGTTTCTTTTGCTGTTGACTGTACCAGTTGCATCTATAACTTTATCTACATGCATATTTTAAGTTTTCTACAATATTTGACAAACCTGTATGAGTGGTTGTACTGTATATTGATTTTCCTGTATCTTAATGTTTGCATTAAAGTATCGGTCATCGATACTTTAATGTCAACACTAAGATGCAAACACATCGATAACCGATACTTTAATGACATGCAATACTTAAAAGTTAACATTAAAATACAACCACAGATACAGGTTACTTATTATTTATTATATGCTTATCGTCTGAACGTATTATAGGAAGTTATGATAGGTATGATATGAAAGTAGATAAAAAGTAATTAAAATATTAGTAATTAGAAAAGAGCATCTTACTCCACTTGTTATT
The DNA here is from genome assembly GCA_963966035.1 of Acleris laterana. Taxonomy (NCBI): domain Eukaryota; kingdom Metazoa; phylum Arthropoda; class Insecta; order Lepidoptera; family Tortricidae; genus Acleris; species Acleris laterana. The sequence goes on from OZ014461.1 coordinate 12,607,380, forward strand.
AAAAGGAGGCCGTGCTGTAAATAATTTAACCCCCTGACCCCTTTTTTAACCCCCGACGCAAGAAGAGGGGTGTTATAAGATTAACACGTTTATCTGTGTGTCTGTTTGTGGCATCATAGTTCTCATATGGATGAAGTGATTCGGACGTGGTTTTTATTTAGACAGCTAAATTATTTCAGGGTAGTTTTTCCAATCAGTTTCATGCATGAGAATTGGTTGAGCAGTTTGTTGCTGTTTTAAATTAGAATAATATGCAAACATTTAAGGACACTTCTAACCAGAGCTCGGAATAGGTAGTGCCTATTTACCTAAACTTCTCGGGATGACGTAATCTAAGAGTGGTCACAACCAGCAAAATTAATCATTTATTTTTATTGAATGCGTGATTTCCCGGGATTTACTGTATTACTCTAAAGGCCTAATACAATTAACTTTACTTATAAATCTTGTTATATTGCATATTATTATTTATTTATTTATCTTGAAATAACAATCAGTCGTAAAAAATGTGTGTTTTATTGAATACATTCTATACGATATTATTAAATCAACTAAGAAAAGATCAAACTTCAGGCTCCCTTTCATTCCATTTGATATGCATTATATTTTTTAATGACTTATTGCTATTTCAAGATAAATAAATAAATAATATGCAATATGGCAAGATTTATAAGTAAAGTTAAGTGTATTAAGCCTTTAGAGTAATACAGTCAATCCCGGAAAATCCCGCATTCAGTAATAAGATTTTTTTTTTGCTGGTTGTAACCACTCGTAGTTACGTCCTCCCGCGAAGTTTAGGTAAATAGGCACTAACTACCTATTCCGAGCTCTGCTTCTAACACAAAAAGCCTTTTAAATGAAGGCACAGATTATGTTAATTTTAAAAATAAAAGTGATTCAGTGAAACAAACTTTCAAAACAAACATTAAAGAATTAGTACTAACAAGGTTGAAACATAACTTCACTTAATTGACTTGGAAGTTAACTTAACTTGTAATTCTAACTTTGGCATTTTGCTTAGTGACTTACGGTTTTGGGTCAGTGTTTGTCAGGCTGTAGTTGTTTGAAATTGTTTGTTTGAGGCTGTGGCTGGAGAAATCTAGACGTAGTTCTACTGAGTTCTTAAACTATTATGTTATTAATTAAATTATGCATTTACGTTTAAATCATAACATAAACCACTGGCTGTCTGTGCTTGGCAGTGTAATTTTTATTAAAGTAAATCTTGTCTTGGAGTGTTTTTTTTTAATGGGGGTCCGTCGGGCGAACGAGTGAATTCGCCGCAGCGCTGCCACGTTTTTGAAAAAATCACACCCGTCATAATTTCAAACACAAATTGACGGGACCAAGAGAAACAAGGATATTTTTTTATCTGTACTCGTAGGTCAACCATATCATGGATAGATTAAATGTACCATTAACCTACCGCCAAACAGCAGTGTTCGCATTGTTGTGTTCCGGTTTGGGGATAAGACAGCCGGTGAAATGACTAGCATAGAGGCATTCTATCTTAGTCCTCAGGGTTGGCAACGCATTTGCAGTCTTAGGATTGCCCTGCAGTCTTGTGAATGCGAATGTCTATGGGTCACAGTTTCCACTTACCATCAGGTGGCCTGTGTGCTCGTTTGTCATCTCTATGCCATAAAAAAAAAAAAAAAAAAAAAAAAAAAAAAAAAAAAAAAAAAAAATGTTTAAAAACTAAAACGCATCTTAAAAATAATTCAATAATGTGTTACGACATTACTAAGTCATCAAATAGTAATAAAACATACAAAACTGCTAGGGTAGACATAAGTGTATTTGTCTGACTGTCTATCACATTTTGCAAATTTGCTTCCCTCCTCTTCGTCAAGTGTTTCATATTAAAACACGAACCTCCATTCCGCATAAATTTTCTCCTGCGGCGTACAAATATGCATTTTAAGTTTTTCATACCAAGTGGGATCTGAGGATCTCACACAGAATTCTCAAGCCTACAATCTCAAGACTGCAATCCTAAGGCCCGTATTAATAAACTAATCTCAACTCTAATGCTCGTCTAGAGATGTGTCAAACATGACAGTGTTCTATGGTTTGACGTTTACTTTGACGTATCTTGTGACGTGCATCTCAGCCAGGATGAGTTTATTAATACGGGCCTAAGACGCTAAAGTTATTGCGAACCCTGAGGACTAACCGAGGTTGCTGGCACTAGGCCTGCCAGCCCAGTTCTATCAGGAAGCCCTAGCAGACCCTGGCTGTTGCCGACAGCATCTGGTAGCGGCCTCGGTGTTCCGAGGTGACGTGTCTGGTATGTTGCCGACCCAGGGTGTTCCATGATGACGTGGGATTCCTCCGCCCTCATATAGATTCTGCACAGGGGGCCGTCTGTAACACCTGACGTTGACATGACAAGTGTTTGACAAGGCATGCCCAATTATAGTTCCAGTTTGCTATAGGAGTTGGGCCCTTTTGAGTAGTGGCTTACACGACCATCCTATCACATCTCTTTTCACTCTTCTTCTTCAACTCTTTTTAGCACACAGTAGGCAGAGGATTTTTGTGACAGATTCCTTTAGTAATTAACTTTTTTACCCTTAGTAAGTCTTGTAGCCATCATGTCCATAACAGGGTGGAAAAAAAAATGGGCCCTGGAGCGTAACTACCTTAAATTCTAAAGTTTATTTATTTATTTATTTATTTATTTATTTATTTATTTAAGAACACATACAGTCGTACATTAAAATATGTATACAGGTAATTAAGGAACAATATAAAGACCTAGAGGTTCATAAAAAGTACAGTAATAGGTACTAATGGTTATTTAAAACTAATGTTACTGAAGGAAATTAAAAATGAACAATACTAGTATTTGGTACAATAATTGCACAAAATCTGCCATAGTATGTCGTTGCACAAATTATACAGGAAGAAGATAAAAGAGGGTTCAGAGAAATTATTCTTTAAGTTGTCGCTTGACAATTTTCTTTAGGGTACTAAGTGAACTAACAAATGGGTCAATATCATATAAATGCTCATTAATTAAACGAGGAACTCGTCTGAAGAAAGTGTGTTTGGTGTAGTTAGTACGTGCAAAACTGACATGAAATAATTTACGAGGACGCAAGGAGGGACGTGGAATATTAAAAGTTATGTTTTGTAAGAGATCTGGACACCTAATTTTATTTTTTAAGATTTTGAAAAAGAAAATTGTATCGAGATAAAGACGTCTGTTCTTGAGTGAAAGAAAGTTAAAGTATTTCGAAGAATCTTTTGAATTATCAAAAATTGTTCCAGTCTTGTAGCAGAGTGACTTCAGGAAAATATTCTGAACACGCTCTAACCGATCTATATGAATTTGGTAAAGAGGAGTCCAAACCACGGAAGCGAACTCTAAAATACTTCTAACAAAAGAATAAAATAAAATCTTAAGGGTCTCTGGACAATCTTTAATTAATCTTTAATCTTTTATTTTTACAAAGAAACTAAACTGCATTTAAAGATGTTCTTAAATTCGATTGTCTTACCCGGGAATCGAACCAGCAGTAAATTCACACAATCCGTAGGATTATTTAATTTTTCAATAAACATTTGGCCTTAGCAATAAAAAAGATCTTGAAATGGAACATGGATGATTCAATTCCCGGATGAGACAAAAAAAATTAGAAAATCTTTGAATGTGGTTGTTTTTTTTTGAAAATAAAAGAATGTGTCTTTTAAATAAAATGATCTAACTTAAGGATTCAAGATAGTTCCCCTCTAGAGCCCATTTTTTTTTCCACCCTGTACATCTCCAGGCTCTAGGCAGGCCCTACCCTTTACCATTAAATCCTTAAACATAAAGTATCTCTGCTATCAGTAGAATCATCAGCCATCATTCCACTGAGAGTAGCTCTCGCCTCCGACTTTTACCGCAAAAGCATCGAGTAAGCAGTAAAATTAAGCCGTAAGTCTTTTAGATACTGACAGCGTTACCATGGTTACATTTTGAACTGAATATATTATTATTTAATCCAAGCCTTGAAATATCATAAAATAAATTTTCGGAAATTACTAACATAGGTGTACATTTTAGTCTTTAGAGTTGGCAACGCGTTTGCCATCCCACCCTATAAGGTGGCTTGTGAAAAAATGTTAATAAACTCTGGTATGGTGGTCGACTCTTAAATTATTTTAATTATCATATAAAATTATAATATCATAAATCAGTAATTAAGAGCAATTGTAACGTTGACCATACGATAACATGTCAAAAGCAATAGGTTTGAACAAGTAGTAAAGAGCCCGAAGCATTAAATTTGTGCCAAAACAAAAAAGAAATGGAAAAATGATAACTACAAATTTTGCTTTTAAAGTAACGCCGAAAGAGATACTCGTATGTTTTTTTAAAGATACGATAGTTTAAAAACTAGGCATATTTGGTTAGATTTCAATTACTTACCTATTAGCGATTTACAATTATAATACGCCGGATTTGCTACGTTTGATTACCGTTATCAAAAAGTAATGTCTTCAATGTAAAAAAAAACGTGAATGCATGAAAAATTGAGATTTCAATCTATTCGAATTTAGAATTTCGATTTGCGTTACCAATGTTATCATAGAGTGAATATTTTAATTTATATGTCAATATTTTGTCCGAGTGACTTGTAAGCGAGTTCCCTTCGTACCGCCGCGCGGCTAAGTTCTGAGGGAAATTTAATTATATTTTAACTAGAAGCTCGCCTTAGGCCATCCCCATCTTGTCTCGTTAAATCTGTTCATCTGCGAGTATATTACATTCATGTTCACGAGAATTTCATCTGAATGAAAAAATATTTTTGGGACGTGAATATAATATGTTTCTGTGATTGTCTTTAGTAGGGTATCTTGTTGAAATAATTTTAGAACCTTGGTTTATCCTTTCCTTTCTACTCAAAGGGTGAACTGTAATTTTCTAAAACTAAATATTTTTTGGTTGAAATGAGATTAAAAAATAACGTTCATTTATAATAAAAAAAAAAAAAAAAAAAAAATTGTTTATTTAGTGTAACCAAATGACACATTATTTTGTTATTAAAATACTTAATCTAAGGTGTTAGTAATACTAATTAAACTAAACAACTAAAACAATATGACACTAGTAGGGCAATGCAGTCCCCCGCAGCGAAACATATATTATACGCACAGTCTACTCTGCCCGCAATCATACGCAGGATGGCGTTGGGGCTGTTGATAATAAGCCGGGTAAGAGTAATGCCAGTCCATGTCTTCCCCTGGATGCCGTAAGAGGCGACTAAGGGAATAAAGGCTTGTAGTACTGTTAGGCGATCGGCTTGCAACCTGTCACTACACTGGTTAACATTATCAACAAGTTTTTAAACTTGTAGGTTATTCTGTAGCTCTGCCTACCCCACTCTGGGATTACAGGCATGAAGGTATTGTGCATGTATTTACAAAAGGACGTGTTACTATTCCACTTTTTCTTTCAGACCTACTATGCATTAATGTATTTTTAATTGAATTTTAATTTGTTTAGGATTCTTGCTTTTTCAATACTTTCAAAAACTAAGGAAACACTATTTAATGTACAAGGAAGGTAATTGAGTTTTAATGGATTAGTGATGATGTATCGTTTGTCTCACACACACTCTCACCTTTCACTCGCACTTCGAAATAAAGTGAGGTTGAGGGAAGTGTTTTTTTTACCGTTTTAACCAGTAGGTACGTTTACCATGAGTTACAATTACCTACTCTTTGTCTCCCACACTCTTTATGAATACTGCGAGGTCTGCAAGTGACAAAGCATTCGACTTGCTAGCAAGTACGGTAATTGCAACGCATTGAAAGGGTACAGACCTTCATAACGTTGTGAAAAATATCGTTACTTATGATATACGCTATAATTTGCATTAGAGCTTAAACAATATTTTAACATAACATCAAAATCGTAACAAAACCAGCTTAACGTTATATTAACGTTTTGAAATGCGCGCTGTTGCTAGTAAGTAGGTAATGGCCTAAAGCGCGCACTTTTATGATGTATAGATCCGATACGCCGTGTGGCCATATAAACTCCATGTTTAACACTGTTGCTAGGAAGAGATAGGAACAAAATATTTGTTGTAATAATTAAGAGCAATTTCAAAGATACGTAATTTTAATAGCTATTTAAAAAAATATAATTCCCAACTGTTAAATAAATCATCTTTTATTGAAGTTGTGAAAAAGTCATGAATGTTCCCTATTCTAAAATCCGCTGGTCTATTGCCTAACGCGTTTGCAATCGCAATCGAATTCAAAGTGGAACAAATTGTTTTCATTTTGTATGCAGACAAGCCTTCCATTTTCAAACTGAAAACGATTGCGATTGCAAGTGCGTTAGGCAATAGCCCCTCTAGTTGAAATCTTTAGGTTGAAAATCACAGTTCAATCCAAATACGCTTCCAAACATCCAATAGTAACTAAAACACAATACTACTGTTTAGAAATAAGCAAAATTAATGCGCACTCAGGTTTTGTTTATTTATTAATCGTAGTTATAGTGCGTGAATAACAAACGTAAATAGAAAGGTTATTGTGTTTGCGATCCGAATTTTGTTCATTTTAATATTAGAATCAAATGGTACCTTGTTACATAATAGAGTCTGATAGTAGAGGTGTTGCGACGTGAAATTGTTTTTTTAGTTTCACTAACAGTATAGTACTTAAAAAAACAAATTTGCGAATATAAAACCTACATTTTCTCTGAATAAAAGGGATATTAAAATAAAGAATTTGGTACTAACCGCTATATTTTAGATGTCGTTTCAACGGTATTAGAAGAGCGGAATTTGGACATACCTAGTGATAACAGTTCTTTAATGATCGTTGCCATAGTAACAACAGTTTTAAAATTATCATTAAATCATTGTTATTTTTATAACTTTTCTTATTTTAAGTAAAAGGTGAATTTGCTTTTAAACGTGTTTAAAAATACCAAAACACAAGCTGTCATGTTTAAAAAGCTTGTTTTTGATCTGTGAAATCTTTTCCGTATTTTTCTCCAAAAATAAAAACATAAATACCTTTCTTTTCAACATTATAACTACACGAAACTTAAGTCCTCCTAATCTTGAATTGTTTATGCTACATTGAACTTAATGCGTCAGCAATAAAATGTAAAATCGTTAAATACTTCGCAGTCTTCATCAAACAGTCGTCAAAAATTATTGGACCGCGCGGGACTTGATAAGGCGTCCGAGAGAATTTAGAAGTTGGATGGAAACCAGGTCTCGTTACTTTGGAGAATGGCTTCTATTTATTATTTTTAAATAGTCTGAATGAACGTACAGTACGCCACCAAAAATGTTAAGGCACTTTAGTGCACTGTCATAATAAACTTTAAACTGAGGGGTTATTATGACGTAGCTATGCAATTCATTTCACGTTGAGCGTAAAAGACAGAGCTATAGCAGTTATATAGCTCTGTCCTTATCTCGCAGATTAAACAGAATTGCATTGCTATGTCATAATAACCCCCCAGAGCATCAAATGACAAGTATGACAATAACAATCGCAGTTACAATCACAGTTCTAAGTATACTCAAAAAAAAAATTGAGTGACTGTACAATGTTATAAGAATCTAACCAGAATTGATTATACACTAGCTTCTGCCCGCGACTTTATCCGCGTAGATTTAGATTATTGTTATCAAAAGAAGAATAAAATATTTTTATTTTATTTGAGTTATCTCAATTGCAAATTTTATCCAAACCTTCCAGCCGTGGCAGTGTGATGGAGTAACAAATGAACACACACACACACCCACAGACACATAAATTTTCGCATTTCGCAGTCATAAAAACTTTTCGTGAAACAATATCTAACTGCTGTTGAAAACCGCATCAAAATTAGTTAAGTGGTTTAGGTGGAGTCAGCAGATATACAGACGCGGGACTTTATTTTATGTAAAGTTCTACTATCGAGTAGTTATATAAGTTAGCCGGGTTATACATATTCCACGTATCATTAGACGTGTCACGTGGTAAAATGTATAACGCGGCAAATTTACGTATATCACGATCTGCTTCAAATTCCTTGATGGTACATACTATCCCATGAAAACATACTACATACGTTACGCATGATGGACAGGCATTTTCCATAAATACAAGACCCCTGTTTTCTACCCCGTTGCCCTCAAAGGCCATGTCATCTTTATTTGGCGCGAAGGTTTCTCATCCCACATGCCTTGCCTTTAATTTAAGGAGGTTGAGGCGTAATGTAACCTCTCCTTTGATGCCGAGATGAAAGGTGTTTGGGCCGTTCGATCGATTTAAATAAATTTTAGATGGATACAGGATAATGGTGTAACTATCATAACCTTAAAGGAAGTAGTAACGCTTTTGCCGTGAAGTTAAATTGTTACCAGAGTAATATGTATGCTATATCAACAAGAACCGGTTTATTGCGAGTGGAACTTGCGTAGAGAGGGTTCCGTACATCCTTTTTTTTTTGTTGAATTCTTATAGGTTTTCCTGTAATCTACAAGCAATGAACTATATTTTCAATTTTTTTCAAACATTTTGGCTCCGTGCTTTTGGAGATCAAAGGGGGAATCGTGAATTTTCATCTTCTTTCATGAATAAAATCAATTATTTTATAGTAAACAACGATCAATAACTAACTTTCCTGACGCCCTTTTGTCAAGATCCATACGAGTGTTAGTAACATGTCTTAATATTAGTGTTGGTATTATAATAATTGTAATTATCATTCACACACGCTAGGGAAAGACGAACAACTATAAAAATTACCATGAATTATAAAAAATAATTTACCATGAATTATAACTATAAAAATTAACTATAGGTCAAGCACATTTTAAAATCAAATTTGGAAAACATAAAGACCAATTTAATTTATTTCAACAGAAAACAAATAAACGAAAGAACAGTAAAGTAATAACAAAAATATATTTGAGATCCTTATAGCACGCGATTTTATTCAAATTCCTAATTTTGTTCACCGAAAATGATCATGACTAAAAAAAAATATACTTTGCACATACGTGTTTGGGTCACAGGATTACACCATTCCTACCTATTCACTTGATTTGGTGCAGTATATGCGGAGCAACTTGGCTGTGACAGACAGACGTACAGACGGATAGACACACAAGTGATCCTATAAATAGTCAGTTTTTCATTTTTTGTACGGAAACCTGAAAATTACCTATAACTTGGGCCCTAAAGTGAAGCCTCATGTATCTCCGGTTACATACAATTGTAGACTACAAATTCGTTTTGCAATCAACTTAACTAATATCTGTTAAGTCTGGCGTTGTACGACATAAATGAGTTTTACTGTTATTCTCTACCCACTGACTTGTTTACATACATACCATCACGCCTTCCTCTCAGAGTGGGGTAGGCAGAGTTACAGAATTACCAACCACTCTAAAAACTTGTTGTTAATCCTATAACCACATTTTGCACGATAGGCTAAGGTGTTTACCATGTGTATATTAGTGACGGGTTGCAAGCCCATCGCCTAACAATTACTACAAGCCTTTAATCCCTTAGGCGTCTCTTACGATTTCCACGGGAAGACATGGAGTGGCACTATTCTAATCCGGCAACCACACGGCAAATTCGGAATTCAGTTTTTTATGGATATTGTGTTATTAGTATTAGTAATAAGTAGTAAGTAGATAAATACAGGAGACAATGTCACACAAATTGATCAAGTCCCAAACAAAGCTCTAGGCTTGTACTATGTGTACTAGACAACGATATAAATACTTATATCGAGAAATATATACTTAAATACATAGAAATCATCCGTGACTCAGGAATAAATATTCGCGATCATCACACAAATAGGTATCTGCCCTTACTGAGATTTGAACCCAGGACCGCTAGCTTCGTCAGGCAGGGTCACTACCAACTAGGCCAACGCGTCGTCAAATAATAACGACATGTAGGTAATATTTCCTATTAAAAATATATGAATGATATAGGAAAAGAGATCATTCAGTAGCCCGGCTAGCTCAGTCGGTAGAGCATGAGACTCTTAATCTCAGGGTCGTGGGTTCGAGCCCCACGTTGGGCGCCACTGTAACACTTGATTTTCGCCCGCGGCATGAGATTGGGGTCGTGTGGTCACTTGGCTCGAGGGCCAATCGCTAAAGGGTTGGGCGCCGTAGAGTGAGAGAGAGAGCGACTGGCCACAAACAGGATCGATGGTGATGGTTTTATAAATTATACAAATTGTCACTTAATAATACTTAACTAATGTGTCTTGTTTATACTTACTTAACCCACCAATGGATTTTAGCACATAATGTGAGTAACACAAAAAGCCATGGAGTGGGCAATGCTGGGAATTTCGCTTGTGCATCGGGTTCCAAATACCAGAATTGGACGTAGAGTGAGAACATGGGTTTATAACCTTTTTTTTAATGCAAAAATGACAATTTCATATGGCAGCTTAAACATGACGTTAAATAGCCAAGGTACTAAAGTGTTAATATATTTATGACGTCGACTGTACACAGGAAATTGAGGTAAAAGCGTTGCCAGCTCGTCCTAAAGCATTGTTTCACTAGAGAAGTGAAACTAGTTGATTTATTTTGTATGACATTTTCGAGTCAAATCGGAGAAATACTGGAAAAGGGCCGAATCTTAAGTACCCGAAACCGACGTGCGTGCATGACTCGATGTATGAATGTGGAAGAAGCGAAATAAATTTGTCAAGAATGTAGCAAATGGAAAGAAGTGGTATCTGCCTACCCCTCTGGGAAACAGGCGTGATTTAATGTATGTATGTATATTGTGTGAAAAAATCGAAAACTTAAAAAGTCTTTATTGGACCTAGGTTCATTTAACATTTATTACTCCTTTTGACCTCAGGAATGCGTCGTTAAAATCTCTCGCAATGCTCACGGGCACGGGTATAGTTCACACAAATTGAGAAAATTCCGTCGGTACAATGTGGTCGTACGTTGTGTCCACAACCAACCAAAATAACACTACCGTTAATTCCACAGGCTTAGTTACAGTTTTGAGTCTCGCATCGCAACTTTTAAGTCTTGAGCCTTTTACCGCAATATAGTGCTTGTTACCAACTCCCATTATACGTTTAATTCCTCCTCGCCACGCTGGCCGGGGAGATATAATTTTAACGTCCTTATGTAGAGTTGGAATGTGGCATAATTTTGGCAAAAGGGACGGAACCGTCCGTTTTAACCAAATAAGTCAGTATGAGGAAGTCTGAAACTACAAGAGATGGAGAAAACGTTTTTGGGAACCATGTAGTTGGCCTAAGAATAAATCTGTATTTAAATATTTGCTTCATAAAGTATCTCAAGTAGAGTAATAAAAAATAATCCGCGTAGTTTTTAATTATGGTTATTTTATTAGTGCCGTCGTAAATCTGCGGATAAAGTGACGAGGTACTAAAGTGAAAACATATCTTTGACGTCGACTGTACTATGGGGATTTCTCTTGACATTGAATGAATGTTATTTAGTTTCCTTTTCTAACTAGTAATGTTATAAAAGTCAAGTGGAACAAAGAGACAAACCTCTGTGATGATTAAGAAGATATTTGCGTAATAGGCATAAATTATTATCAAGCAGATTCTATTCAAAACCGTTACTACGTTACCTTTTTAACAGAATGAATAATCATAAGGCTTGTCCCTTAAGCAACGGTTGGCTGTATTTCAGAAAAGAGTTATAATTACAAAATTAAATAAACAATAGCCCAAAAGTAAATGTGATTGTGAGGCCTGCCTAAGGCATCGAACCCTGGGATGGTTAATGTAATGAGAAACTGATTTCGGGCTTTTATTGACTAGTCGGTTATTCCAAGGATCCAATTTGAAGCATTTCATGATTAAAAGTGTTATGGTTATTTAAAATATTTTATCAAATAAAATTAACCTCGCCTACCTAATATAGTGCCCGGCCGATAAGAAGTCAATCCTGACACCTGTCATTTCAGTACAAATTACAACCTCAAAGCCAAGAATAGGTTATAAATTGTACTGCGATGACAGCTGTCAGGATTAACTTGTTAACGGCCGGGCACTATACTTACTGGACTATTTATAAAAAATGTTTATACTTCGTCTAAGATTTAGAAAGACGTTTTTTTACTATCTGTGATCTGATTTTAAATTCATTATAGGCGAACGTCATTTAAACATACATAATGTAAACAAACAATCGCAATACAATAATTTTATTATTTCAGAGTTTTTTAAGCATTCGGTCATTGCTTATTACCTAAACCTTAATTAATTTACCACTTGGATGACCCTTGTTTCTAGGAATTGGAGTGACAGAAAAATGCCCGCAATTGGGATTGTTCATATTTTTACAATTACTCCAATTCGAAAACCATTTCGAGGAATAGGTTTTTAAAGCCGTTCTGCATTATTAAGTTTTTGAAATATTTATCTATTTTGGCTATTTCGAAAAAAGTATATTTAACCTTTGTTTGCCTTTCGTTTTCGGCTTGAAGCCCTCCCAGGTGTATCTTACGGGTTAGGCGAAAACAGCTTGAAATAGTATGTTTTAATACACTATTACAATCACTTTTTTTCATTGGATATCATTTAAGTGTTGTAATTTATTAGAAAATGCCACCCCAAATTTAAAATAATCATGTCATCCATAAAATGTCTGCTAAATAAATAAAGATATTAAATCAAAACTATTAAGTCAAATACAAAATTAATGAAATTGGTGTCTTAAAATTTCCTATTCTTTCGAATGAGAAAGTGAAACCCGTGAGTTATTTTTTTTTGGTCAATCCCAATTTGTGAACTTCGATTTCCGCGGTTACCTTATTCCAGTTACTTTGCACTTTTGCAGGAGTAATCTGCATGTGAAACAAACTTTGGGTGCACACGTCACATCTCACGCTACGCTTGACGCCCCGCGTCTCCGTAAACACACCCTTAAAGTTTCCAGGGGTGTTATTCTGTCAAAAACAAGGGACTGGCGGACGAACGAGTGAAATCGCAGCGGCTATGGTTGGATTTTTATTCCCATAGAAATGTAAACAAAGTTACGTCACTGTCAAAGTGACATTTCAGGGGATGAGCTAGCAAGAAATATAATATTAAGTGATCATTTCGCTCGAACCGTGATATAAAAATAAATTTGAGATATAATTGAAATTAAAAACGCGTAAATGAGTCACTGGAAATCGATTACGACGGGAGCACGAACGGTGAAGCGAAGCGAGTGAAGTAACGTCTCAAATCCTTCAAGCGTCAATGATACCAGTGCAATAAATAAATTATGCGTAAAAAAACGGTTTTCACGTTTTAAATTAACACAACAAAGAGTTTATATCGAAATGAAGTTTTCCATCAACAAATTAAATTCTTTAATCTTAATTACAATATATAGTTTTTTATTAGAAAGTCGATTTCTTATAATTGTGGAAAGTAAAAATATGTTGAATACTGCAAATGTTTTTCGTTTACATCAACAACTTTGTTTACATTTTTTTCTGTGGGAATAATAATCAGACCTTAGTCAGAGCGAACAAAACATATTTTAGCGCGTGCATTTTCAATTAAGCAGCCTTATACGTTCGATCCATCGGCAGAAACCATGCTGCTAAATTGAAAATGCACGCGCTAAAATATGTTTTGTTTGCACTGACGGGACTACTTAAATTAGCCGCTTGGACATTCACTAACCAACCGTTGTAGAGAGAATCACTACCCTGCATAACCAGGGAACTCGAAAAGTGGCACCGAATGCATTTTTCGCTGCATTCCAATTACCGTCACCACTAATGAAACTCAAAGTGTGCTGCGGCTAAAAGCATTTATTTCAAAGTGTTTTGAGTACTACATAATTTATTTCGACGTCGGGAAACGCGCACGCGTTGAAGTAGCTTTAACCAACTGAAAGTAAAGTAGGCAGGTGCACATTCTAACTTGTACGGTCGCGAACGTTAATTTGTGACCTATTTCGAAAAAAACCGGGCAAGACCATGTCAGACCATCCTCAGTGGGTTCCGAAGCCGTTACGACATATTTTACGTTTTTATTTGATATAACTAAAGTAGACGTGCCACTCCATATCTTCCCGTGGATGTCGTAAGCGTAAGAGACGGCTAAGGGAATAAAGGCGTATAGTACTGTTAGGCGATGGGCTTGCAACCTGTCACTAATACACTGGTAAACATCTTAGCCTAAAAGTGCAAAATGTGGTTGCAGAATTATTAACAAATTTTAAGAGTTTTTGGTAATTCTGTAGCTCTGCCTACCCCACTCTGGGAATAAAGGCGTGAGTTTATGTATGTATGTATGTAACTAAAGTAGACGTGACGTCGTTTATGCGGATGTGGGATCACCTAGAAAATTAGGTCTTGAAAACGTTAACTTTGGGTATGTCTACAGGAAGGACGGTAACCTAAACCTGTGTAGGGTAAAGTCACCAGTGGTCAGCCATATACATGTACAGTAGTCGGCTTCTGCCTATACTTTGTATGAGTGGGAAGAGTACGAAACATAATACTACGGACTCTTCGCACCCATATAAGGTTGACTACTGGTGACTTTACCCTATGACCCAATCACATAAGCTGCACGTTTTATAATTATGTGTTAACCCGAACATCTCTTACGGTCGTATTCCACTTAGTCTTGTCGAAGATCTCCGTCCAATGTGTATTTGCGTCTTACATACATACTTTAAGCCATGCCTGTTTCCCAGAGGGGTAGGCAGAGACCACTTCTTTCCACTTGCTACGATCTTGACAAATTTCTTTCGCTTCTTCCACATTCATACATCGAGTCATGCCCGCACGTCGGTTTCGGGTACTTAAGATTCGGCCCTTATCCAGTATTTCTCCGATTTGACTCAAAAAAGTACGCCTAGGGCGACCCCTTCCGACCCGCCCACTCACTTTCGAACAAAAACATGAAACATGATGATGTGTTTAAAAACATGTCAGACGTAATACACATTGGAAAAAGATCTTGGGCAAGTGGAATACCACCCTTCCATATGTTATCGACTATTAAATTCCTCAGCCTGCTCCGGAATCTCGTAGTCCATTAAACGTACGTCAAAACACAAGACAACCATTAACGGCGTTCTAGGAACGAGGATAATCCCTGCTCTTTCCTTTTCTAGCGCATAGGGGTGAGGGAGACGGAAGAAAGGAGGAAAATAAGCTAGTGCAAGATATAGGGTGTCGTGTTTTTTTCTGAAGTCGTGATTGAGTTTTTTTTTTAATTAATTACCTGGAGACGGACTTGGCGTTTTTATTATAATGAGTAATATCCCTTGAGGGATTAGATATAAATAAATGTTGTGCGGATAGAGTTACGGCGGTAATTTTATTTTGGAATCTCTATTTTTTATAATCTTGAGAACATAATCATGTTTTTGTTAAAAGAATTCAAGTAATACAAACAATACTTCGTGTTATTTTAAGTAGCTAAGTTTCATAATTTTTTCGTGTAGTTTTAATTTTTAATTGTATTATTTTTGAATTCTGTAATTAAATTGGCATAATATAACAAAACTCCTCGTTTATTCTTAAATTATGAAAAAAAAACTAAAACAATAGTACAAAATATACAACAATACAGCGTATGTGTTACCTAATCTCAGATAATTATTAAAACCTTAATAGTACTATTATTATATTTAACTAAAATCGAATTTTAGCAATTAGAGAATACTAAACTGTGCCCAAAGTAATTCAGGAAGAGTAAATAGGTAAAATACTAACAAGAATACACACATCAACTGAATTTTTTAATTTACTACAATTCCATTTTACCGTAACGCAGAACCATTTTACGTCCGGATAAACATCCTACGTATTGTTTATTGAAATTTATGATGTTGATTTTACAGAGGATCAACCTATTTTAATACCTAGCTTTTAAAGAACATACATCCCGTTTTTAATGAGCTTATTAAAAACTAGCGACCCACTCTCGCTTCGCTTCGGTTTATGGGAGTATAATATTATATAGCCTACAGTTTTTCTCGATAAATGGGCTAACTAACACTGAAAGAATTTTTCAAATCGGACCAGTAGTTCCTGAGATTAGCGCGTTCAAGCAAACAAACAAACGAACAAACTCTTCAGCTTTATAATATTAATGATAATTATTATTATTATATAAGGGATATTAAAAATAAAACTCAAGATGCTATTTGTAGAACGGACTACTTAAATAATACTTATGCAATGTAAAAAAACGGTAAATCTCCGTGGGCGCTGGCATTTCCTTAAGATTATTATGACCAAACAGATATTCAGTTAGGGCTTAGTTATAAGCTTCTTTATTATTCTTAAGGTGAACCATTTTAACACGCGTAATACTCGGTTTTTAAAGTGTTTTATGGTTGCAATAATACAAGGCATGAAATTAATAACTAAAATATGGCTAAATAATTAATTCTGTAGCTCTGCCTTCCCCCCTCTCCCCTCTGGGAATGAAGGTGTGAATGTAATGTATTTATGTATAAATTAAATTTATTCCTGTTATTGTTCTACAACCTTGAAATATTCTATATCATAGTGGAAATACTTTGTTACTGTTTGAAACCTTACAACAAATCCACCTGAACCATTTTTTTTACATAAACTCACTCCTTCATTCCCAGAGTGGGGTAGGTTGAGCTACAGAACTCTAATAATTGTGGGCTATTCCCAGTTGTCCACACCCTTTTTGTCCACAGTGTGGACAACTGGGAAAAAAATCCCAAATGTCCTCGCCCTCGAAATTATGTGGACGTTTCACACTCTTTAATTTGACTCTTAATCGATTTTTTTTTTCCCCAGTTGTCCACAGTGTGGACAAAGAGGTGTGGAAAACTGGGAGTAGCCTAATTTTTTTGATAATTGTTTAGCCACATTTTGCACAATTGTGATTGTTTATATTTTTACAATTACTCCAATTCGAAAACCATTTCGAGGAATAGGGAGCCGTTCAATTAAAGCCGTTCTGCATTATTAAGTTTTTGAAATATTTATCTATTTTGGATATTTCGACAAAAGAATATTTAACCTTTGTTTGACTTTCGTTTTCGGCTTGAAGCCCTCCTAGGTGTATCTTACGGGTTAGGCGAAAACAGTTTGAAATAGTATGTTTTAATACACTATTACAATCACTTTTTTTCATTGGATATCATTTAACGGTTGTAATTTATTAGAAAATGCCATCCCAAATCTAAAATAATCATGTTATCTAAAAAAATGTCTGCTAAATAAATAAATATATTAAAACAAAACTATTAGGTCATATACAAAATTAATGAAATTGGTGTCTTAAAATTTCCTATTCTTTCGAATGAGAAAGTAAAACCACGCGTTATTTTTTTTGTTCAATCCCAATTACCTACCTACGCTAAGATGTTTACCAGTGTATTAGTTTCAAGTTGCAAGCCCATCGCCTAACAGTGTTACAAGCCTTTATTTCCTTAGTCACCTCTTATGACATCCACGGAAAGACATGGAGTGGCACTATTCTAACCCGGCAACCACACAGGTTCAATCTTGTTTTTTCAAAAATAAAACTTAAAAACTGACACGTATACTGCAGGTTGATCTATTTCACCGTTGAACTTGCATGTTTCTAAAATCGCTCCAATTATACCTAAACCATCTAATACAATTCCCTGTCGCGGTTTCATTACTCACGAGACGCGCGGACAGACTGACAGTGACAAATACATCGCAGTGCCGGTTCGGTTCCCGGGGGAGAACTTTCAGCCGGTTGGTGTCACTGAACCTTTTGTATACTTATTAAGCTTTGTTGGGAATTTACATGTAGAGGAAACAGTGACGGCACCAATGATGGACACTTTTAGATGACAGGTACCAGTAATGGACACATTCTTAATTCAAATGTCAAATGGTTCTAAATTGCTTGTTGCAAAACAAATGAATAATCCTTATCTTTTGTGAAATAAGAATCAGTGTCCATTATTGGTGCCATGTCCATTTCTGGTTCCATCACCCTACTTTAACATGGCTATGCAGTTCATTCTATGGCGAGCGTAAGGGACAGAGTTATACCAGTTATAGTCATGTGTCTCGCCCCCCCCAGCCCCCCGTACAGCCAAAACTACAAATACAAAAAATCTGAAAAATATCTTCAATAAAAGCGCATATAACCAATTTAAAAGGAGAGTGTATATAGTTACCTACTAAAAATCATAGAAGACGATCATCACTACATAGTATAAAACAAAGTCGCTTTCCGCTGTCTGTCCCTATGTATGCTTAGATCTTTAAAACTACGCAACGGATTTTGATGCGGTTTTTTTTAATAGATAGAGAGATTCAAAGGGAAGGTTTACATGTATAATAAATGATTTTTTTATGAACGGGTGTTACAGAAAACTCATATAAACCGAAGCGAAGCGAGGGCGGGTCGCTAGTATAACTATAAAAATTAGTGATGTTGTAATTATACATGTTGTTTTTTGAGATAGTTTTTTGCGTTTGTCGTAAAGGCTTCGGAACCCTACACTGAGCATGGTCCGACATGCTTTTGCCCGGTTTTTGTTAGTTGTAATGTTCTCAAACGGCTGTGGCCGACAGTGGCCTCAGTGGTACGACTCTCAGTTGTTGGCTCTGTAGCATTTAAAAAGTTAAATTAGTTTGATAACATCGAGTGACAGGTATGATAGTTACGTAATTAAATGTAGGGTAGCCACGTTGTACCACTTTAAAAATAGTTTTATTAAAAATTAACGATACTTAAAGAACGCTAATTTAAACGAATGAGTTAATGTATTACACTATTCGTCATTAATTGAGCCACAAACAAGTACTTTGTATTATTTCTGAACGTGGCAACAGATTCAAAAACAGCAGCAGCTCGAAAAAACGATTATTACAAACCGCGGGAGCTTAGTTGTAGGCTAAGAGACAGTGGGAAATTGAGCGTAAAGTAAAAAGGTTTAGGTAAAAGTGTTGTCGTTTGTAATAATTTATACTATAGATTTTTAAGTAGGTAAGCGGCTTTAAAAAAAAGTGGTATAGATTTAAAATTATATATTTTTTATTTAATAGTGTAAGACTTTTTAAATGCATACGAGCCATGATGTTAAATTATTGATACACAAGCGTATCTAAACTATTATAAAGAACAAAATTTTTGTTTATTTGTTTGTTTTAATTCTATAGACTCCGAAACTTCGAAACAAAGACCTTTAAATTCAAATGAACTAGCCGCCAAGCAGTACCCTAACCATGAGTTACAGTTACCGTACTCGCTAGCGAGCGAATGCTCTGTCCCTCGCACTCTATAAGAATACTTCCGAGGTCTACGAGGGACAGAACAGAGCTTTGACTCACTAGCAAGTAGGGTAGTAAAATTGTAACTCATGGTAAGGGTACAGAGGAGTTATTCTCTCAAAAACAACGGACGGTCGGATGAACGAGCGAAATCGCAGCGGCGAGTTTAGGTACTCCCGTCAGAGCGAACAAAACACATTTTAACGCGTGCATTTTCACTTAAGCAGCCTTATACGTTCGATCCATCTACGTACCTACTATCAGCTGTAAAATATCCGTGCCTAATTTGTTAGCACCTTATATACTAATGAAGGGTCCAGAATCGGGGGCGGCTTTTGACATGTTGCAGGGAGAGATCAATAATGTTTATCGATGTTATCGACAAATCGATGTTAAAGTTTAATCCGTTTAAATAGCGTTTTTTCGACCGACCGCGTTTTTAAGAGAATCGACTCCCTGCATTATATGGACTAAGTTGGAACCGTTTCGTAACAGTTACCACTACGTCTGTCGTCTCTTTAACTTTATTTTAAGATATTATTACTTTTTCTCACTTGTTTTCTTGCTATTTGTACTTCATAGTGAATATCTAAAAAGAACGGTCATTTACAATTAAAAACTTTATTAAGGCTTTTATTATACCCCATTGAGAAATGTAAACTTTTCAAGTCGATGTAAGAAATTCGTTAGACAGTGCTAAGTCATCTATAAGTCCTCTACAATACACGAGAAGTTCCAGCTAAAGTGGCTAGTTCGTTAGTACTCTGTAGTGGCTGATGGAATTGATTGCAAGTTATAAGTTCAACTAGTTGAGACCTTTGAGGGGGAAACAATAACTATCAAATAGAAGAAGTCTTGGCTTAATTGCGACCACTAATTTCAAAGGTTATTACTTTTAAACAGCTCATCCGATTTTTATGAAACACTGACTTCTGCCCGCGGATATGTCGATTATTGTTATTCCCTCGGCAACTTTTAAATTTTCTCCGTTTAAGCGATCTCCATTACAAATTTCATCCAAATCCATCCAGCCGTTGCAGCGTGAAGGAGTAACAAACAAACACACACACACACAAAAAGCTTGTGTAAAAGTTATATTTTTTCACTCCCCACCTCTTAGTCTATCGTCGTCCGTGTCATTTACTCTCAAAGGAATCGACGAGATTGTTATCTTGACGTGACGGAGGGAAATTAAAGGAAAAGATTTAATCTATTCAAATCGACGAGGAGACCCGCTGGCTATTTGTAGAAAACAACCTTAAGGACGATTCAAAAGATTCTATATAATGTAATGGGGAACCTTACTTTCAAATATTGGAACCATCAAAAAAAAACACGGCAGAATCGGTTCATCCATTTGGGACCTACGGTGCCACAGACAGACGCAAGACACAGATACACAGACATCGCTTTTTAAAATAAATACATACATACATACATTAAATCACGCCTGTTTCCCAGAGGGGTAGGCAGAGACCACTTCTTTCCACTTGCTACGATCTTGACAAATTTCTTTCGCTTCTTCCACATTCATACATCGAGTCATGCACGCACGTCGGTTTCGGGTACTTAAGATTCGGCCCTTTTCCAGTACTTTTGCGATAAAAATAAATAACCTATCATTGCAACGAAACAAAAAGTCGACATGTTTCATATGTAAAATACAAGTATTTAAGTACGTAGTTATTGCATGTTAATTATTCTTCTTTACTTCATATAGTAGCTAAAACGTTATTTTGTACGTACGTTATTGTAAACGATAGAATTAGGCATTTAAAATGTAAGTATTTGTTAATAACTTTCGAAATATATTCTTTTTGAAACAAAAGGTCTTAAATCAGAACCATATTTCCATATTTGTCCTTATTAATAAGCATTGAATGGTTAAAATACATGTCGCATAGAAGAACTACTACATTTTTCTTGTAAAACTTTTTTCCAAGCTTAATGTCGCCTCCGTAGTAGAATCTCTTGAGCCTTGTAACTACATTACGACTTCAAAGTCCAAAGTATCCCAGAGCTAGTGATGACCAAAGTTAGTGCTATTAAGTATTCTGGTCACAAATCGCCAGTTCCAACAGTGGCTGGTACTGTCGGCACAGGCTTGGAACTTAATAAAACTTTGTAAGTACTGACTGTACTTTAACTACTTTATTTCCTTTACTTTGTAGTATTTAATATTGTTTATTTGTTTAATTTACACTGGTAAACATGTTTGTGCAAAATGTGGTTACAGAATTAACAAGTTTTTAGAGTGGTTGATAATTCAGTTACCACATTTTGCACAACTAGGCTAAGATGTTAACCAGTGTATTAGTGACAGGGTGCAAGCCCATCGCCTAACAGTACTTCAAGCCTTTATTCCCTTAGTCGCCTCTTACGACATCCACAGGAAGACAATGGAGTGGCTCTATTCTAACCCGGCAACCACACGTATATATTATTTTAAAAAATATCGCGACCTGTGGGGTTAATATGACGTATCTGTGCAATTCATTTTACGCAGAGAGAAAAGGACAGAGTTATGTAACCGCTATAGCTTCATCCTTTACGCTCACCGTAAAATGAACTGCATAGCCATGTCATAATAACCCCACTGAATTGACAATGAAAATTATCATGCTACAGATGAATTTCGCGATACGTTCTGGAGTTTCTTGCGGCGCTTCTTCTCCGCAATGATGGTCTTGTCCGAAGCGCTAGTAGATTCACTCCATATTACCGACGTGTAAAAGAGCCCTCATGTGGCCAATTTACTGAATCAATGTTTTTAATTCGTATTACAGACGTTTTGATGCGTATTACAGCATCGTGAGCGTTATCCGTAAATTTAGAAAAGGATTTGGGTAAAAGTGTTGTCAATTGTAAAAGTCATACATTTTCAAGGTGTAAATTATGATAAAAATATCAGATTGTTCCATATTACACGACTCCCAAAAAAAAGTGTAAAGATTTTCAGGGTTCATGTATGTATGTACGATTCTTTATTCTACCATAACTTCTAAACGCCTGAGCCGATTTAAATGTGTGAAGACGAATCAGAAATATATAGAATTATTCCACCATCCCGAGACACAGGATACCTTAACTGTTAAAATTGAAATACCACAATGGCAAAATGTCAATAAAAAAGTCTTCTAATTATTACAATGAAAAAAAATATATTAAAAAGTTTATTGAATATGAAAAAAAACATTTCAGTGGTTAAACACGACCCTGCATCCTGAGCTAGGAAACCCTGTGTTACAGGATGCAGTTTCGTTCGGAATCACATTTAAAAAAAAAAGTGTGTGTGTGTATAGGTGTATTAGATCATAATTATACTATATACATAGGTACGATTCTGCAGTAGTTGCCTATTTTATACAATATCTCAAATATATATAAACGAGTTTTATAACAATATCAAAAACCGCACTCGGGTTTATAAAGCTAGCATTTCATTTAGTTACAAGTACTCGTATTATAAATCGTTTCGACTATTTTCGTTGCCACTAGTACTTCCAATCAAGCGAATTGTCGAATGACTTTACGGTTTCAGAGGGCAGAAACTAACTGGAACGATTTTTACCTTATTTGATACAGTTTTTAGACGAAATAATACACTTACAAGCAGAAATCCTTCGTTGTTACTGAAATTGCTTACAAAGTGAACCGTTTTTGAACGCCAGTTGTAGAAAAATCTATATTTATGTTATAAAAAAGTTTGTTTGTTTTTTTTTTGTTTGTTTGCTGGAACGCGCTAATCTCAGGAACTACAAGTCCAATTTGAAAAATTATTTTATTGTTAGATAGCCTATTTATCGAGGAATGCTATGAGCTATATAATATCATACTCACCTAGACCGAAGCGAAGCGAGGGCGGGTCGCTAGTATGTTTATAACGATAGACAACAATGCTTCAAAACTTAGTAGAAATGTTACATTATTGATACATATGTAGTGAATTAAAAAATAATAAATGAATAAATATCGGGGGACACAGTCTCACACACAAATAATTTGCCCATATCACATTAAGCCGCGTTTTCACTTAGTGTTCTGAATAAACATTTGTTTAGAGCAAATGATTGCGGTTCTGCCGATGTTCGCTCAAAGTAGAAAATATCTGTTTTCATTCAATGAGGAAATGAACAATTGTTTAGAACAATATTGTACCGAACGAACGAACGAAGTTCGTTGGCGGAGTTCCGTTTTCACTAGTCCTCCGTACACGATCATGGACACCACTCAAGACGATTTGCAACAAAGATCGGACACCCACCGAGCACGTACAACGCCGAGCGAATGCTCAGAGCAGCAGCTCGCTCGCCACAGACGTCGTTTTCACTGAATGAATGAGTGAGCGAGCAATCGTCCGTCGCGTCCAGCCGATCATCGCTGAACAAGCACGTTCGCTCGTTCAAGTGTTTTCATTTACGCACGAACGAACGATTGCTCGCTCAGAACTGTTCAGAACACTAAGTGAAAACGCGGCTTTACATGTCTTTTGTCAAATAAGTTTACAATCATCTTGTATTTATTCACTACTTAAAGGCCTTTTCCTACTTAGTAAAAAAATATTGTTTTTGAAATGTTTTAGTACTGTTTTCACGATCGCCTTTACTGTCAACTAAATAAGAGTAATTATACTATAACAAGTTAATAGCAATATTGTTTAACCCTTATCGGTGATCACGCATTAGTTCTGTATTGTTATTGTTATCCTGACTTCGTATTTTTATTTTGATTATATTAAAATGTATGTATACGAGTATAGTTGACGTTCCAATGTAATTTCATGAACTTTTGACATAACATGCAAGGTTGTGACTTACTTTGGACTATAATTATCATTAATTAATTAATTCGTTAATTAATTACTTCATTTCATTTATTCATTCATTCATTCCCATAATTGACAACATTTCATTTTGGTGACTCCTGCAAATTACTATACGAATCGAAAGGGTTTTACCTCCTGAACACGGCAAAATATTTATTTAGATTTATTTTTCTTTATTTTCAAAATTACAAGTAAGTTAATAAAAATATCGAGTTTTACCAATACTATGCCTGAATAGTAATAATACCATTGCCTTTTTCACGAGAAAAAAAGCTGTCATACTTCGAATTAGACATTGACACTATTGACAGATGGATAGAGACTTAGGGCCATTTACACTCAGAATTTAACCCTGGGTTAAGGCACTAACTCGAGTTAGTAGACGTCAGATTCATACGATAACTGTCATTTTAACTCGAGTTAGTGTCTTAACCCAGGGTTAAACTTTTCGTGCAAGTGGCCCTTTATCGGTTGACATGATACTTTTTTATAATTATACAGATTGGACTAACGTAATATGTCCATTGTGTCGTAGAAATGAAGTTACGCCCTTTTAGAATAAGTACATCTTAATAAATTAATAATAAAA
The DNA here is from genome assembly GCA_963966035.1 of Acleris laterana. Lineage (NCBI taxonomy): Eukaryota > Metazoa > Arthropoda > Insecta > Lepidoptera > Tortricidae > Acleris > Acleris laterana. Next base: position 12,632,036 of record OZ014461.1, read on the forward strand.
TAATTATTCATTCTAGAGAAAATTTAAAACTATTAGTGTCTTTCTCCTTCCAAACAGTATCTATAAAACGAATAAAATTAATGTCTTGAAAATATGAAATGTTGTCAATTATATTGCCTGTGGTTTTAAAACTGTGGGGTTTTTAAATAATGTTTTCAACAAGCATCATAAGTTTTATAGGTAAAATATTATGGGAACTCAGAGAAAAGTCTCACAAATCACGTAATTGTTTCTTAATCAATCATTTTAATTGTAACGTTAGTTATTATTTTAGTTATTAATTTTTAATTGGGATTGTTCACATTTTTACAATTACTCCAATTCGAAAACCATTTCGAGGAATAGGGTTTTAAAGCCGTTCTGCATTATTAAGTTTTTGAAATAAGTATTTATCTATTTTTGATATTTCAAAAAAGTATATTTAACCTTTGTTTGACTTTGGTTTTCGGCTTGAAGCCCTCCCAGGTGTATCTTACGGGTTAGGCGAAAACAGCTTGAAATAGTATGTTTTAATACACTATTAGGTACAATCACTTTTTTTTTCATTGTTGTAATTTATTAGAAAATGCCATCGCAAATTTAAAATAATCATGTCATCCATAAAATTTCTGCTAAATAAATAAAGATATTAAAACAAAACTATTGGCTCAAATACAAAATTAATGAAATAGGTGTCTTAAAATTTCCTATTCTTTCGGATGAGAAAGTAAAAACCGTGAGTATTTTTTTTGGTCAATCCCGATTATCGACTTCCATGGCAGTTTTAATTATCAATTTAATGAACAACCAATCATGTTCCTCTTCATTAAAATAGCTCGTCAAATTTCCGTTTCACGCCCAGTTCCGTAAAGTTATCATTGGTTGATACCCTTTGTTGACGGCGTCAAGCGGCTCTTTGACGCCCTTGGGACGCATATTTAGTCACTTTCTGATTTTCTTAAAAAACAATAATTATTTATTACCAACCTGATTATAACTATTCCAAGGACTATTCATTGTTTTGTAAAGGCTTGTACTGTTAGGCGATGGGCTTGCAACCTGTCACTAATACACTGGTAAACATCTTACATACATACACATACATTAAATCACGCCTGTTTCCCAGAGGGGTAGGAAGAGACCACTTATTTCCACTTGCTGCGATCCTGAAAAAAATCTTTTGCTTTTTCCACATTCATACATCGAGTCATGCACGCACGTCGGTTTCGGGTACTTAAGATTCGGCCCTTTTCCAGTATTTCTCCGATTTGATTCGAATAAGTACGCGTAGGGCGGCCCCTTCCAACACTTCCACTCGTCTTTCGATCTGTATATCTCTTTCGTCAATCTTCCTCATCCATCCTTTCCAAATGACCGAACCATTGAAGCATGCCCTTTTCAATCTTAGTCACTACAATCTTCTTTTAGTCCGCATTTCTCTCTGACTTTTTCATTCCTTTTTCATTTCAATCAGTTTCACACCACACAAACACAAACAAAACAAAAACAAAACATCTTAGCATAGGTGTTTGTGCAATTCTCATCCCGCGATATTATGAATGATATGCCTTTTTTTTAAGAATAATGTGGTTAATCATAACAAAATAATTTAATATATTTTGCGCGTGATAAAATAAAGAGACTGTACGGCAAGATTAAATAATTTTTAAAGTTATAAAAAAAAACGAAAAATTCGTAAGGCATTAAAAATTTACCATCTATTTCACAACAAATTCTAACTGAATTATTTAATTCTTTAAATAACTTAAACATCTTTTCACCGGCTGTCAAATAAAATTCTGCTAACAAAAGAACGTCTAACTCAACAAGTTACTTAAAAAAATAAATGCCTCGAAATAAAAATCTGATTTGAATTTGGAAACTTTATTCTTTTAAAAGAAAAACGGGTAGCCGAGTTAATGTTCTGGAGTTGTTGACAGTTTAAATAGGCTCACTTTGTTTTTTAGTTTATATTTTCATATTATCTTACTAGCTTTAGTTCTCGAGTCCGTCCATGTAAAAGCTATCATTGTCTCATATGTCTCGTTATATCCTAAACGGGAGAGACAGAGATCACTATCGGAAAATTTCCCAAACTCAATGGTTCCTGGTAAACGCCTTAAATCGGGGATCAAAACAAGTCTTGTTGATCACTTATTCAAATATTCAACTAATTAAACGTTGTACTCGATTAAAGAGCACCATTGTTTAACTTTCTAAGACTTAATAAGGGGTTTGTTGATTTACTTACATCGCTTCAGGGATATCCGAATACTATTAATGTTTTAGTTCTTACTTATTGTTTCGGTTAACTTTATCTGTTCAGTACAGTAAAGGGCATACGTACATTATAAACTTCATCAGGTTTTTGATAGGTTTTGGTCATGTGGTTTGATAATAGTACCCATTATTGCTTCTTCGCCACTAGTATCACAAGAGCCTTCATTATGTAACCGTTGCTTAACAACTACCAAAAGTTCGCTTTTATGAGTGGTCAATCTGAGACAAATTGACCTAGTTCCAGACTAAGCACTAGGCTTGTGCTTTGAGTAGAAAACGATTAACTTACGTATGTAAAGAAATAAATACTTAAATGCATAGAAAACACCCAAAACTCAGAAACAAATATCTGCCCTTACCGGGATTTGAACCTGGTACCACTAGCTTCGGAGACAGGTTCACTACCAACTGTGCTAATGTCCTCTTTTTTAAACAAGTGTGCATTTCATCAAAAAGGAAAATACTTTCTCACTATATTTTTATATCTCCAGTTAACCGACCACGCCCCGCCATCCACAATCTGTTTATAAACTTTAATAAAACCCATATATTCTGATAAAACTGCAGCGGTTCAGTGCATCGCGATGCAACGAGCAGAAGCAATGTAAAAGTTAAAAACTTAATCCCGACAGCCGCCATATTGCTCGTAGATTGTAGCTCAAAACATATAAATTATTTTTTCACTTCTCATGCTCTTAAAATGTTACCTTAGTGTCTGCAAATCGGGACTAAAACTCTTTATAAATGTCTAGGGACTAAAGTAATATTTTTTTAATTAATTTTGGAAACTCCTAAACAGGCAATCACGGTGTTTGTGAATGAAGGACTATCGCCATTTTCAGTGATTGTGAATGGACCATTTTTTGAGCGTGGAAATAACCTCAAAATGTCAACTGTGCAAAAATATAAAAAATAACGATTTAATTTCGTGAAACACGTTAATGATTACGAACATATTTAGGATAATTTATTAATTTTATTATGCATGGTCCAATTAGTTACAAAATAGTTTTCAAGTTTCAATCTGTTGGCTAAATATGCAAGCAATTAAAGTGTCACTTTACAACAAAAAAAACCGGGTGGGTAAACATCTCGTGTCATTATAGCTTGGTTTAGTCCCTTGTTGAACAATCTACTATTATTATTGTCTGTGATCATTATGTTACTTTTTTTATAAATCGGTCTATTAATTCAGGAGCTATAATGGAACAATTGCATTTTTGTGTCGGTTACCTAGGGTAAATGCTCTATTGCTGGCCAATTTCAGTAAGTGGCCACTTTGCATTAATATGTATTAAGCAAAAGGTATATTTTGTGCGATTAACCTAGAATTCTTAGTTCTACATTTATTGTCCGGACTACTGTCAACGTATTTAGGCTGCTGGATAGTAATAAAATGATATTTTCCTAAGTGGCCAGTTATTGGCGATTTACCCTACTTTCGTGATGTATGCTGCTAGAGTAGCTTATTCCTAAATGCAATGCAATTGCGGAGACGTTTTTTTTTGTGAAATCGTCATGACAGGTTATTTTTGTAAGCTCGCCTACAAAGAGAAATATTGTAGCAATATAAAAAATGCACTTCTGTGCAAAGAGTACTTGTATAGAGCATCTTAGGTCACTTTTTGCATTCTAGTGACTAGGGGGACGGCACCAATAATGGACACATTTAGCTGAGAGGCACCAGTAATAGACACTTCACTCTTAATTCACATTTCATACGGTCCTAAATTGATAAATAAGAAAAAATAAGAATCAAGTGTCCATCATTGGTCCTTGTCCATTACTGGTTCCATCACTCTGGTGAATTTAAAAAAGTATTTAAATTTTCAAACTTTCTTCTCGCCTTTTTGCATGGTGTCGTTGTATTTGTTGCTATAGTTATAATGATGTCAATATTGATAAGTCTATTACCATTATTATAATCAGTAATCACATAATCTTATCTTTATCTACATAGTATAAAATCAAGTTGCTTCCGTTGTCCGTTTGCTTACTGTATTTTTCAGAAATAGATAGAGTGATTCAAGAGGAAGATTGATACAGAAAACTCACATAAACCGAAGCGAAGCGAGGGCGGGTCGCTAGTTTGTCATAAACTAAACTAGCTGAATCGTTAATAATAAAAAAAACGCATTTTGTAACAAATAAATAATAAAACAAGCCTTTGTGTTCATTCCACATTGCATACAAATCCTTCTAATTGTTTCAGCGTGATGAAACAACAAACATACAAACTCACATACAAACTTTCTTATTCATAATGTTAACCTTAAGTTAACATTCTAATCTAACACAACCACACCACGCTGCCATAAACCGAATATAAATTGTAATAAAACCCATACATTTTGATGAAACTGCAGCGTGCAGCTACGGCGCATCGCAGTGCAGTGAGCAAAATGGCGTCGGAATTGATGATCTACGCTAGTTTAGTTTAAAGTAAACTCAACACTCATATCTCTATTTTATTTCCCACCGGAATAAACCGGTCTACACTGGATTTGGAATATAAAAGGTTAAATCTAGCGTGATTCGGTTGATAGTTTTTCCCGAAAAATTTATACAAATATAGAATTGAAAAATCTTTCACCTATTGCCAATTATTTTTTAATGATGGCATCAAAAACGAAAAAAAAATAAATGAAAAAGTTTGTGTAATAAAAAAATTTAGCCCGCATTATCAAGCGCATAAAATCTGTCATTCAAAAAAATACGAAACAAGTTACTCGCTGTGTCGTGAGCTAGGATACCCTGTGTTATACTTGGACGTAGATTTTTATAATTTAGTTAGGAGCCACAGTTAAAATTAACTGTTTGAAAACAATTTGTTTTTTGACTTTGTTTTAAAGGTTTTAAGCATGAGAAAGGGCCATCCCAAATGATTTTTTTTTTCTTAATCAACCGCGTCGGTATTGGTACACCTGTTTGGGAGTTACGATCCCATAGACAGATACACATACCAATATATTTAACATGTGTTATAATACCTCTTATTTATATGAACCAAAATCAAAATATTAGTATGTATAAGTAAAATAAAAATAAAACACTTTAAATGTCGACTGTCATCACCCTTAAAAATCATTCGGTTGAAAATAAAAATGCATCGCAGCTCCCCTATCGCAGTCAGTTATTACGCCTAGCAATTGTCGCGCCACTGGAAAGCTGCCAAAGCATACAAAAGCTCAATTTTTGCAAGCATTTCCTTGGAAAAAACCGGTACAGTTGGAAAATTCAAATGAAAATTACCATTCCAAATGATACTGCGAAGTGTATATTTTTAACGTGTATGGAAGAATGAAATACGCCATATTAAAATATTTTAAGGAATAGATCCGTGGATGGTTTCAACTAACAGATTACGAGGGCGACATGGTAATTGTTCAGTCCCAGGTTTGATTCCTAGTAAGAGGAAACATTATATACATACATTAAATCAGTCGGTTTCGGGTACTAAAGATTCGGCCCTTTTCCAGTATCTCTCCGATTTGATTCGAAAAAGTACGCCTAGGGCGGCCTTCCAACACCCTTCCACGCACTTTAGAGGAAATATTTGTGTGAATAGCGCGAGTATTTGTTTCTGAGTGAGCATTTTTTGTTGTATTTAAAATTGTGGAAGCTAAGGGTTTTTTCACACTAGCGATTCGCGATTAGTAGCACAGAGTGTGCGAGCAGCGTACTCTCCGCATTCTCTATGATGGTGTTGCTTTTAAACCGTTCGCAAATCGCTAGTGTATTAGCACCCTAAACTAAACAGAAAATGGCGGATCGTAGCCCTATGTTCCTGATAAGTGATAAAGATTTTATCATCATCAACATTTCAAGTATAAGTTGAAAAATACTAACGTTTTCTGAGTCAAGTATTGATTCAAAACAAAAAAGTTCATGACACTGTCGAATAAAAAACCCTAAAGCGTAAAAGCAGTCTCTTTAATTTAACCACGGAACTGGCAATCCCATCCGATACTTTAAAACTGGCCAACAAGTTTACAAATTGATATGCCCAAACCGGATTGATCAAAGAAAAATCCGGCTTAAATCGGCGGCAACCGCCGGCGGCCGGTTTGGACAAGCTTGTTCGCCCCAAACGGGCCGGCTATCCCTCAGCCGCGGGATTTATTTACTTGGCCGTTGTGTAACGATATCACCCTTTTTGTGGGAGTATGGGAGTTTAATTGGAAGGTGTAAAATTCGGTTTTGGCGGATAGCGGTCTTTTGTTTTTCGAACTTGTTATTAATACTCTCGGTGATTGGATAAATAAAGGGTTTGAATTTCGATTATAGATGTATCTACACGTATTGTAGCGTGTAACGATACTCGAACGTCAAAGAACATCGTTATTCGTCATTAAGAGTTTGAATTCTAAAAGGATGTTTATCACTCAATCACGCCGCAACGGCATGAATTAGAAAAAAATATAATAAATGATGCCTCGATAAATGAAAGGTTCTTTTAACGTATATTTTGTGTGTCCTTAAAACAGCCTGTATTAACAGGCGTTGAATTTAATATCTTTATAAGAAAGTGGTCTTCCAGTTTTGACAAAAATTTCTGTGAGATCTAATTATCGCTAACGTTGACACTTGTCACTGTCATAATATAATTGCAAGGGAAAATCGAGCTTGTTGTATCATGACGTACAAATGAACTTCAATTTAATATATTTATATTACGGTCGGCTAAGAAAGTGGTCTTCTAGATTTGACAAAAGTATCTGTGAGATCTAATTATCACTAACGTTGACACTTGTCACTGTCATAATATAATTGCAAGGTAAAATCGAGCAAATGAACTTCAACTTTAGGGTGGTAGACCAAGAAAAACGACAAGAATTAAAAAATGTCCTGGTGTGAGTTGATTCGATTTGAAATTGAATTTAAATTGGAATAAAATAATACCTACTGTGTGACGGTATGGAACCCTCAATGCGCGAGTTTTACTCGCATTTGAACGTTTTTTTTAAGTCGTCTCTCTAGCGGGAAACTAATTATACGAGAACGAAGTTGCGGGCGTCCTCTATCTTTGTAAGACCCAACAACTACCACTTATTTTAGTAGCAATATAATTGCAACCTTACCTAGGCAGATATAGGTGTCTTTTATATTTGGCATTATGACCTCAGGCGAAAACCAGGAGATTCGGGAGGCCATGGGAATCAATCCACATGGTACCATCAAGGACTTTAAATGTTGATCTATCATCGAACCTTCTCATAATGACAGCATCAAGTGACGAGATATAAATTACATAGGAATAAATCGTTGGTTTTATGCAACAAGGTTATATAGTGAGTCATCAATTAAATTCCGTGACCGTAAATGACTGAATTATTGACAGCGGAAACTTTTCAAAATCAAAATCAAAAAATCAAAATATTTATTCAGTAAATTGGCCACATGTGGCTCTTTTACACGTCGGTAATATAGGGTGAGTCTACCAGCGCTTCGGACAAGACCATCATTGCGGAGAAGAAGCGCCGCAAGAAACTCCAGCAGAAGGTCATTTTTTCAATCATAATAACATTGTACTTAAAACTAAGTTACATTAAGTAAAGTAAGTTACATTAGGTAATAAAGTAATAAATAATAAATTCTTTAAACTACCAAAAATATTATTTTTACACATATGTAAGGTCAATAAACCTTAAACTTGATAAAAAAATCTTTGAGAACAACACGACGAGGTCTCTACATCAAAAAGCCGTAACTAGAATAATTTATTTAAGTAAAAAAAAAAAAGAGTCCTTGCAGACGTGAACAGACTGGACCCCACAAACAGCACCCGTTCACGAGTATGACGCGTATCTCAGCCATCGCCTCTCTCAACCATATGTTCGGGAAAGTTGCGACCCGATCAACGACGCCGCCGTAAGCAAAGACCTTTGAGCGAGCGTGACATGCTCATGCTGCCGGACAACAAAAAAGTAATATTGTGTGAAGAAGCTGTCCGGCGAGAAACATCACAGTGTGTTCTCGTTTAAAAGCGTCTCGTACACACAAGAACTAGTAAAGATACAAATAGTAAACATAACATAGATTGTTTGAATACACAGTTTGCTTAAAGGCTATGCTTATCAAGGTACCCTACAAACATTCTAAATATCCCAGACACTATTTAAAGACATCTTGGTCACCAATGAAGTCATTTACAGTGTAATATGCCCTACCTAACAAGCAGCGCTTGATGTGGGACTTAAATTTATTGAACGGCATATTGACGATATCAGAAGGTATCTTGTTGTAAAAACGTATACAGTTCCCCGCAAACGAAGTGCTTACCTTGCGGAGACGGTGACCTGGAAGAGCGAGCTTATCCCTATTTCTAGTATTCAAATTATGAACGTCGCGGTTATGCCTAAACTCATGTATGTGTTTGCGTACATACATGATATTCTCAAAGATATATTGAGACGCGACTGTAAGAACGTTGATTTCTTTAAATTTATCCCTAAGTGAAACACGAGACCCCAATTGGTAAATAGCACGTACAGCCCTCTTCTGTTTTAAGAAACGAGTTCTGATAAATCATGCTATTAGGCATTAAATTCACCTTTTGTACTCAAATCTGTTTTTTGTGCAATTACAATAAATAAGTAAATAGGGGTTTGTCTCAAAAGCACATATTTTAAAAAAAATTGTTAGTTCGTTACTCCGATAATAAATAAACATTGTGCTAATGGCTTAAGTGCTTAAACACCACATGTTTTTTTCTTCCTCACAGCTAGTGCTAAACTTACAAACAAAATGACTTTATTTCGACCACTTGTCTAAAACGGGCGTTTGTTACAGTGATATAAAAACAAACACCTTTTCGAAGAAATCTTGTTGTCAATAAGTGAAAAACCAGAAAACATCCGCTTAGTTCGTCTAATTAAAAATACGTCTGAGCAGAGCGGTCTCTGCTAGAATCAATCCCTGAAGGGAATAAAAGAGGGAATGGCGTATAACGAATTCCATGCGAACCGAGTCGCGAGCATTCTTCGCGTAATGACTAGCATAGAGGCATTCCATCTACGTCGAGAGGGTGGGCGATGCAATTGCAATGGGATAGAACATTTTTTTTACATCTTTATTGCACAAATAATACTAATTTGAGTACAAAAGATGAATAGGGTATTTGACAAGAGTGAAATTAAATTGATTTTTCATTAACAACAGAAAAACATTATAAAAATACTGGGAAAACATCAATCTTTTATTTATGTTTGCTATTTTAAGATTTTTAAATTCATACAATCCAACAATAAGGACGCTGTTTGATTGTGAACCTATAAATTCCAGAGTAACGGAGCGTTTTAGAAGTTTCATAAAAAGAATCTGATTTGACTTTTGTCACATACCGTATTTAATGTCCTTTGGGTAAATCAGAATTTTTATATTTTTGTGTTATATGGTTGATGAATAAATTTATTTCTTCTTCTTGTTCTTCTTCTTCATTTTTAATATGTTCAGAAACGATAAGCAAATGGCCTGTGGTTTTATTTTAATGTTAACATTAAAGTACACATAAGACAACATTAAGATACAGGTAGGTAAATTAAGATACAGGGCAAACACAGATACAGGTTTCTCAAAATTATATTGTAGAAAACTGTTGATAGTAATCAATGCATGTAGATATAAAGTTATGTTTGCGACTGTACACATAATTGGGCATTATGCAACAGTCACATAAACTACTATTTCGCCACTCATATTCCTTCCAACCTGTCTCAATCGAAGCAGAGCCTAACTGAATGGAACTCCTCTGATGGATGACATGTAGCCCTGACCTGTCACCCCATGACGGATGACTGCGAGGGTAATTGCCAACATTTGTTATGTGGATGGGAATACCTTACATCTTTTATTACATATGATTTCAAGATCGCAGACGTATCCCTACTAAGGTTATAAATGTGATAGTTCGTTTGTGTTTTTCTGTAAGCGATGCTGGTAAACGTCCCCCTATTTCACCATCGTGATAATGACAGGTGACATAAGGTGCAAAATGTGGTTATAGGATTAACAACTAGTGGTCAGAGTTTTCGGTGAGTAATTCTGTAGCTCTGCCTACCCCACTCTGGGATGAAGGTGTGACGGTATGTATGTATGTATGTATTCGAAATTATGAGAATTCGGCTACTTTTTTAAAAGGTATTGTGAAAAAAATCATATAGTTTCTTTACTCCTAGGCGTAAAATGAGGCACTTTCCGTACTTGTGTTTCAATCGGAAAACGATTCATTCCGAGTATGTTTGAGAAAATAAAATTCCAAAAAAGGAATGCTTTCGAAACTTCTACGTGCATTTTTTTTTCAAAATACCTTCTAATAAAGTTCCCTTGGTCAATATTGACGACTTTTCGAAATTATGTATATAATTAGTACATAATATAGGGATAGAGTACTGCCCGAAAACTGATATAATAATATGATACTTTTCATCACGGAACATTCGACAGTCTTTTAAAGAATAACGATAAACTACTACGTCGACGAAATAACGGCAATAACCTAGTGACCCCATTGATCTCGTGGCCAGATGATGAGTCATACAAACTCAAAAAAACCACAGTTGTCTTCTCTGTGGTCAGCAGTTAAAGGCGTGTGCTATATAAGTTATGTTTGTTGATAGGACTAAAGTAGACCTGCCGCCGTTTATGCGGATATGGGTTCAGCTCGAAAAGTAGGCCTTAAAAAATCGGGTATGGCCACAGGAAATACAGGTAAAGATATTTTATGGTATCATAAAACTTACGAAAGTGTGTAGTACGTGTAAAGTTGTATTTCATTTTTGGGACAAGCTTTTGCTACCGACTGTACTATTTTTGCACAATCATCAAGACCCACCCTAAGTCTCCATCATCAGACCAGCTCAATGGTACTATATTATTGTATTGTCATCAGAATTAAAGGCGTATGCAAATTTTCAGATCCATCGGAAACCAGGAAGTGGGTCAAATTTAACTCGCAAGATTTGACCCTTACATACATACATACAGATGTAGTCAATAATCCTTTCCCATCATTTTTGGTCGGATAACTTCGTATATATCTTGCTTTTTCAGTTGGCTTATTGATGGGTACTGAAGATAATTCAGAAAGCTAGATAAATACGAACATATCCGACAAAAAACGATGGGAAAGGATTATTCACTGCATCTGTACATACATTGCAAGTTAAATAAAAGCTTGTAAAATACCACCGTCCGCAATTCAAATCCCTGTATTGATTCAATATAAAAAATCCGGGTAAAACATTTCTACTTTCTTTAATTTGGCCACGAAACCGGCAATTCTATTAAATTTGGGTATGTCCACAAGAAAATTAACCTAAATCTACGTATGACCTAGATTCTTAATATTTTTTCTACCACTCCACCGTAGCCCATAATAATGTTTGATCATTTTAAAGCATCCAATATTAGCCGTGTAAATATTTGCGTTTCTTCACCGCATAAAGCGTGTAGCGAAATTAATCGACAACGATGTTTATACTGTCAGATGGGTTCCGTGACGCGAAGAATGGTAAAGGGGTATTGTAGATGGTTGTAATATAATATATTATGTTTACAAAAGAATAGCTAGAGTGCTTTCTCTGTTTGAATTGTGTTTTTAATTTACTGTTGGCGGCTTTGAGCAACACGGAACGATGGAAACCGCGATAAGTTTGGGATTGGAATAGCTGTCAATTCATATGCAGTTTAACGTAAGTATAATATGGTAAAACTGTCACCTCTAATCCCTTTCTAATCGCGGCTAGATAATAGGCATTCGCACCATTTCTCCTCTGTCATAGTAAAAGCCCAAGCGGGCATGTGCATCTAATATAATTGGTTGTCACTCGGATTGTTAACTAGACAGAGTCCCACGCGAGTAACTGTAAAAGAGGGACGAGGACGGTTGTTGGTCATGTTTTTGACCTGCATGTTTGTACTATCAGACCATTGGAACCTTGACCCACCATATAGTTAACTGTGTCACAGAGACGTTATGATTCAAGTCACAAGAAGTGTCAAACAAATTGTTTTATAATGTCACTGTGACACCGTTCTATGGTGGGTCAGGGTTCCATTGGGCTGATAGTACGTATACTTTTTTTAATGCTATTCTGCAATTTTTACGAATTATAATCTTTCAAAATTAACAAGTGCGTAAAAACTGTAAGTGATTTTGTCTTGTTCATACCTCATCTCGGGGTTTGTAATCGAGTTAATAAACAAAGAATGTGGCTTGGAATTGCCCTCCTCGAAGATTTTTATTAGAATCTCACACCATCACTATTATAAAACAAAGTCGTTAATTTTCCTTTCACCTTACGCAGAGCAAACGTACCTTCAGTACCCTTACCATGAGTTACAATTTCCGTACTCGCTAGCGAGTCGAATGCTCTGTCGCTCGCAGACCTCGCAGCATGATTGAAATTTGCAAATTTGTACGTAAATACCCAAACTTTTTCAAAAAACGACAAGTCCTACCATTAGCACTTACTTTAAGACACAAAAATAGACTAATTGTACCTTCATCAAGATTAAAACTTCGCTCGGACAGCACGCATGTCATGTCCATTAAAATTTATAACAAATTGCCAAGTAAATTACAAAGTATCAGAAATTAAAATAACTTTGTAAACACGGTTTAGCTACCGCACGGTTATTCCATTTATAAGTCAGGCGGAAAGAGTACAAGCTGAGAGCGTACACTATCTGTGTACGCTCTCAGCTTGTACTCTTTCCCCTTGATATTTATTCAAAAAAAAAATGTATGAAATTTTTAAACTACATGTGAAATCCTGTAATTGGTTTTGTGCTTTCTATTCTTGTTTCATTATGTTATATTTGTAACTGTTGGATTTCCCACCAATAAATAAATAAATAAACACACTGAAACATTTTAATGATAGAGAAATGCTATTATTTAATAACCGAATACTTAGATGATAAGTGATTATGATGTTAAAAGTCGGAGAGAAATCTGGAATAAAAGAAGATGTACCTAGTGACTAAGATTGAAAAGGGCATGCTTCGATGGTTCGGTCATTTGGAAAGGATGGTCGAAAGAAGATTGACGAAAGAGATACACAGATCGAAAGTGAGTGGATGGGTTGGAAGGGGCCGCCCTAGGCGTACTTTTTCGAGTCAAATCGGAGAAATACTGGAAAAGGGCCGAATCTTAAGTACCCGAAACCGATGTGCATGACTCGATGTATGAATGTGGAAGAAGCGAAATAAATTAGTCAAGATCGTAGCAAATGGAAAGAAGTGGTCTCTGCCTACCCATCTGGGAAACAGGCGTGATTTAATGTATGTATGTATGTAAGTTATAATGTTAATAGATATTTAAGTAAAGAATAAACTACCCTTAGCAAGTAAGCGCTCTCACTAGTTTATAAGTTTGCTGTGCCCTACCGGGTCCATAATGATCTCATAACTTTTAAGTTAATTTAAGTACAATCTATGTTTACTTATGGAATGCAATAAATGATTGAGTATTGAGTATTGAGTATTAAGTATCTTTAAAGAGTGCGAGGGACAGAGCATTCGGCCCGCTAGCGAGTAAAATTGTAACTCATGGTAGGGGCACAGACTGTACTAAGTGCGCGTATTTATGACAGTGACAGAACATAATTAAATTATTTGAATACAGGCTGATTGATGCGTGTTCCTAATAGTACAGTAATTAACAAAATGTAGCCCTCACACAAGAACGGCGCTTACGCAAGTAATACTAGTCATTAGCACCATTTATGCCTGTGCCGCTTTTTGTAAATTAACGGTGAACGACTTTAGATTCCTATACAATATATTTTTTAAATGTAAGCTTATTTCAAAATTACATGAATAAACATATTTTTTTATTCTTTTTTTTTTATTCTTGAGGTACTGAGCCAGAACCTATTCATCCGCACACAGTGCTGAGCTCCGGTGCACACTAGTGTGTGCTCTGCTTTGTATTACTGCTAAGTTTTTGAAAAACTGTTTTTTTTCTCTGTGTGCGGTATAAATAATAAATTTATTTTCTTTCTTTCTATAGATCATTTGGTTGTGACGTTAAAGAAAAAATATGCGGTCAATAATAATCTCTTCTTTTTTTTAAGGTCGGCTTTACCACTATTAAATGTAAGTGCCCAAACGTGCTTCAAAATTAATATCCTCTCGTCGTACCCTATTTTTCCCTCAAAATAAAGATAGTTTTTTCCCTATCCACATTAAAATGAAAGGATGTTTAGGGGCCGGGAAATTTCCACTGAGATGCTCGCTTGGGTTTTCCGCTTAAGGGTATCGTGGGGGGAAACGTTATTAAGTACAACCGACTCTGTATTTTACATTAATAACATTTTAAGAAACACTTCTACGCATCGCTGGGTTTTGATCCTTAGTAAGACGAAAGCCATTTTGTATGATAAGCACAAATACGCTTTCTGGTCTAACATACTTATAAACATTAAACCCATTTTAGCTAAAGTATGCTTTGTCACTATCTAATTCAAAAGTCGCAATCTATACTTATATTATAAAGCTGAAGTTTGTATGTTTGTTTGCTTGAACGCGCTAATGTCAGGAACTACTAGTCCGATTTAGAACGTCAATAAGGCCGTCAATAGAACTTGCAAAAGGTGTAAACAAAACCAAAGGAACCAATTCACCATGATTACTCGATAATCACGTACGGTCAAGAGCGTTCATTTGGGACCCATTTCAAGAAAAGTATGCTTGAAGTCGTCAATGTCATTAGAGACATCAAGTCATTTGTAACTTTTAGGTATCTCAGCCTTATTGTTGTAAAATGTCATATTGACTTTGGACCTAAGGTGGGTACCAAATTAAATCTCGTGACTGTACTATTAAAGATCAAAAGAGGTCCTTGCAGGGATTTATACACTAAATCATTATTTTCATATTAAGTTCAAGATGAAATAAGTATTCATTATACGTTATTTGTAATAAAAACACGCTTGGTGATTCATTTGAGGTTATGTGTCAAGCAGTACTAATTGGTTTACATTGTTCACCTATTGACGGCGACCTTAGTTGTATGACGTTCACACACAATACAGTATTTTAGATCCAGTAAATAAGAAGATAACGAGATAACAAGATATGTTAAAAAGGATCCCGTAAAAACGGACGTTCTATGTGTACTTTATAAGCCCGCACGGCTTAAAACCTACTCTAGAGCACTCGCGAGCGAAAATTTAAGAAATTATTACTAGTAGCGTACTGCGTGCACCCAGGGCGATGTGGAGCGAAACTCGTTACGTTCCAGTTGTGCACACGAGCCACTCGATGGTTTTAAAGTGATCTATACAATCATAATTGACAACATTTCATTTTGGTGACACCTGCAAATTACTATACGAATCGAAAGGGTTTTACCTCCTGAACACGGCAAAATATTTATTTAGATTTATTTTTCTTTATTTTCAAAATTACAAGTATGTTAATAAAAATATCGAGTTTTACCAATACTATGCCTGAATAGATATAATACCATTGCCTTTTTCACGAGAAAAAAAGCTGTCATACTTCAAATTAGACATTGACACTATTGACAGATGGATAGAGACTTAGGGCCATTTGCACGCAGAACTTAACCCTGGGTTAAGGCACTAACTCGAGTTAGTAGACGTCAGATTCATACGATAACTGTCATTTTAACTCGAGTTAGTGTCTTAACCCAGGGTTAAACTTTTCGTGCAAGTGGCCCTATATCGGTTGACATGATACTTTTTTATATACAGATTGGACTAACGCAATATGTCCATTGTGTCGTAGAAATGAAGTTACGCCCTTTTAGAATAAGTACATCTTAATAAATTAATAATAAAATAATTATTCATTCTAGAGAAAATTTTAATCTATTAGTGTCTTTCTCCTTCCAAACAGTATCTATAAAACGAATAAAATTAAAGTCTTGAAAATATGAAATCTTGTCAATTGTAGAAAAAAACAATGTCTGCATAAAAAACGTCTCAAAATTTGACAACCGACTTTTTTTTAAATTATGTCTATCTGATTGATTTACGCACTAATGCAATGTTTCTTCGATGTCCTATAAAGGAATACTAAAAAGGAAATTTTGGAAATTCGTCCCCTAAGAGGTACGCGTACGAAGTCGTGTCCTCTATATTATTATAACTATTGATTTTTAATAAACATCTTAAGATAATCTCGAACCGTATCTATTTTGAAATAAATTATTTTGACATGTATGAAATGATGAAATGAAATGTTTATTCACAAGAACATAATATGGTAAGCAATAAAGATAATCGCAACAAAATAATTAAAGTAAATTTCAAACTAGTAGTTATAAAATAGTAACTTATACTTACTTACTTATCTACGATAAAAGTTATAAAATAAAATGAAATATCAATTACTTGTCAATTGACTTAAAACTGATATATTAAAATTTCATTTATACTGTAGAAACAATTGCTGTGTAAGATTTTATATAATTTAATTTTAAATTTATTATGACACAATGCTTTCAATGCAGCCTGGATTTTATTATAGATTTTAATACACATACTATACGCACTTTTGTTCCTAAGTACTAATTTACTATTCGGTAATGCTAATCTATAACGTCTTTGCGGCCTTGTTGATTCCTTGTCAGCTAGTAGTAAAGAGGTTTGTATGAAGTTTCACAAAGATAGCTATCTCATAGATGTAGGTACATGCAAGGCAAGGGTAACAGATTAAGTTTTATAAACAGAGGCTTGCAAGATTCTCGTCGTCTATGTAATATTTTATAATGTTATAAATGAGTATGAGTATGAATATGAGTATGAGTATGAACGAGATTTTTAATATTAATATTATGTGCGCACATCTCATTAATATTAATATTATTTGCGAAACTGTTGCTGGTTTCCATTTAAATTACTCTCGCCGGTTGCGTCTTCATTAACTTGTATCGTATTAAAAACATGAATATGCTTATTTTCTAGTGCTTAATTAATTTTCATACTTTTCTTTCTACTTTATAATGTAAAGTTAATTTTCGAAAAACTAATTTTGAATTTTTGATTCTGATAGCGAAAATTGCTGGTAAAAATTATGATAAAGTTCAACGAAAAACTATATCTACAGTAATATTATAAACAGGAAAGGCTTGTATTTTTGTATTTTTGTGTATGTGTATGTTTGTAATGAATAAACTCAAAAACTACTATGCTGTGTATTGGAAAGCTACATTCACCCTGAGCGACATAGGCTATGTTTTATTTTTCTGTTTATTTGTTCTAGTTATTAATAAGTTAAATAAGAAAAATGCAAAATGACTTTGATTTAAACGCAGTATAACGAAGTTTATTTTTAAAAAACCTTTTTTTAAGACATAGAAAAGGCAAACGAGCCACCAACTCTACACTGTGGGATCTCAGATTTGCATTCTCAAAACTACAATCTCAAGACTGCAAGTGCAATGCCAACCCTAAGGACTAAAATGCTATGCAAGTACCGGTTGTCCTATCCCCACGCTGGAACACAACAGTGCAAACACTGCCTTGCGGTAGGATATAGAATAAGTCGGTGATAGCGATTGGACGGACCCTGATTTACATTTACTTACGTAGTAATAGCATGTTTATTTTCATTAGTTTTCAATTTTTCGACTGAATATTGAAACAGATTATCTTATTAAGAATAGACATAATTATCAAAACTATAAAAGCAAGCGAAAAATAAAATAAAGAAAAATACATACATGAACTCACGCCTTCAAACAACTCTAAAACCTTATTGATAATTCTGTAACCACATTTACCTGCGTATTAGTGACAGTTGCAAGCCGATCGCCTAACAGTACTACAAGCCTTTATTCCCTTAGTCGCCTCTTACGACTTCCTCGGGAAGACATGGCACTATTCTAACCTGACGACCACACGGGCATTGATCAGTAAAAAAAATATCAACCCGATGAGAATACAATATTAAGTCTAAGAGCAGCGGCTTCAATTAAAACATAAATTATGTTTTTAATACCCTTTTTTTTTTAGATTAGCATATAAGGGACTTGCCATTTATATTAAACAGTCCTTAATCAGATCATTAACTAAAGTACCGTAAAACTACACAACTATGGTCCTAGTCTGCAAAAATTGTCCGATTTTCCTCATCTTCAACAATATTTATTCCCATAAAACACATACAAAATTACAAAATATAAGAATTAATATAATATCTAACTAACTATAAATAGAATAACTCTTGCAGTTTCACCCGCCGAAGAGATAAAAAAAAACCTTATTAAATTATCCTAAAGTATGATATCTTACTGCTATTATTGCGGTTACATATCAGAACACCTAAAATTAATAAGCCTAATGTATCATAATCCCTAAAGGTTCATAATACCTAATGTTTTTTTATTACAACCGTACATTTTTCAGGATTGTTATAAAACTGCTCTTTAAAAAATCCTGTTTTATTCGGTTTCTGTAAAAAAGACCATTAGGTATTATGAACTTTTAGGTATTATGATACATTAGGCTTATTAATTTTAGGCTTTCTGATACGTAACCATTATTGCTGAATATATGAACTGTTTAGCGTGAAATCGGTTGCTCTAAAGTCTAGCTACAGCTATCATATTTTTAGAATAATGTAATAAGTAAGATTGGACTATTGTTGCAGGCCAGGACCATAGCTGATTAGTTTTACGGTATATCCTCCAGTTACTTAAGTCATCATGAGTCATCAGTTTAGGTCAAATCCGGTAGCTCTGATTTTTGCAGACTTGTTCATGATAATCATGATGTTGGCCTTATGAATTATCAAGTTTGTCACCTCGAGCGCCGAATGCAACTTCTGTAATGTTTTAGATTTTCGCGATTATCACCTTAAATAACTAGTTTTTTATGGTACTTTTTTAGGACTTTTTAAGGAAGACAACTTCCTACATTACAAATTATGGGTCAAAAATTTGTCTCTACAGACCCAATAATTGTCAAAAGACTTTCAAATATATCTTTTCTACCTCGTTTTTTTTTTGAACAACTATATTCGCCAGGGCTGCAACGAAAACCAGCTCCAATCTGGCCAGGTTACCTCCTACACGAGTCTCTGCTCCATTCTATATATTTTAATAGTGATTACGATCTTGCAAAGCATCTTATCTTCTGATTACAAAAATTGTACTTAGTACCTAATCACAATGAAGGCGTGAGCACAGTTTAGTTGAATTTGAGCTCAGCCAGCCGTGGAGAGAATAACATCAACTAATTCGTTCCATGAATGACTCACTGACTTATATATCAACACACAGCTGAAACTACAGTACCTAGAAACTTGAAATTTGGTACAGGGGTTCCTGTCATGATGTAAATGAGCACTAAGAAAGGATTTTTAGAAATTCAACCCCTAACAGAAAGAAATAGGATGAGTAGCGGGAAAATAATGCTACACGTAAGAAATCGAGGGCGTGCTCTTGTTAATAATTTCAATTTTAAAATGGGTTTATCATTATACATATTATTATTATGCTTACAACACCATTATTCAATCCTTTGCGGCAAAATGTACCCAGCGTTTAATAGTTTATTGCTATTCTTAAGACGGTTTAAATAAAATAACAATCGCAAATGACATTGTAGCTAATATATTTTTTTTTTCTTTTTAAAATACTACAATTGACAACATTTCATTTTGGTGACACCTGCAAATTACTATACGAATCGAAAGGGTTTTACCTCCTGAACACGGCAAAATATTTATTTAGATTTATTTTTCTTTATTTACAAAATTACAAGTAAGTTAATAAAAATATCGAGTTTTACCAATACTATGCCTGAATAGATATAATACCATTGCCTTTTTCACGAGAAAAAAAGCTGTCATTCTTCAATTTTGATATTGACACTATTGACAGATGGATAGATACTTAGGGCCACTTGCACGCAGAATTTAACCCTGGGTTAAGTCACTAACTCGAGTTAGTAGACGTTAGATTCATACGAAAACTTTCATTTTAACTCGAGTTAAAATGACATTTGTTGTATGAATCTGACGTTTACTAACCCGAGTTAGGGTCTTAACCCAGGGTTAAACTTTTCGTGCAAGTGGCCATTAGAGAATTATCGGTTGACATGATACTTTTTTATACACAGATTGGACTAACGTAATAAATTCGTTGCCTTTATGAAAGAGTGCGGCATCTCAAAATGAGTCGCTGTTGCAATTTAAGTTCAGAACACTTTCTATATAAAGTTTTCTTTACAACGTCATCATTTTTTGAGATGTAGCAGTATTGTATAAAGGCAGCGTATGTCCATTGTGTCGTAGAAATGAAGTTACGCCCTTTTAGAATAAGTACATCTTAATAAATTAATAATAAAATAATTATTCATTCTAGAGAAAATTTAAAACTATTAGTGTCTTCCTCCTTCCAAACAGTATCTATAAAACGAATAAAATTAAAGTCTTGAAAATATGAAATCTTGTCAATTGAGGACCGATATAAAGGAAAAAAAATATTCCCAGCTGTTACACAGTTGGTTTAATATTTTACACTTTTAAAATTTAAGATTCCGATCAAAATATAAAACTGTTTAAGTAACCTAATTTTTTTAAATTTATTTTGTCAAAAGCCATCAATCCATGCTATTTTTATAAATGCGAAAGTGTGTCTGTCTGTCTGTTACCTCTTCACGCTTAAACCGCTGAACCTATTTAGGTGAAATTTCGTGCAAAGATAGTTTGAATCCTGAAAAAGGACATATGAAAGTTTTTTTTCCCGAAATTCATCCCCTAAAATAGAGGGTGAAAATTTGTATGGAGCTACGATATAAACGAGTTCCACGCGGACGGAGTCGCGGGCAGCAGCTAGTAGAGTAATAAAATCGCTGTTAAAAAAAACGTTTTCTTTTCGTACACTTTTCTCGTTTTTTTCATGAGTTACTACAAAATGTTAATTGCTGTTGACGATTTAATTAAGTCAAGAAATAGACTGAGATTAGCCAAGCCGAAATCCGTCGGTAATTAAATTTAATGCGTGATTAAAGTTGCTACTGTCACATTATTTGATATAGCTTTAGAATAAGACAACAAGTCACTAAACAAGCATTAAACTTAATTGACGTCTCTGAGTGCGGCAGTTAGTGCTTTTTTATCTCGTATAATTTTACTGTCGTGTATCTTGGTCACTTAATTTTATAATTTTTTTACCTATGTTGTATTATTAAAATAAGTTAACCACTTTAATTAAATTGTAACATTAGTGCCATTGTTTTATTTTTGGATATTTATTTATATTTTTTCATAATCAAACAATGTACATTATAATTATATCCTTGGTTCCAAAAAAAAGGTTTTAAATCACTGCAACATAAATAAGTAGGTATAAACCAAAACTTACCTATCTCAAACTTTCACAAACCGCACCAACTTTAAAATTTTAAAACACACACAACTCACAAAAAAGTTTCACACAACCCCACCTGTATCTGTACACACACGCACTGCACACACACACAACGTCACTTTATTTAAATTTAAATGTTTAACTTTTGTGTTTCCGCGTAGTTCGTCTGACGTTCGTAGCGGTGCTACGTGGGGCAGCTACAGCGCGAAGGCTACGACTGTGCGTAGAGGCCGCGTGGCGCCCTCTGTAGCCGACGGTGGAACTTCCAAAGGAAATTAAGGACAAGTTTTTATCGAACTGCTTTAGCGTGACGTGTAATGTAATAGGCATAATGTTGGGAAAAATAATGACTTGTTTTTATCAACTTATATTTTAGGGTGTTGGAAAGCTATCTTTGACATCCCCAATCCATTATAAAACGTTCTAAGATGACGGCTAATAAAGATGTTTGAAAAAAACGTGCTGTGCTGCATCCCCTAATGATTGGGATAAGGGCAATAAGATGATGATAATTATGTATACAGGGTGTAATCTAAGTCGTGAATCAAATGATCACGTCTGTATTCCACCCACGAATATGAACAACTTTCACTATGGGATCAACTCTGAAAACACGAAAAAAAAATCAGCTGTTTAATAGAAAAGGTTAATACGTACTCGACCAAA
The DNA here is from genome assembly GCA_963966035.1 of Acleris laterana. Classification (NCBI taxonomy): domain Eukaryota; kingdom Metazoa; phylum Arthropoda; class Insecta; order Lepidoptera; family Tortricidae; genus Acleris; species Acleris laterana. The sequence continues at coordinate 12,654,312 of OZ014461.1, forward strand.
ATGTATGAAGCAGCTGTTTTTTTTTCGTGATTTCAGTGTTGTTTTCATAGTGATAGTTGTTCATATTCGTGGGTAAAGACAGAGGTGATCATTCGATTCACGACTTAGATTTCACCCTGTAGTTATCAAGGGTACACTGAAAGAGACATGACAAATTTAAATTCCCAAAATATATCGTTCGAATTGAACTGTTGTTAACGCTCAGTTCGCTCATTCAATAATTAAATAAGGCACATTGCTCGTAGAACTGATGGCCGTTGGAGCGGAAAGGTTCTAGAGTGGCAAGCGCGAACCGGGAGACGAAGTGTTGGCAGACCTTCCACAAGGTGGACTGACGATCTGATAAAGGTCGCGGGAAACCGCTGGATGACAGCAGCAGAGGACCAATCGTTGTGGAAAACCTTGGGGAAGGCCTTTGTCCAGCAGTGGACGTCTTGCGGCTGATGATGATTATGATGATGATCAATGGGCGGCTGACGAATGCAAATTACGTCAAAATAATGTCGAACGTTATACGTAATATGGATATGACTGCAAGGGGTTTAATAAAAAGAACGAAATTGTAAAATAGTTATATAAAAAGTAAATATTTTTCTAATTTTTCTATAAATTGCATATTTTCAATCCATTCCTTTTATGGTTCACTTTTATTATTATTATTATTATTATTATTCCTTTTATTATTCCTTTTAGCTTATTATGTATTTACTAATAATGTATGATAAAGATAAAAACTGCATAATTTTGTATTCATAAATATTTCTCGTAATTTAATAAAAGTCTTATCCATGTTCTGTTTACGTCCCTATTTTGCATCCGTCAGCCGCCCACTGATGATGATCTATTACTGTATCTCTATTCTAGGCGGAAAAATCCAAATTGTATTGCTGTTATGGTATTGGTTTAAATTCGGCCACCCTTACTGTCAAGTAAATAAGAGCTATCAAAGTGTTCACAATACGATAACAGGTCAAAAACGATTTGGTTTTTAACTTCTTGAATTGAGGCCCTGTCTGAGAACAGTAAAAGTTTTATCTCCAATATTTTGATATAGAACTGTGAGGTTATTATGACCTATCTGTGCCATTCATTTTACGCTGAGAGAAAAGGACAGAGTTATGTAACTGCCGTAGCTCCGTCCTTTACGCTCACCGTAAAATGAACTGCATAGCTATGTCATAATAACCCCCTTGAACTGACTTCTATTAATAAGTTGATACTTTCGACGTCTGCAGCCCTGGGGTTTTATTCTCTCAAAAACAACGGACGGTCGGACGAACGAGCGAAATCGCAGCGGCGAGTTTAGGTTGTCCCGAGACAGAGCGAACAAAACACATGTTAGCGCGTGCATTTTCAATTAAGCCGCCTTATACGTTCGATCCATCGGCAAAAACCATGCTGCTAAATTGAAAATGCATGCGCTAAAATATGTTCTGTTCACACTGACGGGACTACTTAAACTCGCCGCTTACTTGGACATTCACTCGATTGTCCCACCGACCGCCGTTGTTGAGAGAATCACTACTCAGGACAAGATGCATTACGTCATTAATTTGAAAAAACATCGTATCACAATTTCGAGATATAAGATTTTAAACTCAAAAGTGAAGAAAATTCAGTTCAAACTTTATATCTCGAAATATCAGATACGAGTTTTTTCGTAGTAACGATTTGCCGAACGTTAACGTCATCAAAAATGTATAGGATTGACGTAAGCGTGACGGTCGCATCGAGTGCTTATGTCAATAGGGAATATTAATGACCTCTTTTGACAGCTTCAATAAAAGCTAATTTAAATAACAAACATTTTTTAATAGGTAAAAAAAAACCATGATATTTCTAGCATACCTTACTTTACTTTTATTTTTAATGTATTTTTTGACGTGTGCTTTTTGTGCTATAAATGTTTGATTGTTTGATTGAAAAAAAAAAACATGGAGTTTATTATGGTGATGGTATAGTGCACATCAGATCTCTCTGTCTAAACACGGTATTAATTTAAATTTCACTTTTCTCTCTCTCTTTTGCGGGTGGTAGGACCTTGTGCAGGGTCCGTCCGGATCGCTACCACCATCTTATCCATTAACCTACCGCCAAACAGCAGTGTTCGCATTGTTGTGTTCCGGTTTGGGGATAAGACAGCCGGTGAAATGACTAGCATAGAGGCATTCCATCTTAGTCCTTAGGGTTGGCAACGCATTTGCAGTCTTAGGATTGCATCGCAGTCCTGTGAATGCGAATGTCTATGGGTCACTGTTTCCACTTACCATCAGGTGACCTGTGTGCTCGTTTGTCTTCTCTATGACATAAAAAAAAAAAAAAAAAAAAAAAAAAAAACGATATTTTCATATTTTGTTGAGAAATGCGATTTCAACTATCCACGCATATTCATTAAAAAACTTTTTGTTGCAAAATCGATGTCTTTTTAGTTGCGGAATCGATGAGGTTTTTTCAATGACAAAAACAAACTTACAAAAACCAGCTACTCAAAAATATGTTTATTTTTAACAAATTCCATACGACACCATTATACATACATTATACGACGACATAGTAACAATACATAACGTTGCCAAGATCTAAAAACTAGATACCTTTCATTTCTGTTCATGGCTGGGGACATTTTCGCCTATCGTCCTTATGTATCAAAATACATATATTTTTTCGAATACAAGCTTACAACAATATTTGCCGTTGAATATACATATTTACGAATAAAATATGGAATCCAATCGAGGCCGAAAATGGAGGATTCTCGAATATTTGCATTCCACTTGAGCCGGAGCGAGCAGGGAAAAAACGAAGGGCTTTGATCGTTTGGACGCGTCAAGTTTACTTGTATTTAATTTTGCTTCAGCCGTTTGGTTTAACCCGACTGCTGGCGAAAGAGCGTTATGTTATGTTTTATTGTAAGTGCAGCACACAATACTAATTTACATTTAGTTAAACACCCCATTAACCACTCCAGGCTTTGTGGGAGGATAATTCACTTCACCGGTTTCCGTATCCCCACACCGGAACACAAATAAGTTTCTATCAAAATAAATAAATGGGACAAGCTTTTGTTGCCGACTGTAACTTTTTTTTAACAGTCGTCGTCTACTTGTCAAGACAATTCTAACAAGCCCTCACGACAGGTTTATCACGTGTAATTTAGGAGTTCCCATGGCCACACTGAGTCTCTATCTTCAGACCAGCTCGATGGTACTATAGTATTGTCATCAGAACTAAAGGCGTATGCAAATTTTCAGCTTCATCGGAAACCGGGAAGTGGGTCAAATTTAACTTACAAGATTTGACCCTTACATACATACATTGAAAGTTAAATAAAAGCTTGTAAAATGCTGCTTGGTGGTAGGTTAGGTTAGGTTCTTAGCAGGACAAGATGATGGTAGCAATCCGGACGGACCCTACACAAGATCCTTCTACCTTAAGGGACCTTATACAAAATCTGTACTCTGTACAATAATAAATAATAATAATAAAAATAAAAATATTTATTCACAACAACACACTAAAAAGAAAAAAAGAAAACACATAAGGAGAAAAAAAAAACAAGGTTGTTGTGAAACGGTCCCAACTCAGCATGTGCCAGCTGTTAAGCCAGCGCTGGTCTTCCGTTGAGACCGCTCGGTGGCAGCACGGAAGGTGACACAAACATTTTACAAACAAGGTGACACAAACAATTTATAACAACCTAAATAAAAAACATTACATAATCTGTGGCTTAAAGGACCAGAGTCCAGGACATAAACATAAAAAAATAAAAAATAAAATGACAAAAATACTCACTAATCTGTGGCTTAAATAGATATTTTATCTATGGCTCTATGCCTAAGCGCACAACAACATTCAAGTTTTCCAGACCAAACATTACAAAAGGAATATTTATTTTCACGTTAATAATAAGACGCAGAGACAAAACAACAACATGAAGCCTTTATCGTGGGTGAGCTTTAGTGGAAGGAGGCAATGGAAACACAGATGTCGACAGCAAGAAAGAGCAAAGAACAAAACGAATAATTAAAAACGCAAAACAACAAACATTGCAAAGCTCGTGGGACATATCACTAAGGTTTGTATAACATCGGTCATATTCCGCTCGTGTCATGCCTCAATAGTTCCTGACTCGCTTGGTGACCTAACAAATATTTCTTTAATCTTGATCTAAAACAATGCAAACTTTGCAGGTTCCTTATTGGCGGTGGAATGTTGTTCCAGCATTTAGTAGCTGCGTAGCGGAAACTACCTCGAAAGGCGGCTGAGGCATGACGAGGTGTTAACAATTGTATAGCGCATTGCCGAGTTCCACGCGACCTATTGCAGGACACATGTAGCAACTTTGTAAAAAGATATGCTGGAGCCTGGTGTTTAAGTTCTTCAAAAAGAAGACAGGCCAGATGAAGCTTACGGCGGTGATGCATTTTAAGAATGGAGTGATTGTTAAGAAATGGGGTAACATGGGCCCTCAAAGGAACATTGAAGCAAAAACGAGCACAGGCATTTTGGATACGTTGTATGAGCCTTTTTGTTTTCGCCAGTAGACGTGGGCCAAAAACTGCGTCCATATAATTGAGTTTCGATAGGATGAGTGACTCCGTTAGCTTTATTCGCAAATTTTCGTTTAAAAATGGTCGGGAATTGTAAAGAACTTTAAGCTTATAGAAGCAACTCCTAACTGAGTTAGAAATGTGTTTCTCATAACGTAACTCAGAATCCATTACAAGTCCAAGATTGCGTGCCTCATAAACAAGTTCAATGGGTTCATCCATCAGCATGACATCTAACGTCGGTCTAAGTGTGGCCAGCTGTTGTTTACTCCCTAAAATCAAATATTTAGTTTTTAAAGGGTTTAGTATGAGACAATTGTTTGAAGCCCAAGTAGATATACTTAACAGATCGTCATTAAGCTTTCCAATAGCAATATCTACTTCAGATGGTTTGCATGAAATATACACCTGTATATCATCTGCATAAATATGATACCCACAGTAAGTTATGTGCGTTATTATATCAGCTAAATATAACACAAACAGGATCGGTCCGAGGATCGACCCTTGAGGAACCCCTCTGGTGACAGCCAGCCTATCAGAAATGTGTATGGAACCGTCACTATTTGTCAACTTTACATACTGGTAACGCTCTCTTAAATAACTATTAAACCAACGCAGGGCATCACTATCAAACCCATAATAGCTCAATTTGGATAATAACATGTCAATATTTAATGAATCAAAAGCGCGGGAAAAATCTAATAATACTAAAATGGTACACATTCCCTTGTCTTGAGCACAGAGAATATTATCAGTAATATCTAGTAAAGCTGTCACAGTGCTACGCCCCTTTCTAAAACCTGACTGAACTTCAGGCAAAATTTTATTTTTTTCTAAAAAACTGGTTAATTGCAAACACACAGCCTTTTCCAAAATTTTTGAGAGACAGGGTAATATGCTAATTGGCCTAAGGTCTTTTAGTTCAGATGGGTTAGAGATTTTTGGTAGAGGGTGCACAATTGCCTGTTTCCACAAGTTAGGATATGTAGAGGTTGAAATGGAGGTATTTATTAAATCTAAAATAATATCTAATGTATGTGGAAATGTCAAAGTAATCATGTCCAAATTAATTCTATCGCTACCTTCAGCATTTGATTTTAAGTTCCTTACAATTTTCATAATGTTGTCCAGACTGACGGGCTCTATATGGAATACCGAATTGCTATACTCGTACCTATGAAATTCGAAATAAGTCAGCTGTGAAATAGAGATCTCTGAAACACAAGGCAAGTTGAGGAAGTGGTTGTTTATGACATTGGGATCATTGAAACAAGAAGGTAATTCAATGTCATTCTTAGGTAACAAAGTAGATTTGAGATTCTTCCATAACAGCTTAGGATCATGTATCTTATTGTTAATATTTTGTTTAAAATAGGCGGTTTTTTCATTATAGAGTGCTTGATTAACTAAAGATTTAAAGTCCTTATAATACTCCTTTTTACTGTCAGTTTTAGCTTTGTGAAAATCAGCTAAAGCTTTGTCACGTAATCGCATCATAAGCTTTACTGTGTCAGTGATCCAGGGGTAGGAGCGATGCTTGATTACAATTGACTTCCTAGGTACATGCATGTCAAACAATGCAACCATGCGCTGGCTCAAACTGTCGACCATAACATTGACATCACCCGAACTAGATAAATTCCCGCAAATGTCCAGTAAGTCCATGTTAAAGCTATCCAAACATAAGTTTTTCATGGGTCTGTAGACTCTGGAGTAAGGTTTAGGTTTCTCACGCTTGACATCCAGTTCACAGACAACAAGGCAGTGCCCATAAAGAGAACCCACATGCTCTAAAATGATGTTTTTGGACTGCAAGTCTGTACATACAACATCAAGTAACGTCTCACTACTCTCAGTGAAATGTGTAGGCTCTGATATTAGCTGAGATAATCTAAAACTTGATAAAAAAGTATTAAATTTAGTAGTTTTCGCTTCAGTATTTGATAGTAAATTTATGTTAAAGTCTCCTAGTAATATCAAATTGTCATAATTCGGAATTGAGCTAACTGAGTCACTGAGAGCATCAAAAAATAGGTCAATGTCCATCCAAGGTGGACGATATGCCGTTCCAATTGCCAGCTTCTTTCCGTTAAGGGTCAAGGTCACCCACATTTGCTCAACTGATGTATGCAGTGGGTCTACGGGGTGGGACCAGGTGCGAGCGCTGACATTCCGCTTACTGTAGAAGCCTACACCCCCTCCACGCGAACGCGCGCCTAATGGTCTTGGGATGTGACGCAAGCGGTACCCCGGAAGTACGGGCGCCCGCCCCTCCTCACCCGCCCTCAGCCAGGTCTCATTGATTGCGAGGACATCAATATCATGTCGAGCGCATGAGGCTACAAAATTATCATGGTTAGTACCGAGAGATCCTGCATTATACAAACCGATCGTAAATAACTTTTTAACCATTGTATAACATTGCAAATGATAAATGGCCCATACCAAAACATGTAAAGTGAACCGGAATATGACCAACATTCATACAAATTACGCCTGTGCGTGCAAGATTCGCCTGTTCTGTCCCAATAACAATTATATCTATATAAATTAATATTAAATACATACACAAATCTAGCCAACACATATTTATTTTTCCTTCAAACCATAACCTTCCCCAAAAACCCTTTCCAGGTCGGCATCCGAGCGAAAGCTGAAGGCCAGCCCTCCGTCGCTCTGCCGGGCGAAAACGCGGCCCCTCCTGGTCCACGAGAACCTCCACCGACGCTTGAGGCACTCCTCCCGGACTCGGTGGAAAAGCTGGCGATTAGCCCGCGTCAGCCTCTCGTTGACGAATATGCGACGCGGCGGGCCCGCCAGGCTCATGTCAGCCGTGGTGAAGTTGCGACGCACCCGCGCCGCACGCAGCAGGTCATCGCGCAGCTGCCGGCGAGCCAGCCGCACGACGACTCGGCGCGGGCGCCTGCCGGCTCCATCGGCAGCGGCGACAGCCGCAGTCGATTCGGGCGCGCCCACTCGCTCGGCAAACACGATGTCCCGCGGCTCGAGAGACACCCCCAGCTTGGTGGCAAGGATGACGACGGTGTGGAGGACATTTTCGCCCTTCTCCTCCGGGAGGTGCCCCACATCCAGGTCAGCAAGCAGCGAGTCCTGGTCGCGGTCGTTCAACTCCAACTGAAGTCGAGCGACCGATTGTTGTAGCTCCTCCACCTCGGCGTTCCGTGGCGCCACCGTCGCCTCCCTCATTTCCACCGCATCCAGCCTCCGCTCGATCTCGCCCATTCGCTCCTCCATCTGGCGCAAGGATGCACGGATCTCCGCACGGAACTCGCGCTGCTCGGCCATGTACTCCGCCAGCTCGCGGCGCAGGGCACAGACCTCCGTCTCCTTTCGCGGCGGGGGCTCAGGGCTGGCGGTTGGCACGGACGCAGTACAAGTCCCGCCTATGTCCTTTACTGGAGTGTCGTCTGCCTTCCTCTGCTTTACCTTGCACTCTGGGCAGGTCCATTCCTTAGGCACAGTGGCCTTCTCCGGCATATGCACACAGACTTTGTGGTAGTTATTTGGACAAACCGTACAGGGTGCAACGATCTTAGCGACATCTGTGATGGACAGGAATCTCCTACAAGCTGCGCATTTCTCCTGACCCATCTTCGCGATAAGATAAGTTGCGGCGTAAACTAATATTTGTCAAAGTCCAGAAGTTAATCGCAAGATGGCGCTGGTGTCAAGAGTTATTGTTGATTGATTAATCTATTACTGTTTATTATTTATGTTTAAACTAAGTCTCTATACTGTTATATTTTATTTATATTTTCACGTTTTTCATTAAATAAATAAATTTAAAACTAAGTCTATATTATTTGGTGAAAGTAACGCACCTACCCACACATGCAAAATGTTAATCACAAGCACAGATTATTATAGTGCTATAAACACCCGATCACGACAGAGCTGTGCGCTGCGCACACTCTCACACCTTTAACGGACGCTGGGGCACACAACGACAACACTGACTGGGTAAACGAATACGAAACTACGATAATAACAAATTACTTTACGCGAGCGTATACTGGCGTATCACCGTCCGTGACGTCACTCCAAATGTACAAGGTCCCATGACATCACTAAAAAGTGTCACTCTGTATTCATAAATATTTCAAAAGTATGTGACATTAGGTAACAAAGTTTGCTTTCGAAAGCGTCATAGAACTTTTTAACAACCCATCAATTGCTAATTTGACGTTGTTTTACTTCTTCATTGTTATGTACTAAAATATTACCAGTATAGACGTTTATATCAAAACTTACTCACCTTTTTGTTTTGTGTGTTTTCCTAAATCCTAAACTTTTCATGACAACAAAATGTTACATTTTTGAATATGAAATTTACACAATGTTATTCATAACCTTCTGATGCGGAATTCAGGATAATAATTATAACGAACCCATGACAAAAGTTGGCACCCGTGTAAAATTTAAAATTATTAGATATATATACATTTTTGGGGTTACATAGCCAAATGGCGGAATGTAATTATTTCGTAATTTTTGCCTGTCTGTTTTTCTGTCATTACGACGCAACTATTTAAGTTAGAGATTATGTAGATGATTACTTTTTTTTATTATGGCTATGCTTTTTGTTTGTTTGTTACTAGACCCCTCAAAGGTATGTATGTATGTAATGTATGTATACTCTTTATTGTACACGAATAAAAATGAATTCCTCATGGACCAACTAGGCATGCACAAATAGTTTAACTGGTTGTTGTTTAGTTGTTGGTTGTTACACTGGTAAACATCTTCGCCGAAGTGTGCAAAATGTGGTTACAGAATTATCAAAAAGTTTTTATAGTTGTTGGAAATTCTGTAGCTCTGCCTACCCCACTCTGGGAATAAAGGCGTGAGTTTATGTATGTATGTGTATGTGTTGTTTCAAAATCCTTCAAAATCAAATTTAACTGAGTCAACGGAGCTCCGATATAACCTATTTCAAAGTGTTTTAGCAGCTGAGGAAGGGACATAACGTAAACTTACCTGTTCATGATACAAATTTTGGTCAGTTCAACTGGTTGTGTACCACCCTCATAGACATAAGACATAACCAAGTGGAAAAATAATGTTTGGTTGGCAGGTATTAAAATATATTATTTTAAATTGCAGATACTGCTTTCAAACGATTTAATTTTAAAACGAGCAGACGCCAGTGTTTTACGGAAATGACATATTCAAAGGGTAAAATTTCAACTGAAAGTGACACAAAAAGATGCGCCCAACCTTTTTCCAGGGATCAAATATTAAATCCCATGTCCGCGGCTTCCGTAATTAGTTATAATGAATTTTATTCGAACGCAAACCGTCACTCGGTCGCGTTTTAGGGCTAACCTTTTTTAACTGCTTTCGACCCTCTTCCTACTGACGCAAACGGTTTTTAAACCCTGGAATTGAGGGAGAAATTTTGATGTTAGAAGCAGATGGTGCTATTTTCTTTAAGTATAAATACGTACAATGGGCTTTCCAAATAGCACACTTTTGTCCCTTGTCGCTTTAACGCCTTTGACAGATTAGTGCAGTAGATCATACATGAACTTAAAGTGACAAAGGACTAAGGTGTGCAACCTTTAATAAGGTTGGGCGTCGACACAATGGGCAAAACTTTAAAATCGACGTTGCGGAAACTTGCGGTAGGTTTGTAATTTAGTAAGAATATACTTAATTGTGTCACATTTTATTTTATTTAATCATTAAATCACGACTGTTTCCCAGAGTGTGTTCACTTCTTTCCACCTGCTAGGATCCTAATGTTTTTTTTTACATGAAACCTTCATATTATTATTTATTTAAATATGATTAACTCAGACTAAGTTGCGGGCAGAAGCTATTAAAAAAACACTACGTATAATATAATTTTTTCTCGTATTTTTTCTGTAAATATCTCTAACTTGGATTCCTCGCGATTTTCCTTATAAGAACTATTTCCTTAATTTTCCCTAGACTCCCCGGGGACATATTTACCTAAACGCCAACATTCCGTCGGGAAAACCAGTGTAATTGCCTGCTGGTCTTAATTACGCATTAAGTTCTATTACCGGCATCTTGGGAATTGATACAGGCTCGTTGACGTGGCGTAGTTAGCGAGAAGATGGTTTACTTTGGCTTAATTAATACATACATACATCAAGTCACGCCTGTTTCCCAGAGGGGTAGGCAGAGACCACTTCTTTCCACTTGCTACGATCTTGACCAATTTCTTTCGCTTCTGCCACATTCATAATAAGTACTGGGCTAAATTCAGAGTTTTGACACATTTTCCTGCTCAACTACGCGTGAATACATTTATTTCTTATCGTATGTTAGATTCATTGTTTTATATAATGCTAGGTTAAGTTTTACAATTGTTAATTTAAAAAACGATTAACTGTTGAGTTTCTTGCGGCGCTTCTTCTCAGCAGTGGTCTCTTGCGAAGCGCTGGTAGATTTTTGACGTGTAAAAGTGCCCGTGCGGCCTACTTACTGAATAAACATCTTTTACCTTTTTTATCTTTTTTTATCATACATCGAGTCATGCACGCACGTCGGTTTCGGGTACTTAAAATTTGACCCTTTTCCAGTATTTCTCCGATTTGAGTCGAAAAAGTACACCTATTGCGGCCCCTTCCGACCCGTCCACTCACTTTCGCTCTGTATATCTCTTTCGTCAATCTTCTTTCATCCATCCTTTCCAAATGACCGAACCATCGAAGCATGCCCTTTTCAATCTTAATCAGTACATCTTCTTTTTGTTAATAGATAACAACTCCAGCGGGACTAGTATGGCTACGTCTATATCGCGTGTCAACTGTGGATAAAGCATCCGTCACTTTTTGACACGTGTACTTATTTACCTGTCAGAAGGTGACAGATGCCTTATCTAAAATTTATCACGATAAACGCAGCCATATTAGGCCCCCTGGGGATGCATTACGCTAACTAACATTTCTATTCGTTTCGTTTTTTAACCAAACGCGTAACTGGTAGATGACGTAACTCTTCGTATCATGTTACCTACAAGGGTAGTGATTCTGTAAACAACGCCGGTCGTGCGGACTGTCGAGTGATATCCAAGCGGCGAGATTAAGTAGTCCCGTCAGTGCGAACAAAACACATTGTAGCGCGTGTATTTTCAATTAAGCAGCCTTATACGTTCGACCCATCGTGCTGCTAACGTGCTGCGTGTATCACTCGACAGTCCGCACGACCGGCGTTGTTTACAGAATCACTACCCAGTATCGCGATTGGTTTCGTATCTTGTATAGATAATGCGTACGTACGGAACCTTTCGTGCGCGAGTCCGACTTGCACTTGGCTAGTTTTATCTATACACGCTCTTATTCTCTTGACAATAAAATCAAATATGAATATTTTTGACTGACGCCTAACTTTGCCGCTGTTCATACATACATATACATACATACATACATAAACTCACGCCTTTATTCCCATAGTGGGGTAGGCAGAGCTACAGAATTTCCAACAACTATAAAAACTTTTTGATAAATTCTGTAACCACATTTTGCACACTTAGGCGAAGATGTTTACCAGTGCATTAGTGACAGGTTGCAAGCCCATCGCCTAACTGTACTACACGCCTTTATTACCTGAGTCGGCTTTTACGACATCCACGGAAAGATACAGAGTGGCACTATTCTAATCCGGCTACCACACGGGGGCATACATACATAACTATTTTTTTTTATTAGCCTAGTGTAGTGTCCCACTGCTGGGCAAAAGCCTCCTCCCTTGATTTCCACACCCCTCTTTCTGTGGCAATCTCCGGCCAATCCTTCAAAAAAACATCCATGTCATCCCGCCATCTCCTACAGCTACACTACTACGCTTTGCCTACAGAAGTAAGGCGTGCTCAGTCTATTTTTATTTTTAAAAGCAAGCTAAATGACTATTATCTATCGCTTCCGTAGTTTTTCTATGATTTCCATTACTTTTATTTTTACCATCCTACGACATCATGTGTTGTCTCTGTTTGGCTGATTTCTAGAATTTATGTATAATTATATTTTATATTTGTATAATAGTATGTATTTAGTATGTATTTATTAACTAATTTACTTTGTTTATGTGTAAGTAGTTTTTACAATAACAGAAGTGTTTCTTGTAGTTTAGTTTGAGTTCTGTATAATTTAGTTTACACCGCCTGCCATGTATTTTTGTTTTTATTATTTCTCTGTCCAAGGTTGTAAATGTACCTAATGTTCCGTGTTTTGTTTTCATTTGGTGTTCAATAAAGAGTATTCGTATTGTATTGTATTGTATCTCCACTTGGGTCTACCTCGCCGTCTGTAGCCGTCCTTGGGGACCCACTAACTTGCCGCATTTGCCCACCGCTGTGGGTGCATGCGACAAACATGCCCGGCCCAGGCCCACTTTAGCTTGGCAGTCTTTTTCCCCACACCGGCTGCCTGTCTTGGAGCGCAGGGAGGTGTTTCGCACTCGGTCCGTTATTATTATTACACACACATACATACCTATACATGTCAAAAACTTTAAACAGCTTAATTCTCATAGCTTCATATTATGTAATCTGTCGCCGATAAGTAATTTGTGAATCACGCGCATAAATCATTTCTCCCTTAGAAACTGGTTTCCCGGAATTCGTTGCGAGATCTCTGTAGATACCGCAAGAGTCTAGTTCTAAGATCAGTGTTTGCTAACTTCAAAGAAATTGGTGTGGTTCTTTGATAGCGGGAGCATGCGGCTTTTTTTTAAATTTAATTATATTGATGTTATTGCAAAAAATAACCTCCTTATTCATGAACGCACAATAAACATATTGTAATTAAAGTTTTATTTTTCCCTTTCTGCTCAATTCATTTTTCATTATGACAGATAAAGATATTTTGACCATACTTTGGGCTAATATCGATTTGTGAATAAGATCGTAACACTTCACCACTTTTTTTGATAGCTGACTTTTTTGTCTTAGTATACATAGGTACCTACTTATTTTTCTGTCCGGTAAAATTTTGGTAACAGCCGTATAAATTGTCTATTTAGAATATTGAAACTTTAAACAGCTGTAACTGGATGACAATGCAAATAATAATGGTATTACTTTTGAACGGCCAAACTGATTTTGAATCAAACCTAGCAAATATCTATAACGTTTAATAAAAAAATAAAAAAATGGTCCATCCATTAGGAAGCCACACCTGGGGGGTTATTATGACATAACTATGCAGTTCATTTTACGGTGAGTGTAAGGGACAGAGCTATGGCAGTTATATAGCTCTGTCCTTTTCTCTCAGCGTAAACAGAATTGCATAACCATGTCATAATAACCCCCCTGAAGTCACAGACAGACAAACACCCGAGAATCTTATACAACTCGTTTATTTTGGTAAGGGTTAATGTTAAGAATAATATGTCAGTGACGCTATAAGTCAAAAAAAAGGACAAAGGAAATACATTACAATGTTGTGTTAATGTCCTTTGAAGTCCTTAAGGTCAACACACACAGCGGGCAGGACGGGATGGCGACGGGACGCTGGCGGGGCGTCGGCGCGGCGTGCAGGTCACACGACGGGGAAGACCCGCCGCGTCGGTTTCCCACCGAGCTTGGTGTGATTTCTCGGTCGAAAGCTCCCTTCTTAATGACCTTTTAACCATCGATTTCAGGCTAGTATTTTCAGGGGAAATTATAAATTCGATGAAAAATATTCTTTTCTCAAACATGCTATGTAATGTCGGCGTTATGTTAGTTATTTTAGGCTTCAAAGTGCCACGTTCCCGACGGAACAACTCGAGAGAACTGTAAAGGAATTTCATACAAAATTGAAGGCCTAGGCCGGGAAGTAATTTTTTTTTAATTTTAATATATCCATGACAGCTGGTTTTATGAACAGGCTGAATATCTAAATTTTTTTTTTTTAAATTTTGAGAAAATGTTATAACGTCAAATACTAGGAGTGCATAAACGTTTGGGAGACATCCGCGCTGTGTCGTGTGCGCCCGCCCGCCGGTTGCCCGCACCACCTGAGATCTAAGTTGCGCTATGCCTGATATACCTCCTAATTACCGCTGCGCTCCTGGTACTTTATTTTAACACCCAATTACTTTTCTTCCCTAGGGTGGACATTTATCAATTTACTTTTTTGAGTGATGTATTTTTTATTTAATTGCATATGTTTGAGAAAAGCACTATACGTACCTCGCCGTGAAAAGGGGTTGCCAGCCTCGTAAGTATCCGGCCTCGCTTCGCTCGGCCGTCTATATCACTCGGCCGGCAACCCCCTACTTCCCGGCCTCTGTAGTAATGTACTATTACCGGAATATTTTTCATCGAATGTATTAATTTCACCTGAAAATGCTAAGCTGATGCAAGAGCCTCATTTTGTTGACTGTATATCAATTCAATGATGTATAAAAAAGTTACGTTAAGGTGTTCCTTACTCAGAACCACCTTATTTTTCTCTGTTTATTTGTTTAGCTTTTAACTAACTTTATGAAGATAGTGTCCGCTTACACTGGCACCACACCTTGTTTGGATTATCCATTACACGTACCTACATTATAAGTTGAAGTTTGTCGTCAAATAAACTGTTTACCGTCGCGTCTATATCGTATAAATATATTTTAAACCACGTATAGTTATTTGCATGTGTCTATTTTGTATCTTTGTGTAGATAATAAACACATAAGCTAGTAGGTAAAAAAACCGCCCAAGTGCTAGTCGGAGTTGCACACGAAGGGGTCCGTACTATTGCAAACCCCCATAACCAAAATCGACAAGTCTCACTAAGTCGGTTATCAGGCCGCGCCGTGTTGCCGCGTTGTGTGCAAAGTGCAAAAAATATTTGTGTGCAAAGCAAATTTTTTTTTAAAGGGTAATTTTCGGGGGACAAATTATGACAAATTAAAAGTAATGAATCATGTATTGTATTATTAATAATAATTTAATATTATATTTATAATATTAGTAAAGATTATAAATTCACCAACATACACACGAAACAACAACACATCTTACCCAACTAGACATCTATACTAATATTATAAAGCTGATGAGTTTGTTTGTTTGCTTGATCGCGCTAATCTCAGGAACTACTGGTGCGATTTGAAAAAAAAAATTCAGTGTGAGATAGTCCATTTATCGAGGAAGGCTATAGGCTTTAATATATCACACTCAAAAACGGGTCGAGAGAGCTGGGTAGTGACTCTCTCAACAATGACGGTCGGACGGACGGACGAGTGAATGTCCAAGCGGCGAGTTTAAGTAGTCCCGTCAGTGCGAACAAAACATATTTTAGGGCGTGCATTTTCAATTTAGCAGCATGGTTTCTGCCGATGGATTGAACGTATAAGGCTGCTTAATTGAAAATGCACACGCTAAAGTGTGTTTGGTTCGCTCTGACGGGACTACTTAAACTCGCCGCTGCGATATCGCTCGTTCGTCCGACCATCCGTTGTTTTTGAGAGAATAAAACCACTGGCAAAAAATTAAAAAAAAATCAAAATATTTATTCAGTAAATAGGCCACATGAGGGCTCTTTTACACGTCGGTAATACAGGGTGAGTCTGCTAGCGCTTCGGACAAGACCATCATTGCGGAGAAGAAGCGCCGCAAGAAACTCCAGCAGAAGGTCATTTTTTCAATCATAAGAACATAGTACTTAAAAGTAAGTTACATTAAATAAAGTAAGTTACATTAGGTAATAAAGTAATAAATAATAAATTCTTAAAACTACCAAAAAATTTTTTTACAAATGTAAGGTCAATAAACTTTAAACTTGATAAAAAAAACTATGAGAACAACACGACGAGGTCTCTACGTCAAAAGCCATAACTGGAATAATTTATTTAACAACAAGTCCTTGCAAACGTGAACAGACCGGACCGCACAAACAGCACCCGTTCACGAGTATGACGCGTATCTCAGCCATCGCCTCTCTCAACCATGTGTTGAAGCTGTAAATATTAAGCTGGCATCCTCGATGTATTGGCATCGGCAGCGATGTTCCATGACGCGTTGATTATGGCACGTACCTAGCGCAGAGAAACATCTGAGGGCCCAGACAAGATGCATTACGCTAACTATTGTTTCTATTCGATTCGTTTTTAAACCAATCGCATCACTGCTAGATCACGACACGTGACTTTTCGTATCACGTCATCTACCAGTGACGCGATTGGTTTAAAAACGAATAGAAGAGAAACGCTAGCTAGCGTAGTGTATCTTGTCTGGGCCCTCTGTTACGTAGTAACTTTTTATTTAGTCTGTGGCAATAGGTATCAGAAATTCCTTTAGGGCCGGAGACAAACTACTATTATATTTATGCTTGAGAGTGCTTGAGAGATATTTGCTCTGTTTGTTTCAAATGAACCTTTAATGTTTGGATTATTTTTGTTTTCAATCAAACAACGAGGTGAACTGATAATTGCTTTAACTTTGCTTGATTATAGAGCTAAACGTTTCCGCTTTATTCACAATTCATTCCATACAAATCAATGCCAGGCCCCTCATTTTCGTTATCAAATTGACGCCACAACAAGTGGTCGGCACTCAACGTGCAACTTTTCAGCCAACAATAATGCGATATCTCATTTTAATCCCATTCGTATTCATAAAAGGAATTACGAATGAATAATTATCACCACATTTCCTTTTTCAATCTGGAAACCACACCTCCATTTTCGATTTTGCAATATTTCGTCACACTCCACGATTTATTTATTTATCATTATTTATTTACCTTTTTATTCATAAACGTGCAATGGCTAAAATTTTACTTCAAATATATTGCCCTTTTTCTGTCATTATGGCAATTGAATTGAACAGGAAGGGACATAAAATACTGTTATTAGAATAGGTTTATTTTGCGTTTATGAATAAGGTGGTTAATATTTATTGGAAATTTTATTAATAGCATATAGTGAGATAGTAGCCAGCCTGACAGGGCTGGATAGCTCAATTCAGGAGTGTTAAAAATGTGATAAATCATGTTTGGTAAAAGTCGCATCGAAAACGATATATCTCAAGATTTTAATATTTTGGACGAGCGCTACCCTGGTTTACCATTTTCGATGCCAATACCACTTATTTGAATTTTTCAGTATTGTTTGCTGAAAAGAAAGCTGATTTTTAGTTAATGACCCTTTTAACGAAATTAGTGAATAATTAGTAGTTAGTTTTGGTGTGAATGCCGGCTTAGAATAGTACCACTCCATGTCTTCCCGAGGAAGTCGTAAAAGACGACTAAGGGATTAAAGGCTTGTAGTATTTTTAGGCGATGGGCTTGCAAGCTGTCACTAATATACACATGATCTTAGCCTGTTTGTGCAAAATGTGGTTAAAGAATTAACAACTGGTTGTTAAAGTTGTTGGTAATTCCGTAGCTCTGCCTACCCCACTCTGGGATGAAGGTGTGACGGTATGTATGTATGTATGTAGCAGTTTTTTTAATATTTCAAGTCAAATTTAAAGTTTAGGAATATGAGTTTTTCTTCCGGCAAGTTTGACATCGCACGGTGTAAAAAAATGAATAAAAACCTGTAGTGCTGCTATCTTGAAAAAATGCCTGTTTATTAGAGATTCTAAAATAATATAACAATTGAGTCTATTAAGAAGAAGAAGTTATTATTAAGTTTGTCCAACTCTCGGCTCCTCTTTCGGCAGTCGGGTGAAAAGAAACTGTCGTCTGATTATATATTTCGGAAGCCAAACATCAAAATATTAGGCAGGAAACTACAATATTCACACACTTACCAAACCCGTATAATTCCTAAATATTTCACGTCATATTTCACCTGTTCAGTGGGATTCGTTAACGGACGATTTCCCCCAAAATAGGGGGCCCTAGAAACCCTTTCAAGCGAATAGTAGCGGCGGTGGGTCTATTTCCCTCTCACTTACATTAAATACGTATTTGCATGGAAAATATGAACAGAATAACAAAATGCTTTAGTAAGTTCTATTTTTGAATTTTTTTGGGGTTCCGTACAAAAAATGAAAGATGGAACCCTTATCGGTGCGTCTGTCTGTCACAAACTACTGGACCGATTGAGTAGAAATTTGGTTCACATTATGTCAATTGATGACCCAAATACAGATGTTCACAGTTTTTTTTTCAAATAAAGGTCATTTTCGGGGGAATATTAGGAATTTAAAACAAAAAATTTGCAAACCTTACTGTGTTCTATATCAAATGAAAGAACTTGCTTTGAGGATCTCAAATATTTACAAACATTGTTGAAACAAATACAAAATATAGTTCACTGCTTGTAGATTACAGGAAAACCTAAAAGAATTCGATGATAAAAAAAAAGTACTGTACGGAACCCTCTCCACGCGAGTTCAACTCGGACTTGGCCGTTTTTTTCTTATTTAAATTACTCGTAACTCTAAGACAAATTTTACCACCTCTCCAAATCGGGAGACCCGTTCAGCATCTAGAAGGGAAGAAAGAATCTTACATACATACCCACCCATATACACGTTCAAACACGGTTCAAAATATCACTTATTCTTCGGCAATCTGGTAAACAAGCAAATAATATGGCGCTCGGAGTAAGCAATCAATAAATAATGATAGTGTGTACCAGTTAGACCAAAATTATCGAAGGAATTGATATTGCTAGAGAAATTTAATTGGTAGTAATAAGACTAATTGTTGCAATAAATTAAAATCTGGATTGTAAGGTAAACTAGATTTTATTTAACCAGAAATCTAACTAACCTCTCTAAAGAAAATCATTTTTTCAAATCAGCGCCATCTCGTGGTTACCTCGAAAAACACGAGGAAATTTGTTACAGCCGCTTTATTATGCGTACTCTACAACAGTAGTAGAAGCGGGCGGTCAGGTGGTCATTCAGCCAAAGACTAGATGGCGTTAGTATCAGTTTTCTTGCGTCGTGCCGCGCCACTTATATTATAAAATAAAAACTGGCCAATAGCGGGTCGGGCTCGCGCACGAAAGGTTCCGTACCATCTATACAACATTCGCAAAGAAACTACAAAAAAAACCGTTTGTTGTATGGCCCCCCCTTAAACCAGCGGCACCTGTAGGATCTTTTGTGCAATTAGCCTCTTACACACACACTCAGTGGTGTATGTGCAGTATGTGCAGTTTTTCTCCCGATGATTTTCCTTCACCGTAAGAGCATCGGGTAATACGCTTAAGGGGCTACCCGGCGTATTTTAGCGATTTTCAAGTCGATTCAAATAAGCCAAAATGTAGTACAAAAATCTGTAAAAAACATATATTTTAGCTTGGCATTTGTTCTTTATTTTTCACGGAAAAATATTTCGCAAATGTTTATATCTTAAGAGTATAATAATTTCCCGTGAACCCTTTTCTCGATCTATAATCCATTATAACTGCCTAATTATGCGATATTTACACATGAGACTTAACTTATAATTGGACAATAATGTGAACTTTAATTTGGCCGGATGTTTTTTTAATTGATTCTGTAGTTTTTGAGGAAAATAAAATATTCATGTTTGCGCGCTAATCCCCACACGCGGGTCTCTGCGGGGGCGACGGGCGGCATACGCCGCTTGGCCGTCGAACGGGGAACCCGTGCCGCTCGGAGCCACGCGCGACATGGCGACATGGCGACATCTAACGGCAAACCATGTACCACCAACTCGCCAGCGCCAACAGCGTCACAACGTCAGACAGCGGAACTAAACTGTTCTACAACGCGCAAGCGAAATTTCAACAGTCAGTTGATATATGTAGCACTTCCAACTTCATCCTAATGGACTTCCGTCCCCAGGCATAACACCCGCCTGGAGAGAGATCTCTCTATTGCCCTCTCTAACTACATTGGTGACCCTCGACAATGGACAATTACGCAACCTGACTGACGACCTTCCAAGCAAATGACGCAGTCTCACAGCCAGAGATGGGCATTATTCGAATAAATTTTTATTTGAATAATCATTCGAATAAACAATCATTCGCGATAAATTTATTCGCGAATAAATTATTCTACCACTTCTTCGAATAATAAATGAATTATTCTTTATTTTATTCGAATAAATACCACGAATAATATTATAGTACACTTTCAAATTTACCATTAAAATGCAACTGGAGCATATTTTAGGGTCTAGGGATTGTCTCGCAGGTAGCCAACCAGAAAGAGATGGATATATGAATGAACGAGATAACCACGTAACTCAATTTTCTTATCGGTTTGTTTACCCGTGTTCATTATTATTTCACAAAAATTAGTCATTCGCATACTTTGGTCTAAACCAGTCGCATCTCTGAAGTCTGTGTATTACTTTAACAAAAAAATGAGTGAGGTTAATGACGATGACGATAATATCCAGTCCAGCAAGGATAGCTCGTTAAACTCCACGGATTTGAGTGAAAACCGTGATGTGGTATCACAAGACCACACAAAACCACTATATATTTTTCATTTCTTTATTTAATTTAATACCCCTGTCGATCTTATAGCGATTGACTTTTAAACAAGGATAATTTATTCGTAGTATTTTATTCGGGAATGATTTATTCGTGATACAATTTATTCGCGAATAATTTATTCATCGAATGATTTATTCGCGAATAATTTATTCGCCATATGTACGAATAAGAATAATCATTCGGAAAATTTATTCGTTATTCGCGAATGATTTTTTTATTCTCAATCGTTATTCGTCATTCGAATAAATTTTGCCCATCTCTGCTCACAGCAAGCCGACTTACCACTGTGCACCACTAGCATTCTGTCATATCTCTATGCCTGGTGTCTACAGTGTGCAACACTACTCTCACTCAACAACGCGACTCACTGCGTCCAACTACGAGTACTTTACGAGCAAGGTACACGACGCACTGTTGTACTCCACTGACGAGTTTGTTATAATTTCTGGTAAATATACAGGGTGTTTGGCAGTCGGGTGTAGGTTTTAAGGGTGATAGTATAAGGGTCATTCCGAAAATTTTTGACCACATTTACTATTATGCTAAGTTTCACGGTTTCCGAGATATTGATCATTTTAATAGGTTTTTTTTGTAATTTTTCCTTATGTCCGTGATACGAAAAACCCCTTAATTCAAGTATTAATTTAAATAAAAAACAGTGTTTTCTTGCATGACTTGAATCACTATGAAATAAGGAAGCTACATGCCATTTTTTTTTCCTTACAAAATTGGTTTTTCCATACTTGGTGAAAAACAAACGCGGGGTTCTCTTAGTATGGAGAAAGTAACTCTTGCGCGTTTACTCAAAAAGTTGTAAGGAAAAAAAAATGGCATGTAGCTTTAAAACTTCCTTATTTCATAGTGATTCAAGTCATGCAAGAAAACACTGTTTTTTTTTTAAATTAATACTTGAATTAAGGGGTTTTTTGTATCACGGACATAAGGAAAAATTACAAAAAATCCTATTAAAATGATCAATATCTCGGAAACCGTGAAACTTAGCATAATAGTAAATGTGGTCAAAAATGTTCAGAATGACCCTTACTATCATCCCTTAAAACCCCTACACCCGACTGCCAAACACCCTGTATATCCGTAAAGTCATCGTCAAAAGTAACTG
Source organism: Acleris laterana (assembly GCA_963966035.1). Taxonomy (NCBI): domain Eukaryota; kingdom Metazoa; phylum Arthropoda; class Insecta; order Lepidoptera; family Tortricidae; genus Acleris; species Acleris laterana. Next base: position 12,676,383 of record OZ014461.1, read on the forward strand.
ATCACTTTAGTACCTTGTCGCTTTACTGTGTCATAAGCAATGCCAACAAGATTGACGAATTTAATGGGATTTAAAGTGCAAAACAAATGTTTTCACGATTTTTTGGTAAGTATTTAATGAATAAAATTTTATGTTCGATTGGGTTGCCAGCTCCTGGCCTAAAAAGTCTCAATACCAACTGCAAGTTATAGTAGTACGCCAACAATCCGTAAGATGTCGTTAGCGGCCTAAAAAGTTGGCCATTATAGTACATTTACTTTATACTAGATGGCGTTACGAAAAAGCGATGGCGCATACGTACGTAAACTTGCAGAGGTGAGGAAAGGAAGTGGGGAGGGAAGAAGTTGAAATGCTCGAGGTCATTGAGACGGGGTACGCCCTTAAGTTGGCCTTTTGGTACATGGTGATTGGTGACTGCGGGGGTTCGAACTCGTTACCTTACGATCACGAGTCGACCCCCTAAGCCACTAGGCCACCGACGCCCTCATTCGGAAATTATTCACATATGTACAGTCAACCAATTTGATTTCTAGGCCACTTTGGACTATGTTAAAGTGACGTTGTCAACCAAAACGTAAGAGACTCCCTATGATTTGGTTTACAACGTCACGTTGACAAAGTCCATAGTGGCCTAGGAATCAAATTGGTTGACTGTACATTTCGATGATTCATTTTTATTTATATAGTGGACATTACACAATTGCGTCTATTTACATACTTACCAAAACAAAGTGGTGGGGTGCAACTCAAACTAATATTATAAATGCGAAAGTGTGTCTGTCTGTCTGTTACCTCTTCACGCTTAAACCGCCGTACCGATTTAGGTGAAATTTGGTGCAAAGATAGTTTGAATCCTGTGAAAGGACTTAGGACAGTTTTTTCCCGGAATTCATCCTCTAAGGGGGTGAAATACTAGAAGGTGAAAATTTGTATGGAGCTACGATATAAACGAGTTCCACGCGGACGGAGTCGCGGGCAGAAGCTATTGAAAATAAAGATACGATATGGTTATTATAAGTGTTGTAAAGGACTCGAGTTCTGGGAGAACTTTTTATTACGACTCGAACTCAAATGACTCGACTCGACTCAGTACCTACATAGGACTCCCTTTATTGCAGAACTTCCAACCAAGCAAGTCTCGCAAACTAAGCGAGCCTCGCATAGGACTCGAGTCCTTTTTCTGCGTTCAAGTCCTTTAGTGTAACGAGTCGTATTCGAGCCGTATTATTGTTTGAGCCCACCTCACCTTCAACGATGATACATACAGTACAGTTAGTAAGCCGGTGTTGCTCATGCGGTTGTTATAATAATTACATTTTCATTTAGTTATATTTTGTTGTGTTTTAGTGTTATCTATCTTCGCAGCTAGAGTCGTATTGTGAATCTAACAGCGAGTCTAATTTAGAAACTAAAAGTCGCAGTGAAAAACTCTAGTTTTTTCGAAGACTCGTTCAAGCTATAGAGAAAACTCGAGTCGCTGGACTCACGCTCGATAGTTTACTCACGCTCAACATGACTCAGGACTCAGTCTTCGAGTTCACCGAGTCGTCTATTAAGTGAGTCGAGTTTACATTATAATTGGCCTATAGGACTCCAGAACTCGAGTCTTTTACAACACTAGTATTATCATGCATACTCAAAATCAAGATGTGGTGAATAATCTAACGGCATCGCATTTTTTCCGAATACGATCGTAAATCGTGATTTTTGAGGGCAAATTATCGTATCGATGTATACTGAAGCTAACTGAAAAACCGAGATAAATACGAATTTAACCGTGAAAATACAATGCCGCTGAATTATTCACTATACCTACGTTTACTTCCCGTGCATGACACCTTGTCTATTACATTACCATCTCTGTTGAATGTTGAATTCTTATTAATTTATTTAGTGGTGGTGGTTGTAAGAAATAATATACCTAATTAAGGTTGGTATTTTATTTTTGACTATGATTTTTTTTTTTGCCATAGAGAAGACAAACGAGCACACAGGCCACCTGATGGTAAGTAAAAACTGTGACCCATAGACATTCGCATTCACAAGACTGCAATGCAATCCTAAGACTATAAATGCGTTGCCAACCCTAAGGACTAAGATAGACTGCCTCTATTATGCTAGTGATTTCACCGGCTGTCTTATCCCCAAACCGGAACACAACAGTGCGAACACTGCTGATAATGATAAATAATGATAAAATGTTTATTATTTTTCTTTCTTACATAGCTGCAGACAAGACTTGTGTTGTGAGCGAGGCGTTTTCATTCGTGCTACATACAAACCACTCATAGGTTTCTGAAGCGCGTCTTAATGTAAGGAATTGTAATTGCTGTTTATATTAAATACATACATACATTAAATCACGCCTGTTTCCCAGAGGGAGACAGAGACCACTTCTTTCCATTTGCTACGATCTTGACAAATTTCTTTCGCTTCTTCCACATTCATACATCGAGTCATGCACGCACGTCGGTTTCGGGTACTTAAGATTTGCCCCTTTTCTATAGTTTTTTTTCTTTTTTACTTCATTGCTAAATGAGGGTCTTTTTTTTTCTATTATTCAAGTCATAGAGAAAGTGCTTAAAATGTACACAGTTCATAAAGTTTTATTAAATATTAGTAAAGTTTTAGTTGTGCTCTATGAAAGTATCTCCATCATACATTTTTTTATTTCTTGGGGAATAAAATGTCGCATTTAGCACATTAAATAATTTATTATAAACAAGATTACTTAAGCTTCTTGAGTTACAGACCCACAACGACCAGAATTCGCCGTCAAATAATGTAAATGCCTCCGCTCCTTACTGTCAACTACAATGACATTATTGTATTTATCAAAGTGTACATAAAACATGTCATTAAAAACTGTCGTATTATAGACCCCTACTTGTTCCATTACGGAAGTCGAGTTCCCAACGTTGCCTAAACTGGAAATACTTGGATGCAATTGATCAAAGAAATATGCTGTATCATTTTTGTTTGTAGAAAGGACATATTTTGAAAGCCTGGTAAAAACAGCAGGTGAATTGGTACCAGCTGGAATTCTGTAAGTCTTAAAACCGGACTGTCGAAAGTAGATATCGCCAACTTTATCTATAATAAAATAACGAATATGTTCAAATGGGTGAACATTCAACGTCTTAACTTCTCCGTCCTCTATTTTGTTCAAGCTTGCTGACATTGAAAGAGCGTACAGTTTCTTTTTAAATAGAAGTTGTTTTACACGTTGGTTAATAGGTATATACTCTGTTTGATTTGTTACTGGGTTATATTTGATTATTTTGTTATCTCCGTAGTTTATGTAGAGATCGCGAGTTTCTTGGTCAACGGAAATACCCCAAGCGCCTCCAACGCGTACCGTCTTTACAGCGTTGTCGGTCAAATTCAAAGATTTCAGATCTCCGTCCGTGCGGTCGACGTAATAAAGGATGTTCTCTGCTCGGTCCACGTCAATCTGAACTTTAGCTGTTGATAGTGAAAGGGATTCGAAGAGCTGGTCTTTCCCATAGCAAACATCGTTGATGCACACTTCGCAGCCTGATGACTCCAGGCTTGGTGATATAGACAGCAGCAGAAACAAGAAGAGCCTGAAAAATATAATTTTATTGTTATAGTACAAAGAAGCTAAAAACGGGGACTCTCAGGATATCAGTCTCAATATGAGGACCAAGATGAAATGCCTCATATCTTGAGACTATCGACCCGCCCTCGCTTCCCTTCGGTTTACGTGAATATGATATTCACGTTAAATGGGCTGTCTAACACTGAAATAATTTTTCAAATCGGACCAGTAGTTCCTGAGATTAGCGCGTTTAAGCAAACAAACAAACAAACAAATGAACTCTTCTGCTTTATAATATTAGTATAGATTTAACCGTGTAAAATAAAAATAGGAGTACTTGTGATGTCAAGATATTAATGGTGATTTCAGTAAAATTAAAATCGATGAATTTACAGCGATTAAAAATGTCAACAAGATAAATACAATGGTTTTTAAAGAAATAAAAATATTTGGTAAAATCATATCCTCCAAGTTAAGGTAATGAAATGGAATAAAAAAACTCCAGTTTTATTTATGGAGGGATAATTAAGACAAATTTAATCTAGATTGGTTTAAAATTACTTAAATAAAGAGATTCAAAATCAAAACGTTTTACGAGAATAATGATTCGACCATTCGTTGCTTGGAGTGGACATTGAATCATCGTCTAACATTCTCGTATCAGCGAAAGATGTCCATTGCTGGACTAAGGTCGATTGTCTCAGGGATTGTAACCGGTTACAAATAAACCGGTATTTATTTAGGTTAAACCGGTTAATAATTTAGGTTACGTTCGAACGAAATGATTTGGGAACGTTATTTCGAAGCGCTCCCTAACCGGTTACTCTGTGTTTCGATACGGGATGAATGACCGCTGTCGCGCGTCGAGGCGCTGCTGGTGGCTGCGCTATCAATCTAATACCATAGCAAACCAATCCTGTCTCCTTAAACGAGCGGTCATTCACCCCCCACACGGAGGAACCGCTCTCTAACCGGTAAATTGATTTCGTTCCCTGTTTACGCTCCGACATAGAGATACCGGTTAGAGCGGTTCTTGCGAGCGTAACCTTTATTATGGGTTAGGCCCTCAAAGTGCGGCTCTAACCGGTACGGAAAATAAACCGGTTTTCAATCCCTGGATTGTCTTTTCCAAAGATAGCTACATTTTTTTCAGGTCATTTGGATAATCAAGACATTTTGAATTCGGAAGCTGCCTACCCATTTTCCTTTTATATGCGGTTTCAATTAACGTACCTTTTATCCATAGCTCCAGTGGAGAATTTTCCAGATGGTTAAATACGTGTTAATCTTATTATATCGCTGGATGCACTGAAGAAGCAACATAATTTGACCTCAGAGAACATTTACTTTTGCTTATCACAATGTTTTTACCTAAGTTATCTTCACGCTCAATTATATATTTTTTATCAGTAAAAAAATAAAAACAATCACATTTAAGTTTTTTATGCTTCAAGTTGAAATAACCTACACATACGTCATGGCCTCGAGGTTATAACTGGTAGTGACCCTGAACCTTTGAAGACCAAATTGGCATGAAGAGGCAAAGACGAAGCAACTCTACTTTATACAGAAAGGTAGATAAATCAAATTCAGCTCATTATGAGCTCGAGTTAGGTCCCTACCCACGTAGAGCAGCCATGACTGGTTCAGCGTCTATCAGAGTTATTAGCGTTGTGTGCGTACGTATAAGGCACGCACACATACAAACCGCTCAATGTTCTACTGGTGTATCTTTTCTGTCATAGTATAAATAGGAAAGTTTTTTTTTTGTTTTTGTTTTTTTTATGGCATGGAGTAGACAAACGAGCACACAGACCACCTGATGGTAAGTGGAAACTGTGACCCATAGACATTCGCAATCACAAGACTGCAATGCAATCCTAAGACTGCAAATGCGTTGCCAACCCTGAGGCTAAGATGGAAATCTATGCTAGTCATTTCACCAGCTGTCTTATCCCCAAACCGGAACACAACAATGCAAACACTGCTGTTTGGCGGTAGGTTAATGGATAAGATGGTGGTAGCGATCCGGACGGACCCTGCACAAGGTCCTACCACCCGCTTCGTCTCCAGCCCTTAAAAAGTTTATATTACCTATCGCTGCTCGAGATGGGGTTGCATCGACACGTATCACTCTATACTTAACACCTACGGCACGGAACCAAACTCGGTGCATTGCGACCCCGACTTAACCGGCTTGGTGCGTACTGTTGAGGCTAGCTCGCATCGTGTATTATTGAGTTACGCACACACGCAAGCTGCGACGAACTACTATTTATACTACATGTATGATACTGTGGACGAGCAAGATAGCGCTACACGTGCCTGTGGCCACTCAGGTTATAAGACCTCTTTATTAGTGCAAGGTTGTGGTTTTTGACGTTGGAGACCTAGCGGTCCCAGGTTTGATTCCTGGTTTGGGCAAATATATTTGTGTAATGAGCACGAGTATTTGTATTTATTTCTCCATATAAGTATCTTTATCGTTGTCCAGTACTTATTTTAAAATATACTAGGTGACACTTAAGACGTAATACAAAATGTCATTTCCCGAATCTACTCATGATTACAATCAACTATTAATACGGGACCAACTTCGAAAACGTAAACATAAAATCGACGTCTCCATACAAATTGTGAAACCGGCTGATTGCTTTTAGTATGGGAGATTCAATTTTTTTCTACCGATTTCGATATTAGTCCCATAGTAAAAGTTGATCGTACTCATGAGAAGATCCAGAAAATATAATTTTGTATTACGTCTTAGGTGTCACCCTGTATAATTGATACTGTGGACGAGCAAGATAGCGCTACACGTGCCTGTGCTCACTCAGGTTATAAGACCTCTTGGGCGCATGGTTGTGGCTTTTGACGTTGGAGACCTAGCGGTCCCAGGTTTGATTCCTGGTTTGGGCAAACATATTTGTGTGATGAGCACGGGTTTTTAGTATTTATTTTTCTATATAAGTATCTTTATCGTTGTCCGGTACTTATTTTAAATATAGCCGTAAGATAAGGTCGACACCACCAAATATTTACATTCTGTATTTCATACCTGGCAACTAGCAACACTTATCTTTCATAATAATCTATCGAATTATAAATACTGGAATAGTTATTAAACATCCAAAAAATGTTTACTTTCATCCTTTCAACCATATAGGTCGAAAGGTTGAAAGGATAATATTTATCAATAGACGATTCATGAAAATAAAATCGCAATCACTCTAATAATAAAACTTCCATTCACGTAACCAAATAAAAACGGTATGTTTTTCTATTGTTCCGATTGTTTTTAAAAAACAAAGGTCTTATGGAAAACTTTAGTAATAAAAGCAATTGCTTGGAGAAAATAACTTCAGTTAATTGAACAACATGAGAGGAGCAAGTACAATAGTGACTTCAATTATGGAAATCAGGTATATCCATTAGGAAAATTATCTCGAACGACCATAAATTATGAACATGACCGACGAATGATTGTTTCTTAATCCATGTAGTTTGTCTTTTAACATTGTTTTGTGTTGTGTTTCACTTTCTGTTTCTTTACCAAGCGGTTCCAATGGAAGACCAGTGCTGGCTTCACGGCTAGCGAATGCTGAATTGGGACCGTTTTGCAACAATTTCTCTGCCTTGTTCTTTTTGTAATTATGTATTGTTGCGAATAAATGTCTCTTCATCTTCATCATAATTTAAATTAATATTAAACGCCTGCATACTAGATGGTCGCCAACCAGCCCTTCCGGCAGCGTGATCTTGGTCGAGACCAACCGTGTAGACAGTCGTTTCCAGCAAATTTTCGTTTGTCCTTCAGACGGCCATGGTCGCCGAGTGTGGAGGTTGGACCTGTCGGTTTTTAAGCTGCCTTCCCTCTGAGGCGTAAATTGGTAGAGACTAGCGGACCTGTGCCAATATTAACCAATACAGAGTGCATGCGGTCACTTCGAGCGCGCCTTTGGTTTAGATTCTTTTCTCTCTTGGTTGGCTCACATTTTTTTGATTGTGAGGTCAGTTTGCTCGTAGGAAGCAGCGCGTGCACACGTATCTCGAAACAATGGCATCTCATCGCAAACGCGATTTTATCACAGAACTAAATGTCATCGTAGTCCAGTGAATTAATTAGATTTAAATAAATCGGGAAATGTTCTTTAGGCTAGCTTTTCATCCATATCTGTTTCTTTTTTCTTTTCTAATACCTATCAAATTGTGCTCACTCTTTGAAATTTCCAAAGACTAGGAGCCATTTTGGGCGCTTTCAATACGTGTCATGCATTCTGAACACACTGAAGCCGTGGTGGGATCGGCCGACTGTCTGGCCTTTCAACTCCGACGGTCTTAGCGACGAGCACGATAATTAGGCAGCCATATACGTTCGATCTTATCGACAGAAGCTATCAAGATCAGAAGCTGCCAAATTAAAAATGCACGCGCTAAAAGGTGTTTTGTTCGCTTTGACTGGATTACTCAAACTTGCCGCTGCAACTTCGCTCGTTCGCCCGACCATCCGTTGTTTTTGAAAGAATAACTGCACCTCTGGTCGCAGTAACAAAGTAAACAACGAATTGATATATTTTTCTATATCGTCAATATTTCCAGCAATCTTGTCGGTAGCCGACTCAAAGAATAAAACTTTCCTATGGGAATCCCAAGGGACATATTTAATTTCCCCAGCGACAGGGCAAAACCGGACAAGTGCATAACTCGCCTACTGATGTTTCCGTATTTAAAATGAAAAACTAGAAATAAGTTTAACGAAATGGTTCAAGTTCTAAAGAACTCACAATTACCAATATTTCTATATTAATTTAGTAAATTTCTTACAAAGTGTCAATTTTGATCTATATTCTTTTTTGCCTGACCATTTTATTGTTTGTCTTGAAAGGAAGAGATTTTTAACTCAACGTAAATAGCTAATATAATATTTTCTTTAAATAGCTAAGTTAACGTTTTGATGTTTTTACTAGGACCACAGAAATTATGTATAACGTACATGTGGTTTTGTTGTGAGTATATTAAAGGAAGTATGAAAGTGACACCGGTGACTGAAAAGTTGTGTGGAAATCGGTTGTCATGGTATGTGCATGTGATGCTGAGGGATGAGGAAAATATCGTCAGGAAAGTTTTGAGTATGAATGTGGATGAGTATACGAGTAGGGGAAGACCAAAGAAACGATGGACTGTGTGAAAGATGATAAGGCTAGAAAGGGAGTGACTACCGAGATGACTACTAATAGAGAAGTATGGAAGAAAAAACATATTGATGACGATGATGATGACATTTATTTACTTGTTTACAGATTATTTCTACTTCTCCTGTTTACAATTACACGAGGACAAGCCACGATCGCAAAAGTTGGTTGTGACTTATGCTTACACGGCGTTTGCTATCAGAAGACGAGGCTTCTAGCAAACTACAATATATCAGTCAACCCGGTAATAGCTGTAGACCAAACCAACCACATTCTCTACTTCGACGATTACGACGACAGCACATTGAAATTCTTAAGCTTATCGAACCATTCTGTCCATTCCACGGGCTTACGACACGTCAACTATTTCACCGTTGATCAGAAAACGCAAACTCTGTACGTTAATTCCTGGGATAACTTATTGTACAAATACTATCCCGGGTCCAACCACAGCTATAGCTACAATCTCGGAGAACGGTTGACCGCACTCTACTTCAGAGATATTCTGTATGCTTGGATAGGAACTAGAGTGCACACTTTATGGTTAACTCAATTTACTGATGTCGTACCTCTTAAACACTTGCAAGTGTCTGAAATGGTCATAGATAGACGTGGCGATTTTTATTTCTGTGGTTGTACGAGCAATATAAATTGCCATACATATAAACTGAACGCTGGGGCCTCGTTTCCTTACGTGTTTGATAATAGCACGTACTTTCTAGCAACAGATATAAATGACTGTGTTTATTTCATAGACTCTTACAAGACCGCACAACAACGACTACTTTTCGTTCACCAATTAAACTACGATAATGACAAAATAGAAGAAGTAGGTCTTTTCGACCCAATGGAAAACCAAGCAATACACAATGTGCAGTTTGACAGAGACAACAATTTAATCGTTACTCTTCAGCGTATTAAGAACGAAGATGATGATGTCATAGACCACGATAATAATGATAAAGTTTATCAGCTTAAAGAAACCCCGTGGCATTGTGAAGTCAGAAAACAACCCTTCAACGAATATATGACAAGTGGGGAGGCTGCCATTGATCTTATTGAGTCGTGAAGTGGCAGTGGCAGCCGAGGCAGTCGATGATATTATAGGACAGACTTAAAATGAACTCACTCCAAAGAAGATACTTTGGATACAAAAAAAATAGCTTACCTTTTGCTATACTGACAAGAAGGCTTTTATAAGATAGATGGATTATGTTGTGTAGTGCGTGAATGAATAATTCGTCGGTGATACCGCTACACCGCTAACTAACAAATTTATGATAGAGCTAAATAAACCTTACTGTTGTATTAAAAAGGTGCATTTCGCTCCTTACTTAAAATGGTAGTTACGCGATTTTGCAGTTTAACCGACGATTTGTATTTCTAAACTGAAACTAAGTAGTTAACAGGTACACCAGAAATTTCTATATTTGTAATGTTTCAATGTAAAATTCTAATTCTCCTCTCAATGCTCTTGAATGTTTTCGAGAATATTCTCAGTTATTTTGAGAATGTTCTGCAACTTGCACGTTCGAAAAAGAAACTGGTGAATTTCTTTAGGTGTTTGTGTATGTACAATGTTTCTAAATGTACTTAAACCAATAAAAACTCCCATTATTTACTGAAACATTAAACATAGTTTTTTAAAACCTATAATTTCCCAATGACTGTTTCAAAACGCATCAAAGTACTTGTGTCTTTTCAACTAAGCCAGGACTTGTTTTTTTTTTAACTTAGACCCATTTGACTTAAATACATAATGAAAAGCAGCCATCGATACTATTTATATAAACTTAATTAACAATATTTATAACAATAGCACAACGGTCAATACTTCCAAAGAGATCCGGCCATCTCCCAAATTATTTACAAGCACCCTGGAAGAAGTCTTCAAAACACTATCGGCTTCCCGGAACGATAGAAGCATTGTAGTTGGCGGCCAAGGGTTAACCAACCTTCGCTTCGCTCACGACATTGTTTTCTTCGGTCCAACTGCTCATACCACAAAAACTTAGCGCCACAAGCCTTGAGGTTGGACTTAATGAATAGGACCAAAACACAAGTCATGAGCAATAGCTCCTCCCGAGCAGGTAATACATTACGTCGACAAGTACGTCTATCTGGTCCAGCTAGTCTCTCTTAGTAACAGGCAAGGCATGAAAATCCAAAGACGTGTCGATAACGCCTGGAAGAGCTACCTGTTCTATGGAATATCACATTCTCTCAAACACAAACTCGTCGACGTGTGTATTTGGCCGTTCTACGGTGCGTAGTCATGGTTTTTAACCAAAAATCAAAAGTCCAAACTCAAGGTTTGCCAAAGAGAAACGAGAAAAGTAAATTTTAAATAAATAAATAAAATAATAGAATACTTATTACCATATTGACAGTAAAATATGGTACAGACCTATCTATATTACTTCATTTACTAAAATTGTCTAGGTCTATTTGTTTAGAGATTGCTTACATTTTTATAATGTTCTACTAAAACATTTAATTTCTTGATTTTGACTTCATGTTAGATGCGCTCTTTTTACAATCTCAAGAACCAATTAAGTTTGCTTACTTAGTCGAGATAGTTTCCTTTTAAATTCGTTGTAATGTTCTATGCTATCATTTGATCTTATACTTGGCAGGACTTTTTTTTAAATGATAGTTTCTTTTATTCATCGTGTTTTAATGGTAAGTAAAATGTTTAATTTTTTTTATAAACAGCCATTGTTTTTATTTAATGTAACTTAGTGAAGGTTGGTTATCGGCTGCAGGGAATCGGTCCTTATACTTTATAGTGACATTGAAAGACAGACATTATTCCTTAAATAAAAGTCTCAAAGAAGAAAGGAAGAAGTATTTATTAAACTCCATTACGAAAAAAACATCGCTAATAAAACAACAGTACTAGGGAAAGCTGACAAATTCACTTTATAAGAGTTAAGTATAAGTATAAGAGTTAAGTATCTTATTACGTCTCATTTAGAGCTCCTCGATGACTGAATTTTGAGTTTTGCCATGATCGTCAAACTGTTTTGTGATTCTACAACGCTTAGAACTTGCCTTCATATCTATATTTATTAGTTATAAATGGAAAAGTGACTCCGTTTGTTCGTTTATTATGCTTTAACAGCTAAACCATTAAACCGATTTTAGTGAAATATAGAATGATGAAAGCTAAAATGTATGCTTTCCGAGGGAACAGCGCCAGCAGTAAACGAGTTAGACAAAATCTAGTATCTAATAAAAAGATACATATATCTGGGTTTATACCCAGTTAGACAAAAAAGTCTTATGATCTTAAGAATTTATAAAATATTGACTTAATAATTTAAATTTTAAATTCACCTTGTTTCCATCGCAGTAAGCACAGAACTTGCTCCACTTGTATGATTCACTTAAATGAGGAATCTAAACTTGTTGAACCCTTGATAATTAGTATTTATAACCTAATGATATCGTTGTTGCAGTACACAGCATTATTGATAACTTATAAATAAATACGAGAAAGTGATAGTTAAAAGTAACCAAAACAGCAATCCTTACTACACTTTCATTTTATTTATCGGTAGGATAAATGAAATGAAAGTGTTTATAATGTAATGTCAAAATAAACATTCACTTTTTGACATTTATTTTAAAAACTTTTGCAAAAACCGAATGTTTTTTGTATTTTTTGGACATTCCTGAATGTATTAATTCACAAAATCTGTTTTTGATTTCTTGCTCTTTACACAATAGACTGTTTAAGAATGCAGTTCTTATGATCATTTTATCTAGGCGTTATTGGATTTTTAGTCGGCTTACTTATCGAACCTTCCCAATGACCTAGAGCCTTGATATTTGTTCGTGCTACGAATAGGTTCGGAACACATTCTTATAATTAAGGCGATTTAGAAATCGTTAGATATTATTGGAATTTAACGTATCATGTATATGAAACATTGGTGCTCGAGCTACTGCCTAAGGGACTTAAAAAAATATTTTAAAACAAGGTCCCGCGGTTAAATTTAACCTCTTGGCCTAACCGAATCTCTGTTTAATTGCGTTCACTGTGATAACGACGTAAGTAATGCGATATAACAACGCCGTAAACTTTTTTTATGAAATCAACGTAATTTAAATGGTTAACTATGCCAAATGACTAGACAAATTTTTAGTATTAATATCCTATGAGTTAAGCCGCAGACAGACGAACAGACGGACATGGCGAAACTGTAAGTAACGGTTCCTTTTTGACTTTGGAACCCTAAAAACTAACCACAAAGGGTTCCGTACCACGCTAAAAAACACATTACTTGTATGGGGACGCCTTTTTTTTAACTTGCTGTTACAGCGGCAGATACAATACGGAAGGGTTCCGTTATGCCACCATTCGGGTACGGAACCCTAAAAACATACAAAAGATAAACTTACGACCTTGTTCGTCTGTAATCTGTCCTTCTGTTTCCCCAGGTTCTCTCCTGAGATATAGTGCCAAATATCAAAGACTCCGTATAGTTCATTCGACAAGGTTGCGATTACAATGTTACTAAAACAGGTAGGTATTGGGGTCTCATGAGGTTATGGAAGATATTAAGATTGCTATTCAGATTGTTTGGTCGTCGAGATATTAAATAATAAACATTGATAAGTCTACGTATAATACCTCTTTTGTACTCTAAGTTAATTATTCAGTAGTTCGTTGAAGTCATCGAATTAAGAATACTCACTGAATGATTTGAAGAGAGAATACTTTGACAATGGGTATAAGGTACGTTTTAAGGTTTTAATAGTAATAAAATCTTATAATATTCAAACCAAAATCAAATCGTACTCAATAATCATCGATAAGTTAAGTAAAGAGGATATTTTATAAAAATTTAATATTTCTATACTTACTGCCCGCGCCCGGTCGCATTTTTTTTCTCATACAAACCTTTATTGATACCGTAAAACGGGGTGAGTAGGGACACAACCTAAACTAAGTTCTAACTTGTTACAAATAAGAACAAGGATTAAAGTTGCACCCACACCGGAGCTTAACGGTGCGTATGTTACGGTGTCGTTGCGTAAACAAAAGACGGGACCATAGTTTTTGACGCACCGTAATATACTAACCGTTTAGCAGCGTTGTGGTCGCAGCTTAAATAGACAATAACGTTACGTCTAATTGGAAATAATTTCAGTCTTGTAATTAGTAAGATATGCTTCATTTTAGGTTGTATCTCACCCCTTAATCCTTACTCACTCCGTTTTACGGTTATAATAATCTAAAGAAACTAGGATATTTATCCTTCAACAAGCCAAAGATCACAGAAAGCACTCCAAAAGTTTTGAGTGTACATTTTGACTAATATTAGAAATTCGAAAGTGTGTTTGTTACTTTGTTTCATTTTCATCGGTAAACACATTTGAATAAAAATTGATATATAATTATGTAGATTGTCATACGGATATATTCTGAGGATTTTCAGAAATCTGATACATACTAGTGAAATGAGAAAGGCTACTCGACAACAGATGGCGCTACCTTCCACTATTATCCATAATTCGGTAGTTTAAATCAAAAATGTGGTAGTATTTTATCCGTACTTTTAAAAGTTACCTAATTAGACGCAGTACGCATTAACTAAAACATCCATCAACATCCTTTTTGTATTATCATCGTACATTCATATGATCATGTTGTCTATGTCATTATTCCAGATTTATCCACCTTGTATTGGTGGCAATACCAAGCTTAGGTTTGGTTTTGGCTCAAACTGGCTGCGATCTATGCATCGACGACGTATGCTATGAGAGCAATTTGCTCTTTGATTCTCTGGCGATTTCTACTGCCCGCCAAGTTACAATAGACCGAACAGAAAACAATGTCTACTTTGTCGATCAAAATGGCGGTGCCCTTAAATCCTTCAATTTAGCCAACAACACCATGAGAACGATCCGTAAATCAGGCATTTTTGGAATTGCTGTTGAACAGAAAACCCAAGATCTATACATCAATAACAGAGCAAGGTTATTCAAATATAACCCGGTAGCGAACAAAACCACTGTAATTCGCCTGGATCGTATATTGGAAGAACTTTATTTCAAAGACAAACTGTACGGTACTCTGCCACAATATTCAAGCCTATATCTAGTGGAAGAGGGCAAGGTGAAAAACTTTCCACCTTTAAGTTACAATTTTAAAGATAAATAAAAATAAAATAAATAAATATAAGGGAACAATCTCACACCAATTGACCTAGTCCCAAACTAAGCTCTAGGCTTGTACTATGGGTACTAGACAACGATATAAATACTTATATAGAGAAATATATACTTAAATACATAGAAAACATCCATGACTCAGGAATAAATATTCGCACTCATCACACAAAATGATCAAAGATGTGCGCAATTTGATCATAGACAGACGTGGCGATTTCTATTTTCGACAGCAAGGACTAAAGACGTATAAACTGTCTGCTGCTAGTAACTCAACTGCTTTGTTTTTTGAAGGTGAATGGTACGTCCATGCAACTGATAAAGACGATGTTGCATATTTTATTGACCGATTTCACCGAACTATTTCGAGAATTAACTATGAGACTGACCGACTTGTAAAAGTAGGCGATTATGATGCTGTTATGGATGGATTATTATTTTTCCATTTTGATAAGAATAATGACATTGTTGTTATTCAAGGGGTCAATGATAAAAAAATGCATTATTTGACCGCTACTTCGAGAACTTGCATTTTAAACACAAGACACGATTCTTCCCAAAATGATAATTGAGGTTGAACATAAATCTACTTTGAAATTGAAGTCATAAACCAGTTAAAAATATACTGTTTGTTTTATTTAATAGGACACCTTATTTTTCTGTGTATTTTTATTAGCTTGTATTTTTTAGTTTGTATGGTTATGCAAGAGTAATTTTCATTATTAGTTAAAAGTCACTATGCCTTCAATTTCTTCTCAATATATCAGTACACCAGTATCTTTGCAAGCATCTGGGAGTGAACCAATAATTTTCTTTATTGTTAGTGCCGTCAGAGTCTGCATAATCATAAAGAAACTTGTATCAGAGAATGCGCTGATATTACGATATTTCACTTAACTGTATGATCACTGTATGCCTTGAGCTCCATTTAATATAAAAAAGATTCACCAACATCATCTTGAAGTTAAACATAATCGTGAACGAGCCTCAAAGCCCACTTACCAGGTGGCCAATTGCCTGCTTCATTCCATGAAAACCATCTGTATTCATGATGAGGTCTCATCAGCTTACTCACCAAAACATATCAACGCATTCATAACAGTAAGTCACTATTGGCAATCTGCTGGTACCAAGTCTGCCCTTCTTGGAAAAAAGGACGTATGTATCATAGAACCGCGCAAATTTTACTTTGACTATCAAATTGCACATGTATCCTTTTTGTTTAGAAGGGCAGAAGTGACTATTGACTACCTGACACTTTCTCCACGTACTATTGATGGTTAACAATCCGAAAAAAAGTGTTTTATAAAATTCTAGAGTATTTTTAATCATTATAGAAATCTTTTGGGGAGGCCTTTATCAAAAAATATGGTATTTTTTTATTTGATGATGCATATAATTTATTATTTTACACAGTATATACAAATCCAAAGCATCACAATAAAGAACAATCCTAAGCCTTTAGATTAGTAGTAGAGCCAGGCTGTGAGCTGCGGAAGGACGAGGTTCTGTGCAGACGTAGGCCAGAAACCTGGTCACAGAAGCTGCCAGGTGTACCAGGTGTTCCAGGAGTCGGTGGGTCTGGTGGAGGGCAATTTGATGACCTGGAAACAAATATCTTTCAGTAGGATTTGGGGCCTACTCACATTGCGTTTTCCGGGTGGGTAGGCCTCCAACAAGGTAGACCGACTACGTGGTTAAAGTAGGATTTAAAACCGGTCTTTTTTGCAAACCTTGGGGAGGTCTATCTCCAGCAGTGGACGTCTTTTGTCTGAAATGACTATAATGATGATAGTTTTACCCGTAGAGTTCGCTAGCGCTCGTCAATGGCGTGTCTACCGGCTCGATGGCGTCCAGTTTCTTGTGGTCTATGACGTACTTCTGCTTGCGTACATCGTATCTGCAAAATAAAATAAATAATATAAAAGTTTTAAATTAAGCTCTACATACATGGACTTAAGAGTTTGTAGGTAGATAAATAAAAACTTAAAATAGAAAAATCCAAGAGTAATCCGTATTGAATATGGAATATTTCCACCTCCCTTGGTTCTTTAGTAATCGTACCACCAATTTGTAACCACTGCTGAGATTTATTTTATCACTGAGAACTACGAGTATTGCGAATAAAAATTCTCAGACTAAACCAGATGCAAACATTGATAACAACACGTATGAGATGAGGTATGATGATGTTGGTGGTAACAATGTATATTTATAAAAGACCTAGAAGCTTAAAACATCAGTAATATGTACACATTTTAATACTTGCACTATAAGAAGTAATAGTCCTAAAGGTGTGGAAAAACGCATACCGTAAAATGTGCCTACTTTGCTCCCCCACAATAATTATGCTCCATGATTATATTGAGGTAATCTGTATTGTAAATCATTCTATTGATTTAATTCACTGCGCGGCTCGATGTATACGGTGTGTTACCAGCACCCTGGCTTTTTTTAAAGTAGGTTAAAATAACGTATATCTGTAACGTTACTATGACATTAATTTAATTAATAAACACATTTTCAGGCTTAGTTAAGTTTCGAACAAAATGTTAATTGCCAGCAATGTAAAGTACAGCCATTTGACAAGACTAAGTGTAAATGACAGTCGACGGATACTTTGATTATTATGATCTGCCCCCGTACCACATGCCTTGTACTAAGCAACAGCGATACTGATATCGATGAACACGCAGCACATGCACTACATTTAAAAAAACAGTATCTAAGAAAACTAATTATGAAGTCGTTTTAATTATTTTTTAATTGATCATACTTGCAAACAATAGCTAAAGCAACATACTATTGGCAGTTTTAATAAATGCCTGCATACCGGTAACACACTGTATACATCGAAACTTTTTAGATTTTGATTTATAAGTAACAAACGAAATATTCACTATGGAGCATAGTTACCCGTGGGGGAGCAAAGTAGGAACATTTTACGGCAGCTGATATTAATATGTAGTTATAAAACACTCACTTCACGACAGAAGGAAAACGGTATCCCCACACCACTTCCCGTGGCGTGTAGGATGTTTGACTCTGCGTGAAGGTACCCATGGAAGCTGAGGCTCCCTTCAGGCCGACGGTTATCTCAAAACTGGAAGAGAGATTTCATTTCAAGTTATTTTAATGGCTTGGAATAGGCAACCAAGCACGCCTACAACCTAGTGGTAAGTAAGATCTGAGACCCATAGACATTTGAATTTGCAAGATTACAATCTCAAGATTTCAAATGCGTTGCCAACCCTAAGGGGTAAGATGCCAGTCAATTAACTAGTTGTCTGTTCTCCTTTTTTTTATAGTCTAAAAGAAGATGTAGTGACTAACATTGGAGAGGGCATGCTTTGATGGTTCGGTCATTTAGAAAAGATTGATGAAGGAAGATTGACAAAAGAGATATACAGGGTGAAAGCGAGTGGAAGAGGTGGAAAGGGCCGCCCTAGGCGTACTTTTCCGAAACAAATACTCAAAAAGGGCCGAATATTATGTACCTGAAACAGACGTGCATGCATGACTCGATGTATGAATGTAGAAGAAAGATAAGATTTATCAGGATCGTAGGAAGTGGAAAGAAATATTCTCTTCCCTTCATCGAAACTCAACAATGCGAACACTGCTGCTTAAAAGTGGTATGAGTTATAGGATAACTTTACTAATTAGGCTAACTTTTATTTAAAAAAATATACTTCTTACCAATAGTCTTACCTAATATTCTGGATGTCCTGGGGCGTGTACATGAACAGCGGGCTGGTGGCGTCGATTTCGTGGACCAGGGTCACCGGCCATAGGAGGAACTGGCCCTGCTGCAGTGAGAGACTCCTCGTGTAGTAGCGGATTATCTCGCCTTCTTTCGTTCTGTTCAATTAAAACTTTGTGGTTATCAATGATTTATTCACCAAAATCCGTATGGTTTCCGGGTCAGAATAGTGCCACTCCATTTCTTTTCATGATTTTCGTAAGAGGAAATTAAGGGAGTTAAGTTAGTTATTAAGGGGTACTGTTAGGCGATGGGCTTGCAACCTGTCACTAATACGCTGGTAAACATCTTAGCCTAATTGAGCAAATTGTGGATACAGAATTTTATTATGAACAAGTTTTTAGAGTTGTAGGTAATTCTGTAGCTCTGCCTACTCCACTCTGGGAACGAAGACGTGAGGGGATAAAATGGTCAGAAAAAATATCTAATGACCGAGTGATGAATATAATAAATGAAAGTAGGAATTTACCAGCAACAATAGAAAAAAGAAGAAGAAGAATGAGGAGATAGAGAGAACATGGGACGGTTTCAGTACATTTTGACAGAACCAGTTTCAGATGCTGCCAAATTAGTTCATAGGTTTTTGAACAAGAAATCCTTCCGCCTCCCTTTCTTCTTTGAATTATATTTATTTGTAAGTTTTTATCGTTTTGTCCAACGAGGCTGTCGTTATCAAGCTTGATCATAGTCCTGAGTTTTTTAAAGTTGTAGTTATGTTTTAGGTTAATTTATCATTGTGTCTTTTGTTACATTCGCGATGTAAGTACTTAATAAGTGTCAAATTAAAAACACTCAAAAACCGACGTACGGCATGAATAGGTTAATTACTTTAGAGGAAGTGAAAATTGTATATCTAGTCCAGTGCAGCTGACGTAGTTTATTACATATTATATTTAATATTTAGTGCACAGAAGTAAGTACAAATGGCGGACGTAATTCCTAACGGCATTTTCTAAAAGTACCCCAACGTTCCAGTCTCTGACTGTCCCATTGCAAGGCCAGCGTGACAACATGTAGGTATGAGTAAGCTGTGCTAAAATAAAAAAAACAACTCTGTGTCTACTGTTGACATCATTAGTAAATCCTTCATATAGGAAATACAATAATGTTCTAAACGAAATTCTAAAGAAATCGTTTCAGAAATCGATATTATTGATTGGAATATTGGTTACCTGAATGTATTGATGAAGTGCGCGGTGAACGCAGAGCTGATGATGTGGTCGTAGTTAAGGTCCCAGGCCCTGATCATCAGACAGAGGCGACCGTCCCGCATGCTGATCTGAAACATACGTTTTTACCTACGGAATTTAATATTCATGATATCCAAAATGTACTGAAACCGTCCCATGTTCTCTCTATCTCCTCATTGTTCCTCTTCTATTTTCTACATCTATTAGTGAGATCCTGTAATTGGCTAACGGTTTCCTATTTTGTCTATTATTCTCATTGTATATCTGTATTCTCATTGTATTGTATAGCTGTTGGATTGCCTTAACATAAATAAATAAATAAATAGTCAATTACGATTCACAGATCTTTTGAAATGGCTGGAACAAAATTATTCTACTCGATAAAGTCATATTGCTTTTGACATGATATCGTTTAGTCTTCAACTTGACCACTATTACTGGCAAGTAAATAAAAGCTATCGTAACGTATTGACAATACGATAAGATGTCAAAACCAATAAGGTTTTAGCAAGTACTTCTAGATAATAGAGCCCCAATGATGGTTCGTTGAAGTAGAACATAATACATACTTTTAAAATTAATTAAGTATTACCTGTTCAACACATCTATTATGTATAATAAAAATTAATGCCACTTTTCGTTGTAATTTGCTGAACGGATTTGTCTGATTTCTTTTTTGTTGTGTTTGTTATTGTCAGGAAGGTTTATATGTAAATAAAAAATAGAAAATTCCAACGGGAACGGGAAATTTGCAGCGGGGCGAAGCCGCTGGCAGGCAGCTAGTAGTAAAATAAATAATGACAGCAAATATTTGCCCTTACTTGATTTGACTTTGAATTCGGGTGTTCGTAGAAGAGTCTATGAACTAGACAAAACACACCTTCATTTCATTTATCGATATTTTTTTAAATATCGTTTCTTTAATCTTTATTATGTAATGGTAACAGATTGAACTCACCACAGCCTTCTTGCTGAAGCCAACGCCATCTCTGGACATTTTCTCGGGACGCGTGAGCTTCGCGTATACCACGCACGTCAGCACGCCGGAGAGTCCGGTTCCGAGGATCAACTTTAAGGAGAACAGTGGCGTTACAGATTCAGAAAAATTACAAACATTAGCGGAGTTCGCTCTTTTTCCTTTTTTTTTGTATAGTCACGGAATGAAAACAATCGTCACTTTCAACCTTAAATGCAGTGATATAGAATCGAAAAGTGACGAACCTTTTTATACCGTGTTTACTTTATAAAAACTGTAATCATTCACATGCAGTCCGGGGGCGGCATTTACAATATATTGTAAATATTAAATCATTAAATATAACTTACATTATGGTGATCGAACCAGTAATGTACAAGGACCAATGATGGACACTTGATTCTTATTTGACAGAACATAAGGATTATTTGCAACAATCAACTTAGGACAGTGTATGCAATTTGAATTAAGAGTGAAGTGAACATTACAGGTGATTGTCAGAGTGTATGTCATTGGTGCTGTCACCCTAGGTTAAGTATTTTGTAACTAACACTATGGACTGAGTCTGAAATAAAAGATTTGAATTTATCATCGGTATCGGGGGTTTTATCAATATGAAATCTATGTTTGAAAATTGCAAGTGTCTTACTAGTTTAAAATCGATTGTTAATATTTATCAAACAGACAAACCAGAATAGGAGGACTGTGATGATGATCGTGGTAGTATACGATGTTGGATTATTTACGTTAAAACGGGGTGAGTAGAGATTAAAGAGTGAGTAAGAACCTAAAAAAAAGCATATTTTACTAATTATAAGACTGAAATTATTTCCAATAGACGTAGCGTGATTGTCCATTTAGTACTTGTTCTTATGTGTAACAAGTTATGAGTTATTTTAGGTTGTGTCCCCATTTACCTCTTAATTCCTACTCACCTCGTTTTACAGTTCTACCACTTGGCCTTTATTTTACATTGGTAGTATCTACATTCTACTTACAGCATCACAGTAAAATCTTTGAATTATATAATTATACGGTACCTGCATAATAAATAAAAATATTGATTCCGGACATTCCTCGTCTATCGTCCGATCTCCGAATCCAATCGTTGTCTGAAATCAAACGAAAATAATGTATTAAGTAGTATTAATAAAAAAGAGCTTATACATTTACCCCATTATCAATAAACTCACTCTAAACCTGTTTAAGTTAATGTATACGTGGTCCCTTTCTGTCCAACTCAAATATCATAATGACAGACAATGACATAGCATATTTTGAGCACACTTTAGTTATTGTGCGTTCATAAATAGGCTTAATTTTCGATTTTTCACATGTCATATAAACTTAGTAACGTTTTTCGCAATTGATATTTAGTATAATACCAAGTGGGTAACTAACAAGAAACGGTTTTTGATCGCTTTGATTCCACAAAAATGTACTTGAATCTGGAGAACTATGGGAAAACTATAACTATATTTTTAGGGTGGTAGGACCTTGTGCAGGGTCCGTCCGGATCGCTACCACCATCTTATCCATTAACCTACCGCCAAATAGCAGTGTTCGCATTGTTGTGTTCCGGTTTGGGGATAAGAGAGCCGGTGAAATGACTAGCATAGAGGCATTCCATCTTAGTCCTCAGGGTTGGCAACGCATTTGCAGTCTTAAGATTGCATTGCATTCTTGTGAATGCGAATGTCTATGGGTCACAGTTTCCACTTACCATCAGGTGGCCTGTGTGCTCGTTTGTCTACTCTATGCCATAAAAAAAATAAAAAAATAAAATAATAATGTAGATACATACAGTTAAACTATCTATCGCTTTCACACTACATGCCGGCCTAGTATGGCTGCGTCTATATCGCGTGTCAACTGTGGATAAAGCATCCGTCACTTTTTGACACATGTACTTATTTACCTGTCAGAAGGTGACGGACCCCTGGTATAACAAATATACTGACAGACGTCAGAGACAGACAGCGATAGCCGAGTACTATTAATACTAGTGTTACTATAAAAATGTATAATGTTACAAAAATGTACTTAAGCATTACTCTCGTTTCCATTCGCTTCACGATTGGGTAAAAAGGAAATAATTTACTTCAATTGAACACAAAAACAAGTTATGAGCCGGGACATCAAAGACAGTAATTTGACAATCAAGGTCAATCGGAGCCGCATCCTGACATACAGACAGACCGACAGGATATGGAGTAAGATTGGTGACAGTGAAGTAAATTGGCGGTCAGTACCCTTACCATGAGTTACAATTACCGTACTCGGTAGCGAGTCGAAGCTCTGTCCCTCGCAGACCTCGCAAGTTTCCTTATTTAGTGCAAGGGACAGAGTGTTCGACTCGCTGGCGAGTACGGTAATTGTAACTCATGGTAAGGGTACTGTTATGTTTTAAATGAACATTTACGGTATGCTACTAAAATGTTATTAGGGATCAGATATTTTTTTTATAAGGGGTTGACATTCTTACACCAATTGACCTAGTCCCAAACTAAGCTCTAGGCTTTGTACTATGGGTACTAGACAACGATATAAATACTTATATAGAGAAATATATACTTAAATACACAGAAAACATCCATGACTCAGGAACAAATAAACATAAACATAAACATAAGGGGACAATTCACACCAATTGACCTAGTCCCAAACTAAGCTCTAGGCTTTGTACTATGGGTTCTAGACAACGATATAAATACTTATATAGAGAAATATATACTTAAATACATAGAAAACATCCATGACTCAGGAACAAATATTCGCGCTTATCACACAAATATCTGCCCTTACCGGGATTCGAACCCAGGACCACTAGCTTCGCAGGCAGGGTCACTACCCACTTGGCCAGCGCGTCGTCAAATAAAGTAAAAAGATTCAACTTGATAATACGCAAAAATGCGAGCAAAAATAGATGTTAAAATTATTTTATTTCATTATTTTCTGCCTGAATCATTTTAGGAACAAGTTGACGTCTGACTAAAGTATTAATTAATGAAATAAATATAATATAGATCTGACGTCATAAGCCAATACGCAGTAACTAACACAAACCTCCTGTAGTAATATCAACCTTATAACGAACAGAATAGAGTTAAATCTGCTATCGGGATTGAATTTAAGATACTACTTATTAGGTTAGGAGGGCAGAGATGTAGGTCATGAAATAAAATGTCTAGTAACATCTTTTGCGAGCGACTTCGTCCTCGCCGAAGTAATTTATCGATATTCCCTCAGGAAGTAACCAATTTTCCGGGATTAAAAGTACCTTAAGTATTTGACCCAGATCCTTTTAGCCGTTCTGGTGTTATTAAACAATAAGCATCCAAACTTTCGCATTTATAACATTAGTAAGAAAAAGTAAGATAAGAAGTACCTACTAGCTTTTGCATGTGACTCTGTCTGCATAGAAGTAATTTTTGGAAACTAACCAATTTTACGGTATTCAAAGTGGCATATGAGCTATTCAAGACTTTATCTATCTCTGTAGCAAATTTTATCTAGATTTGTTTAGCCGTTCTAGCGTTATTGAGTAACAAACATTAACTAGTAAGTTTTTTTCATAAAATTAACACCAACTATCATCAAATATCTTGAAAAGAAGTAAGTAACAAAAGTTTAGTAAAAGTGTAGTAGTAGTAGTAGTAGTAGTAGTAGTGGTAGTAGTAGTAGTAGTAGTCGTAGTAGTAGTAGTAGTAGTAGTAGTAGTAGTAGTAGTAAGTCTAGTAGTAGTACATGTTTTAACAAAGGATTAACAATTTTATACCTGAGCCTCCACCGACGCCAAGAATATAGTCACAAAATCCTTCCCTCCAGTGATGCAAGGTCTCTTGGGAGGGTCAGGTTCGAAGTCGTAATGAGCCAGGGCTGTGATGTACCAGAAGACCGCGAAGACCAGCCAGATGGCGAAGTGGACGACCACGGTGCCTATGACGATCCAGCGCCAGCGAAGGTTGATCTGAAATGAGGAATTACCACTCAAATATTAGGTTTGAAATTGGCGTTTTATATGGAGAATTTTATGAAAATTGTGATTTTCATACATTTCATTTTGTGGATTATTTAGTAACGTCAAATGCAAACCAAACAAAATTCTGTCAGGAATATAAGACACCTTTTAGCTATATTATACATATCTTTATTACTTTAAAATAGTTAACTTCATAATACTTTGCGTAATTGAAACACTTGAACTCGCAGCACATGAAAAGAGTTGAGTGCACACTTTCCAAACTTAAACAATTTTTTTTGTAATAATCTTGAATCAAAAAATAGTTTAGTATTTACACTGAATACTGTTATGTGTAATTCATTAGTATCTTACAAAAAACAGTCATTTACCATTTCTCTTTTTAAAATAGATGACGAGGAAGACAAAGACAAACATTACAATGCAAACAAAGATAAAATCGTAACTCCTAACCGGCTGACAATGTTACTCCCGACGGTCTTGCAAAGTGACAAATGATTTATCTATATAATATATAAAAATTAATGTTTGTCTGATGTCCTTTATAGAATTGTAAACTATGCATTTGATCATGTGATGATCTTCAGCAAGGTCTGTGTATATTGGGTCCTTACCTATGAAATTGGTGTTTTTTTTACGTGTTTTATACTAACTCTTTTCATGTGTTGCGAGTTCAACTGTTTCAATTACGCAGAGTTTGATGAACCTAACTATTTTTACGTAATTAAGATATGTATAATATAGCTTAGAATTATCCAATATTCCTGACCGAATTTTGTTTGGTTTGCATTTGAAGTTACTAAACAATCCGCAAAATTAAATGTATGAAAACCACCGTTTTCATAAAATATTCCATATAAAATGTGAATTTCATAGGTAAGGACCTAATATTTGCAATTAACTAATGTTGCATTACAAATATTTTAGGACGTTTTTGGCCTAGATGGTAGTGATCCTGCTATTGGTATCGGGTTCGGTTCCCGTATTTGTGTGACGAGCGCGAGTATTTGTTCTAGTATTTGTTCTAGTCTTGGATGTTGCCTATATATATAAGTATGTTGGTCGTTGCCTAGTACCCATAATACAACCCTTGAGCTTAGTTTGGGCCTAGATCAATTTGTGTGACATTGTCCTTCAATATTATATATTTGTATAAAATTAAGCTTTGTGCTTTTTGTAACTTATTTACTTAAACCGATTTAAACCGTAAAACACCTTAAGCAGTTAAGGGTAGAAGAAGAGTTATAAGGAATATGGATAGATTTTTTTAATCGAATTTCGTAACTAAATATCAAAATACCGTAACAGAGACCACCAAAAGTGAAATTAAAATTAAAATATATGTCAATAAATACGGATAATAGCTTGTATTATCCGTTTTAAACTGCTAATTAGGCAGGGATTAGACACAGAGATTCAATATGTACTGTGACGTTTTTTATAACAGGTCGGCCAAATAAACTCAATGTTCAGTTCTCAGTTGCTAAAAAGAGATGGGAACAAATCTTTGTTAGCTTCTTGGTTCTTGGATATTTTGATAGCTATACAAAAAATGATTTTTCTGAACTGTTTGTTACGTGGATTAACGTTTATTGAAGCTGTCAAAAAAAGTTGCACATTGCGCAAAAAAACCTACAGTTGAAGTGAATCCGAAATTACCCCTGTATACAAGACTGCCGAACAAAATTTAAACTCCAGTAAATGAACACTAACACCACAATATCATGGTCTCCAACTTTGTGGAGGTGTTAGAAGTTGGAGTCCAAGATATGGTGGTAGCTTTTAACACTTACTGCTTTTTAATTTTGCACGGTAGAAGATACAAGATAAGTTTACCAGGGTATGGAAGGTGTCATTGAGCAGCCGAATCCTCTCGAAAGGCACGTTGGAGATGAGAGCCACATTTTCGCCGCCACTTTTGGATACCAGCCGTTTGGGGAAATCGCCATATGCTGACCGGTTGCGGAGGGGAGGGGGGTTGCGGTTGAAGCTGAAAATATTTTAGAGAAAAAAAATGGAGATCTTAAATAAACACACAAGCCTATAGAGAAAAGTCTTTAAGACTGCACCGAGCACACATCGAACGTCCAGTGGCGCTGTCGTTACTATTATTGTGTTTTCTAATTAACTAAAGAATTTCCTTGCAATCAGACGATACATTTTTGTAGCGCAAGGAAAAACATAATTTATGGGCTACGTAACAAACTTTAATAACAATTACCCTTTGAGTAGTCAGCTTAACGGGTGAAGGTGGCCACTTTTGTGCGTTAAGTTGATAACTCGAAGGTGAATTCGTATTAAACTATGTGATATACCCTATAAGTTGTGTTTTTATTTGTAGTACAAAAACCTACCGGCCAATTTCAAGAAAATACTTTAGTTTGATAGAAAACACAATAATAGTAATGAAGGCGCCACTGTACACCCGGCATACGCTCGGCACAGTCTTACTTAAGTCCTATTGGCTATTGAGATTGAAAAATTGTAAATGCATTACTAACCCGAGTACGGGGATTGGATAAATCCGACCTTAGTAAAGTTTTAAGAAGTATTCGCTTTCTATTTTCATTTTAGCATAATTTTGTTTTAGTTTTAAAACTACCATAATGTTGTTACTCAATTATTATAATCTTGTTATAAGTTAGAAGTCGTACTTACGTGTTATGGGCTATTGGAGTATTTTTCTCAAACTTATCAGCAACTGGCTTGTTAAACTTATAGACGACTGGCAACACCTTCTTCAAGTTCAATGAAGAATCACTTTGCGTAATGATAATCTTCGGCAGCGTTTGAGATAATTTCCTAAGCCTTTCAGACCTCATTTCTGATGCTACAGAAGTAATACTTTCAGTGTTATCCTTACCTAATTCATTTTCCACTTTGAAATCAGGTTTAGGTATTTCTTTAAATACATTATTATTAACTTTTATTGTTTCGTATATCGGGTCAGGTTCATCATTAACGAAAGGAAGCTCCTTCATTTTATAATTGTTGCACTCGTTGAAACCATTTGTTTTCAAATACGTCAAGCATTCATCGTACATTTTATTTATTTCTTTGAATTCTGTGTCTTTAATCACTGGTTGTTCTTCCATCCTTTTCCCGCTATTTTCAAATGATTTGTTATCTCTTTTAACAAATCTTTTTCAAAATTCTCTATCTTGCCCAAGTTCAATGACACGAATCGAAAACACGAAAAATCTGGAATACTTCAAAATACCAAAAATGCACGCGTATCAAATTTAACCATCGCAAAAATGCATATTTTGACCACTAAAGATGACACTTTCCCTGAATAACAACAACTTGACAGTACTTTCCGCAGGCGTCTGCTATCGCGGCGCGATCGTCTTTATCTCTGTTATCAGTACTAATTGAGAGCTGAGCCGGCCTTGTTGGAAACTGGGGGAACCTAAAACGATTTCTTACCATTATAAGTTTGAGCTAGGTTGAAGCTAAAGCTTAGGAGAAATTACATTCTGCTCAAGAAACTAGCAGTCGTACAGAATCTAACGTCAGTACCATCAAGTTTCTCTTTCTGTCTACTTGATAAGTAGATTTAGGGCCTGTTTCACAATCGACAAGTAAATTTATCTGTCACATAAAGTTGTCTCTCTCCTTGTCTATTTTCAAGTGTACGACAAAGAAAGGGTTAAACTTATCCGTCAAATATCCTTTACTTGTCGATTGTGAAACAGGCGGTTAGTTTATTGTCTAAACGTCTGCAAGGACTACATTGGGACCTTAAAGGACACCTGGTAAATTTTTAATTACGATTGATAATCTATGATGATGATGATGTTGGTGATGATGATGACGATGATAATGATGATGACGATGATGATGATGATGATGATGATAATTAATAATATTAACCCCTCGGACGTCGGCGTCACGCACGTTCCATACTAAATGTATGAAAGTTAAAATCGCCGACACTCCAGGAATTAATAGACAGAATGCAAATATTGTTAGTTAGTATCGATTTGCCGAACAAATAATTATTTTACCATTTGAATAATATTACATTACTTCGGATGGACACAGGTTTTTTTGAACCGGAATTAAACGAAGGCGCGACCGCTAATTCTTTATTTAAGGGACATCTCGAACTCTTAAGTTAAAATGTCTACAAGAACAACGTGTTTCAGAATCGTCGCACGCGCAAGACTGAATGCCAGCGCTTGCGCATGGCGCAGTTTAAGTGCTCATTATGCGGCTCCTCGCTCCAATTTACGTCACTTTGCTGTTTACTGTTTAGCGATGATTTAGTTCTGTAGTGACTGGATTCGTGTTTAGAATCATGTCTTCGTTTAGAAATGTATGTCGTCATTGCTTTGAAAAAACCTCGAATCTCATATTTCGTCAAGAGAATTCATTTAAAACTCTTACATATCGAAATATTAAATACGAGTTTTTAGGGTTCCGTAGTCAAACTGCGAACCCTTATAGTTTCGCCATGTCCGTCCGTCCGTCCGTCCGTCAGAGCGTCCGTCCGTCCGCAGCCTAGCTCAGAGACACTTAAAGCTAGAAAGCTGTAATTTAGCATCAATATACATATTAGTCACGCCAGCAAGGTAGGTAGTAAAATAAAATCTTGAAAAAAATAATTATGTCCCCTACTCGTAACGTGGGGATGATTTTTTTTTTCTCGTCTACCCCATAGTGCGGTGTGTCGTTGGATAGGTATTTCAAAAACATTGCGGGTTTCAAGGCCGCAATTTTTCATGAATTTTAAAGGAAAACTATCACGATTAAGTAGACTTAATTAATTCCTGAGACACAGGCGACTAAAAGTAACCTACTAAAAATCATCAAAGCACCAAAATAACTTTAAATAGTATTTTTTTTCATACATGTGGTTTTTTGAGGTATTTTTTTGTGTTTGTCGTAACGGCTTCGGAACCCTACACTGAGCATGGTCCGACATGCTCTTGCCTGGTTTTAGTCCAAAGTAGTAACGATATATTTCAGCCTCTTTTGCACGGTTCGCCTGTTTGGTAACTTGGTAGTTTCAAAGGTAGTGTATAGCGTTCGATTTCCGGCAAGAACAAATAATAATACACCGTGTTTTTTTTTATTTACGATAACTTTAAGGGAACGTTCTTTAGGTCAAATAAAGTTAATTTCCCAAAGACAGACAAATGATAACTCTTACGGTTTTAAAGATATTTAATTTTTAAATTTAATCAGTTAATCACGTTGAACTAGTATAAAAGGCTCTTAATTGATAACAACAATTTTCTTTTAATTCTTATGAGTAAAGAGTTTCCAATTGTTAGGTTTGTATACGCGTCCATGGAATTAGTAAGTACGTACATCTGGAAGGTGCACTACATCGATAACGCGAGCCGAAAGAAATGTACTAAAGCTTACTGCGTCCCTTTCTAAAGGTGACCATATTTGAATTGCAATTTACGGACAAATTAATTTTACAAGCCGGTGGGGCAGTAAACGAAACAATATTTACTTATTCAACTGATTGTTTTCAAAATCGATATCTGTGGATCTGTAGATCTGACAACTACTTAATCCGTAGACAAATTGAGGAAAAGTAGCCGCCACCTTGAACTTTTTAGTTATTCAACTGATTGTCTCCAAAATCGATATCTGGGCATCTGTGTGGTCTCTGTCAACGAATCCGTGGATAGACTGAGAAAAAGTAGCTGCCGTCTTGAACTTCTTGATAATAGCAAGTAGAACAAAATACAAGCATTGAAAGCTTTCAAACAAAATCTAGTATTAAGTTGTCATTCAAGTGTCAATTTCGAATTATAGGAGACCACACAGAATACACAGATCCCCAGATCCACATACAGGTACATTTCTTTCGGCTCACGTTATCGGTGGAATGCACCTTCCAGATGTTCGTTATTACTTACTAATTCCATGGTCACGCCAACATTGACATATTTGACACTCACTATTAGTTAACTCTAAAGGCCCTTTTAGAATGATCAAAGATATAACATTCAATTACTTTGTTCTAAACAGAGAAAATATTTTTTTTGCAATATTTAAAAATCTAATCTACCAATTAGTTTCTATGGATATACCTAGTAATATTTATGCCGAAGTTATCGTAAATCAAAAAAAACACGGTGTATAATTGTACTATTTTGTGTCTGTATAAAATCTTGATATAAGGATGTTTTAAAGCTGACTAGTATCTTTAATAAAAGCCTAGAGGTTAATTTGGGACTAGGTCATCTACGTTAGTAAGCCCAGTGATATTTATGCCAATTATTTTTCTACCTTCATTAACTTTAGTTTGTGTTCACTTTATACTTACAGTTAAGTTTAGCTAGCTCACTATCACGATGTCCTTACTTTAAAATTATTTCGGTTTATGTGAAATATTCTTCATTATTGAAGTCAGAAATTAAGTGTGTCTAAAATTAGACACTCTCGCGTCACTTGCTTATCATCATTATCATCATTCTTGACTCTAGGATTTGACATAATTCCCTCGAAATATAGCTAGCATCAAGGTGATGCGGACGTAACACTGGATATTACTGCAGTTTGCTGTTCCTTGTGGTTTCTATCTATAGCTCTACCTATTGACGACGCGCTGGCCTTGTTGGTAGTGACCCTGCCTACGAAGCTAGCGGTCCTGGGTTCAAATCCCGTTAAGGTAATAAATTTGTGTGACGAGCGCCAATATTTTTTTCCCGAGTCATGGATGTTTTGTATTGAGAATAGTATTTATACATACATTAAATCACGCCTGCTTCCCAGAGGGGTAGGCAGAGACCACTTCTTTCCACTGGCTACGATCTTGACAAATTACTTTCGCTTCTTCCACATTCATACATCGAGTCATACACGCACGTCGGTTTAGAATAGTATTTCTATGCATTTATATCGTTGTCTAGTACCCACAGCACAAGCCTAGCCCTAGAGCTTAGTTAGGGACTAGGTCAATTGGTGTGACATTGTTCCTTGATATTTTTTTTTATTGTTTATTAAAAAGACTAACTAAACAATAAATACATTCAAAATATCCCAGGCTGAAGAATATCCCAACATAGTTTTTTTTAATACAACGCGATATGTTGCAAATATTGTAGGGATATTTTTGGTCCTTCAACGTGATGATGTATGTATGTCGAGGACTGTCGTCAGTTGTCTGAATTAATTAATACCACTGGAATATTCAACTTGCGCTCATTTATTTATCTAACACTTTCATACAGACGATACTATTGGGTTGGGAAGCCATATGTAAGAGAGCAAGACTGACCGTATGAAATAATTACTAATCAATTTTGTTGTGAACTACCTGTACCCTGCGCGCGTTGCTACGTCGTACCAACTCAGAAACCTTCGTAGACTCATGCACAACACTTTGCTGAAGATCATCACATTGTGAATATACAATAGCTCCAAGGGTCAGCTGGAAGAGATCCCTTAAAGGGATAATTTCGACATTGTACATATTTTTATATTAATTGTATTGTTATGGTTTTTCTTTTGTACAATAAAGTGTTTACATACATACATACATACATACATACAATAGTGTACTTTCTGACCACCAGCCATTTGTGACTAAGTTAACAAGTTTACGGTGGTGGTAGGACCTCGTGAAGGATACGTCCAGATCACTACCACCATAATATTAATCTTTAAGCTACCAAGCATCATTCATTATAATGCTGGAAAAACATATTTTCCTGAATTTCTGGATTTGTGGTTTGGCTATTAGGTCTAGCGAAAGAGACACTTTTAGAGTTCAATATTTCACAAACAGCCAATAAAGTAAATGATAAAATCCATTAAGTAGACGATAATTATCAGATGAAGAATATCATCTATTTAATGGTATTTGATAGCTATACTGACTCGATATCGTAAGATGAAACAAAAATCTACTTGATTTAATTGTACGGGAGATAGCCTGAAATATTGTATTTTTTAATTCCTTATTTCTCTTAGTGCTCGGTATAAATAATCAAGTATTAAGTGAATAAAATTTAAGAACATAGATGTTAATTTTCGGATAAAAAATGAGTGTGACAGACAAACAGATGGACGGATATGGCGAAACTATTAAGGTTAAAAATTATCACAAATTGGAACAATTTTACAATCCACTCAACTCCTTATGTTTTTTCCCCACACCAAATTGCTTTTGTTAGGAACAAGATTCGTCATCGTGACTTTATATTATAAGGACTAGCAGAAATGATCCAGTTACAGTCCGCATTTCGTCTCAGCATGGACCTGTTTCACTTCTCAGTGATATTCGTCATACATTACGGTTTGACGCAAGCCTTAAGCCCGCTTCCAATAATACGAGGCAACAAACTAGACCAAGGAATGGAGAAGCACCTGCTTAAAAGAGTTAATGTAAAGTTTCACAATCGTGGAAAAGACCCCAGCGAATTCATATTTCTAACTATAAGAGAGGCACTAACCATCGAAATTTTCAAGAGCCAACCTTTTACTGACAGTCTACTTGCAAGTTTTGAATCTTTGACTTCAGAGGACGAAGCAAGATTTAGTATCGTAAATATCAAAGGTAAAAGGTACTTGAACGCACTCCAGCTCGACGCATCAGGGGAAAAAGCGTTCTGGCTTCGCTATGGTCACCAGATAGACATTCCACGACATCCGACTGCAGACCAGCCCCAGTATGTCTTCAGTTCTGACTTCAGTAGTGGTTCTTGGACGGTGACACCTTTGAATAACGGATATTTGCGCCTTCGTCATGTCACGGGTGGGGATGAGGCGGAACAATTTAATAACTTGACCCTGGATCAGATAGGAGGTCCCGTATCGTACGCTATGCAGTATAAACACTACGGGTACACGGTGGAAACGACACGTTTGGTGGAGAATTATTTTGCATTTGCCTACATGCATTACTCTATTTTCAAGAGAAAATGGACCCTATATTTACAACAACAAATGTGTATCCCTGAGATCTGGAACACAAAGTATTCGAATAACACTTTGATCTCAGTGAACTTGTTTGATCTTGAAGATACTAATGATTTCTATTTTAACAAGTCAGTGACAAACACAAAAGCCTACTACGTTCGGGACTTACAGCTTTGATTCAATCATGTAATACTTTTACACTACCATGTATCTGTGTTCGTATGTCTCTTTCCAAGATTGTCTGGAACTGGAGCCTATAATTTAAATTAAATGTACCTACTGTTCTGTGTTTTGTTTCGTTTTAATGGTCAGTAAGTATTTCTATTGTATTGTCAAAAGTGATTGCTTGCCAAAAAACACTATTTCCTATGTTTTGCAATATCGTTTTAGACTCAAAAAGTTAATTTAGTCCTTCGTGGTGCAGTTCCAAAGAAAACTACACAAATATTTGAATCATAGTTTACGTTTTCAAATTGTTTTACTATTCGAAAACGTGTTCTAAATCTAATCGTAGCATGAAGTCGTAAAACAGATACCATTTCCATACACTCACCTTTACTGCAGTGCGATAACTTTTAATATTCATTTGTTTAGATACCTTCTTCTGGATGTTAGAAAGCTGACCACCATTCTAACAAAACACCAAAGAAGGTAGCTAACTGAATAATAATAGTATAGAATTTTAAATTTTATGTTGATATCGAGAGAGTATACAATGCTTTGACTACTACACTGCAGTTAGCTGCCTTTAGTATTTGGCAGCATTGGCATCAAACTGTTAATTACCCCTTTATCTAAGTAAGTGCGCCAGTGTAGGATAGTTTATTCACAGCGATAGAGGCCACCTGATGGTAAGTGGTAACTGTGACCCATAGACATTCGCATTCACAAGACTGCAATGCAATCCTAAGACTGCAAATGCTTGCCAACCCTGAGGACTAAGATGGAATGCCTCTATGCTAGTCATTTCACCGGCTGTCTTATCCCCAAACCGGAACACAATAATGCGAACACTGCTGAACACAAGTATACAAGACTTAAATCCTTTTCGACTTGATCTTCTGGAGACAGAAGATCAAGTCGAAAAGGATTTAAGTCTTGTATACTCCGTTTAGTTACACCTACACTTTTTTCACTAGGACTCCAGAATTATTTCCTGAGAGAACAGTTAGATGCAAGAATTTTACCGCGACATTGAGAAATAACGATAATTTGAAGTATGTAAAAGCTATATAAATATTATGTTAAGTTGACAATGAGAAAGAAACAACATTTACACGTAGCTTTGTATGACATTGTTTGTTGAAATGAAACGCATTGTAATATAATTAGGCATTTATTGTAACCTAACATTTTACATGATAGGTGGCATAAAAACATTTAGGTAGTTCTTTGGTATTTGGGTGAGGACCAAAAAGTTGGCCACGCTGACTCAATCAAATATATTTTCTATGAAACTTGTCCGCTGTGACACGAAAATTAGCCATACAATTGTAGGGATACTTTTCGTCGCAAAACGGAACTTTTTTCGTCTTCGTTGTTTGTATGGTCAACTGCGCTTAACGGACTGTGGTCCTACTTTTTGGTCCTCACCCATTTTTGTCGAGATAAACAAATAGATACCTATTCATTATATTATAAATATTAGCAGTATAGGAATAAGGAATAAAGCAACTTCGGTATCTCTGCTTACATTATTTTATTCTGATCTGTTTTGGTTTTTTCTTTTGAGATGCTTCGATTCCAAAATAATGAAAAAGATATTGGAAAAATATTGATTAATAAGCCATTAGACGAATCTTTTAACCTCACTTTTAAGTCGTCAAAGAATTACTATTCAGCGAGACTAAATTATACCGTCACAAAGTTATTAACATTTTAGAGAGATTGTTTTTGATTTTGGTCACAGTTGTGATCGACGGGTCGACAAAAGTATTGGACAAAGGACCAACTATGGACACTGATTCTTATTTTACAGAACATAGGTAAGGGTAATTCATATTTTGTTTCGCAACAATCAATTCTTAACCGTCTATGAATTAAGAGTTATGTGTCCATTATTAGTGCCATCAGATAAAAGTGTCCAACATTGATAACTTTACGTGCTTACAAACGGGCGCGTTGACACTTTAGTTTGCTGGTAAATAATCGTCGAGGAAAGTGCATTGTTTGTAAGAATAACACGACAGGATTTAGACAAAATAAATACATCTCATCTGCAAGTAATCAATTAAAGATGGCCAGGGTAGTGATTCTGTAAACAACGCCAGTCGTGCGGACTGTCGAGCGATACCAAGCGGCGAGATTAAGTAGTCCCGTCAGTGCGAACAAAACACATTGTAGCGAGTGCATTTTCAATTAAGCAGCCTTATACGTTCCACCCATCGTGCTGCTAAATTGAAAATGCACGCGCTACAATGTGTTTTGTTCGCACTGACGGGACTACGTAATCTCGCCGCTTGGTATCACTCGACAGTCCGCACGACCGGCGTTGTTTACAGAATCACTACCCAGAGACGCAGTGGGGTAACATTTTAATGAGGAGCAAAATGCACCTTTTTTTTAAGGTGTTTTCTTTTGCTCTATAGTAATTTTTTGGTTACGCGATTTTGCACTATCAGTAGTTGACATAACGTCGTTGATAATGCAATAATGCTTAATTAACAAATGGAATAAGTTTCAAATACTCCTTTGCTAGCATATCAGTAAGGTACACTTTGCAAATTATAGAATTTGGTACTTATGCAGTACCTATTGCAGTATCACTGACGATAAGCGATGTCGATATGAACATTATCGTCAAAACAATTCAATAGATTTTCAATTGAATACATTGTCACATGATTTGATAACATTTTTTTAACATTAAAAATAAACTATACAATTGAAATTAGTTAATAAGTAATAATAATAATAAATTGGGCTAAATTTACTTTTTGCCACTTTTTCCCTCAAATCTTACACTCGGGCCGATTTTTTTTATGACACTGAATTTTGTCACACATAAAATTCATGACAATCACTCACACCAAGTAACCATACATATTACATTCTACGTCTTATATACAACCATACTATCTAAATTGGGACAGATTTATGCTTAAATACAGGCTAACATTTCAAATATTTATGTATGAAAAAAAACAAACAAAAATTATTTGTTAAAAGATTTTTCAATAAAAAAAATCACAAAACTATTTTGCTTACGGCTCATCATAGTTTTAACTCATAATAATTTGTCAAACTATCTATCATATGCGCAGTAATTAATGTATAGTCACGTTAAAAAAAAAATCGTCACGTTTCGACTCCATTTCAAAGCTTTTAACGTTCAAAAGTGACGAACATTTTCTTACCTAACCATCCAATTTCTATAACAATTTCTAATAATAAGCTGCGGTTTTTTTTATTGCTTTGTTTTTTACACAAAAACCAAAGACACTTATGTACGTAATACATCAAATCGTAATTTATCTCTAAGATTACAAAACTTACGGCAACATAAAAATAACATTGCAATTTTTGTTATCAAAAACATTTCTTCAAGGTTTTTGTTAGGCCACTATCAAACCCGCCCAAACCAAACAAGCCTAAGGGCAATGGGTGATTCCACCGTTTTGGCGGTAACTGTCATGTTATATACTAGACTTGACGGCCAAATTTTGTAGAAAACACATTTGTTATACACAAAAAGGTAATTATTAAATGGTTAATTACAATTATTATTATTAGTACTTTATACCTACCATACACTTCGAAGTAAATCTTATAAATATTAAGGAATAGTTTTTTTGTTTATTTTATATTCTTATCTACTATTTGGCAGGACCCGCTAGCATTTATTATAATGTTTTTTTATGAATAAATAGGATTTCAATGGTCGATGGTCGAAAAAAATATTGGCAAAATTCGCTATGTCATAGAAAAATATAATTTCAAGCTTACTCTGGTGTATGATGGTACTTATTATATGGCAAAAATCTTAAAAAAGCAATTTTTGCATGTATGGTGACGGCACCAATGATGGACACTTTTAACTGACAGGCACCAGTAATGGACAGTTCACTCTTAATTCAAATTTCTTACGGTTCTAAATTAATTGCAAAACAAATTAATAACTCTTATCTTCTGTAAAATAAGAACCAAGTGTCCATCATTGGTCCTTGTCCATTACTGGTTCCGTCACCCTAGTTATTTATCTGAATTGTCAATTCGACGTTTTACATGATCAATCAGTTGCGTCAGTTAGGAAAAGTCTGTAAATAAGTGAAAACGATTGTTGTTTTAGAAAACATGACGTTGATACTAAAATAAATAAATTGAATTTTATCAAGTTTTAAATCTCTAATACCCAACCGGAAATCGAACCTCATAAAGTTAATAAATATAATGTGAAATGTTTTTTTAATATATTCGGGTAGTACAGTCAGGATCAAAATGATCTAGACACGACGTATTCTCTTGACAATAGAGTCGAGTGCAGATCAGTCGAGGTTACGTACCTACTTCTGCTTCTAACAGTACCGATGCATAAACTAGGTATATTATACATTATAACTTAGACTAAGTGCTTATTACAATAAAACAGTGATGTGAGCACTGAGCATGATTCACAACAAATTGGAAACTTTTTTTTATCATTACGATAAAATAGATGTCGTCATGGTTCTTAAGTCCACATTTGGCTAAATTGTATTAGGTACTTCAGACTTTTCGTCACTGATCCAATATCAATCGTGCTAGTTCATTCAACAACATGCAAAAGTATTTTTTAAGTTTCTTAGCTAAGTTAAATTACAGCTAAGTGTTTGGGGTTTGAATCGGTACATCTAGTTCAGCTCGTTACTTATGTTATTTTGGGTCTATTCCATTCGGCCAAATTATTTTTGGTCAAATGTATACATTCCCAAAAAAAATATTTCCCACAAAGTTGTTTTCCA
This sequence comes from Acleris laterana, assembly GCA_963966035.1. NCBI lineage: Eukaryota > Metazoa > Arthropoda > Insecta > Lepidoptera > Tortricidae > Acleris > Acleris laterana. Next base: position 12,715,054 of record OZ014461.1, read on the forward strand.
TCGCAATTGTTTTTTTTATATCGTCACAAGTGTAAACTAATATTTTAGACGTAGCAACCGATTTCAACATACCGTATATGATACATTTTGACCAAAAAGATTTTGGCCAAATGGCAGGCTCTGGTTATTCTTAGCGAGAGCAAACCTATTCTAAAAACTAAATTATGTTTTCCTTGAAACTATGTCCGTTTTAATAACGCGATTACTTTACAAACGAGACAATCCAATGTATAATTCTGGCATTTGTGATGTCATAGTGGACCTAGGATATATAATTAGACAGTTAAAGCATATTTCGAACTAATAATAATTATTATATTAATATCTTTTTACTCGCCAGTTATAATAATACTTTAAAGTACGCCCCTCCATAATACAAATTAATAATATTATAGTTAGTTATGTGACTAGTGCATAATGAGAGGCATTAATACAGGAATGTGTTTTTATGAAACGAGCCGAAAGGCGAGTTTCAAAATAAGATCACACGAGTGTTTTAATGCTAAATTATGTGTACAGTCGCATACATAACTTTATCTATATGCATGTCACAAGTTTTCTAAAATATGTTAGAACCCTGTATCTGTGGTTGCCCTGTATCCTAATGTTTACATTAAAGTATGAGTGTGAACATTATAATGCAACCACATCGATAACCGATACTTTAATGACATACAATACTTTAATGTTCACATTAAAGTACAACCACAGATACAGGTTTCTTATAATATAGACCATTTGCTGATTGTTTCTGAGTATATAGAAGGGAAGTTATGATATGGATATAGATAAAATATAATTAAATATTAGGGGACAATATCGCACAAACTGACCTAGTCCCAAACTAAGCTCCAAGCTTGTCTATGGGTACTCGGCAACGATAAACGTACTTGCTAGAAGGATTAAACACTTATTAACCTTAAAAAACACCCAAGACTCAGAAAAAAATGCGTTCATCAATCGAACCTGACACCGGTCACCATCAACTAGGCTAGGTACCTAGTTAACATCTATGTTACAGTGTCGTACAGTGACATAGCTCTTAAAAGGTACTTTAGGTTTGTACTGGTCTCTCAGTCTCACTCGCTTCCATACGCTCTTATTAAGAGCGAGTAAGAGACAAGTGCAAACCCGAAGCAGTTTCTTAGTGCTTACAGATTGTACAGTTACTGCGTCCAAAAGTAGTAAGAAACGTGGAAGTCAAAGGATTTGTAAAACTAGTTCTTCACTGGTTTATAGCATAAAAGCTATATAGAATAAACTATAACTAAACACCATTAGTAGCCGTTTGTTTTCATACTTCTCTATAACCTATTTGTTTTGTCGAAAGAAATTTCATAGAATGTTCGTAGAATTATCACTTCATCGACAAGCTTTTCTAGGCGCAGGAGCTACATAATTATTGACCCCTATAATCCTGACCTTTTTTCAAGAGTAATACCAACTTCGTTTACAATATAGTTTAGCGCAAATTCTTCATTAAATGTACACATTCAAATTAAAGCCCTTATAACCTGCCAGGTTCCAGTGAGTGAAAGGGTTAGATCTAGACCTCTATACGTTACAATAGCTCATTTACTTGACGGTAATGGTGGCCAAATTTAACAAGGTACGATAGCATGACAAAGGCAATTGATTTAAATTATTGTTTACCTGGTAGAACTGGGGGGTTATTATGACATAGCTATGCCATTCTGTTTACGCTGAGAGAATAGGACGGAGCTCTATAAATTCTATAGCTCTGTCCTTTACGCTCGCCGTAAAATGAACTGCAAAGTCATGTCATAATAACCCCCCAGAGGCACTGTAGTCATGTTTGTCATTGTTACTTGGAACTTCTCAACTTTATACAATGCTTAATACTGCTTCTGTACGTTATTCCCATAGCGTCCCAAGACTTCCTCAACCTCGTATAGATCGAATAGTTAGATAGGAAAGTAGTCTTTATTATTTAAGGAACATTAATGATTTTCCTATCTAACTATTCGATCAATGACTAAAACTGTCAGATCCAAACTTTTTATTTAAACTATCTTACCTTAATTATCTTGTCTTTTTCTCTTAGGACTATAGCAATGCCTAACTACGAGCATCTTTATAATAATATTTACATTAGATTTCTAGACTTAGTATCAGGTAACGAGGTGACAATTATAATAGGATAGGCAGCGCCAAATAGTGACAAGATCTGTATATAACTATACTCACCGACAAAAATACTCTCCCACTTGGCTTTTGTTCATACAATTTGGTAACAAATATTACTTCTAAAATCAGAGAGTAACTGTGTTTTGTCCAATATGGCTAACAAATGTTTTTTTTAAGGCGCCTTGTTTCAAAGGATCCGAAAAGATCCATTAGTTTGAGAGCTATTCAAAATGCAATAATTTCCTACGAATTACAAATTTGTGGATCTTTTGGGTCCCTTTGGAACGAGTCAAGACTTTTAAATTGACATTTGGTGGCCATTTTGGATCTATTTCTACCGCAATGCATTTTAACAAATACTTTTTGTTACATTTGAAACTATACCTATTTGTATATAAGGGTAAATACAAAAGAGACCCAGAGGAGAAGCATAAACACTTTACCTAGGGCAATAATTAAAGTAAATAGCAACGATTGAAGAAAACATATTTGCTTGTGCAATTTTAACAGGCGTTGTCATTACACCGCAAACTGAGCGGCTAGCATATTTTAACCTCATAAACCCCCGAGTTTAACCTGTGTTGTTATGTATCTGTGATCTTGTGACATTGCTAGCGTGTTATTTTCTCAAAAACAACGAACGGTTGGACAAACGAGCGAAATCACAGCGGGGACTACTTAAGTAAACTCGCCGCTCGCTGCAATGTCGCTCGTTCGCGACCTTCCGTTTTTTTTTGAGAGAATGACACTCCAGATGTTTTCAGGTCTTCGATTATTGTCGGATTCGGTTAGGAACTGATCGGTCAACCAGTGTAAATATAGGGTGAAAGTATTTTACTTTCAATCTGCAGCAAGATTCTTGCCTCATCCTGTATACGTTCACGAGCCAGCTGTTCAAGAGAATAACAAGGCAGGTTTCATTGAGGTTTTTCCCTGTCCGTCTCTCCAAAACGAAGCCGGATACTCACTACCGTCGTTTTTGTGTCAATTAATTTATTTTCACTTCATTTCATTTCACTAGCGAGCCGAAGCTATAAATGATGCACGTAAATTCGTGATGTGTACTGCTACGGTGACAGTTACGTTTCACTACTCAGGTCTTCTATTTGCAAACTACGAAAAAGTTGGATAAACAATGGCAATTGACAAAAATCTGGGATTTTCTTTGTGAAATGAGGCAGATATAACTTATACTGAGTCATCAACCGAGTCTTAGGGCCGTATTAATAAACTCATCCTGGCTGAGATACCCGTCACGAGATACGTCAAAGCATAGAACAATGTCATTTTAGACGCATCTTGAGACGAGCATTAGAGTTGAGATTAGTTTATTAATACGGCCCTTAGTGTCTTAGTTTAAGAAAAATCCGAGCGCGAGCTCTACAAAATGATTTTGAAATGGTGATCTTAAATCACTTTGCCTACTTGTCCAGATTAGCAAATTCATCTGTAATAGTAATTTTTAAATCACGGAAGCATGGAAATACATACACGCTTTTTGTAATTTAACCGTGTCTTTTTTTTAAATGTTTACAAAACAAAAAGGGGACGCGTTAGAGCGTCAACATTACTTATGAGTTAAAAAAAGACAATTTCAAAATCAACCTGCATACAAATTTAAGCCAATCACTCTTTAGAAAAAGCATTTTTAGCTCCGAAGAGTAAAAGGGTTAGTTTACATGTAGGTAAATATAGTACAGGATGTCCTTATTTGTCGCCTACCTATCCATAAATACAAATATACATTTTATGATTAGAGTAAGTATATTTATTTATATTAAAAATGTACTTAGCGGAACATTTGCACGCTATTTACATAATACACATTTAATTTTAAATATAACATTTTGTAATAAATACGTTTTTTTATATTATTACAATCTATTTTGGAGGTAATGGTAGCGCGTAAAGGCTAAACACCTTTACTCGTATGAGAAATAAATGTTAAAAAGATAAAAATATTTATCATTTTAAAAAAAAGTAATGAAAGCAGTAAAAAGCCCAGTTTTTTTAGTGACAAAATGAACCAATAACTATAATGCCAACTAAGTTAACGATTTGTTCTAATTAAAATCATGTTTATTCATTCTATGCACAAAAGAAAGACCTATATTTCGAGTATAAGATTCTAGAACTAGATACAACATTCTAGGTTTAAGTTTTGTAAAAGTAGAAACGGTCGTAGGTAGTTAGGCTTTAAATATATCAAGTTAGAAACACTATTAAAGATAGTTTAAAAGATTAAATTCTACAAACAAAGATTCAGTAGTCTACAGTAACGATAGCTATAGTTCATACATTAATTATCATTATATAGGATGATTTGGAAGAAGGTTGAGAAGTATATATTTTTAAGTAGAAAAATTTCTAGAGCTGTTTAAAGTTAATAAAAATCTGTAACCATATAATATTTTGGTAATACTTGGTTTTTTGTAGCAAAATCATGAACTAGGTCATCGACACCTTAGTTTGTTTACTCGTTATGGTACAAGACGATGACGACGGGTAGATAACCTGACATACAGACAGCCAGTGATACAAAGACATTAAACACATTACACACTTTTGTATTACATGGTGTGATTTTAGACATTAATCTATCTAATGGGGTCGAAAACCTTGTATTCAAATTATTTAGGACACGAAAATTTTATAATGAAAGTATTTGCAATAAACAAGTAACAGAAAACATAATTTATATTGCGAATAAAATAAGCTCAGGTTATAGTGTACTTTAGTATTTCTTAGAAGATAACAATTGAATTGGACAAATTAATTTCATTTTAAAATTTAAATTGTTACACAAAGGAAAAGTAATGCGAATTATACTGATTTTTTACCTTTTGTAGCACACTTAAGGCTGAAAATCGTTTAAAACGTACCAGGTAATGAAATTTTGTTTAATGACCTTATTAACCGTCCACGTGCTTGAACGCCCTATTTTTTCAATAAAATATAATCCAAAGGCACTTGTACTTTTAAATTACCCCGTCGGTACCAAATGGTCCTTTTACTAAATGCAAAATGGAACCTTAAATGGTAATAGGAAAATTGTTTTTGCGTTGTATATTGCCCTAACGTCTATGACAGAATTCCAAATTAGAGTTGTAATTAAGTACCCGTTGGAAAATATACCGAAACCTTTTCCTTTGTATAACGGCTTTAAAAAAGTTTTAGGAAATCTTTAAAAAAGTTATGAAAAGTGTATGCATGTCACAACCTTTACCGTAAACTCTGGACACAACCTGTTAACTAAACACTTCACCTGTTTCCCTGGCATAAAAAAGGATAAAAAAGAAACGTATTAAAAAAACATAAATATTTATTTGTAAGAAAAGAAAAATATCAAAAATATTACAACAGAATTGACGAAAAAATCACAACGATGTTCTTATAACTATTACTTATATATTACTGTATATAACGATTAATAGAATTTAATATAATATCGCTATTTATTTCTTATACAAATGTGACCAATAAAAAAGAGTACCTACGGTTTTTTGACAAACAGTGACTTTGGTCTCATTTGTATGGGAAATATAATTAAATTCATAATTAATCAACGGGCTAATCTCAGTGATTAACTATGTTTATCACCTGAGGAATATCAAACGCTGAAGATATCCCTGGGTTGAATGCCAGCATTTCTGAAAATATATTAAAAATAATTAAATATGTAAATCACCTATTCCGCAAAACAAAATAATAAATGACTAACATTTTTAATCCGTCTCTAAATCGAGTGGCACATTCGTTGTGTGTCCGAATGTATTGTTTGGTCAAAAACGGATTTCCAACCTAACCTAAATTAACTACTTACACAATAGATGTTCATTAAGGCCCGTATTAATAAACTAATCTCAACTCTAATGCTTGTCTTGAGATGTGTCAAAACTGACAGTGTTCTATGGTTTGACGTTTACTTTGACGTATCTTGTGACGCGCATCTCAGCCAAGATGAGTTTATTAAAACCGAAAGGCGAAAATGTTTGAGCCAAACAATCATCCGAAACTACAGTTTTATAAGTTTCAAAGGGATACCATTTAATTCGTTATCTGTTCATGTAAATATAAGTATGTTCAAGTTAATTAAAATAAATTTTTTTTCCGCCTGTTGCGGCTTCGGAGAATTGTTTTGCCAAAAAAATTGATTCAAAAATTGCAAAGTGTAAAAACTGAAACACCCTACCGTGTGTATATTCACTATATCTACATTACAACAAGTATGTTCCTACGCTTACTAGAAAGACCCAACCTATGAATTGTTTTTTTTTTTCATCTAACAGTAATAGCGTTCGCAGAATGCAAATTGGTTAAATCTATTAACGTACTAGGAATACGTAAGTAGAAAGTAAGAGAAAGTGAGCACCCAATTTAAAAGGAACCTTACGGTACGTATAAATGGGCTTATTTTACACATTAACTAACTCCCTTTTAACTTGGATGGCCACAGTACCTAACAAGTATAAAAATAAAATAATAAAGCGTACCAATATTTATGCAAGCGTTATTATTAGTTAGTCGGCTACACGTCTGTGGTGTACCTGAAATTATTAATTAACACATAAAGCAACTAAAATAAAATAATTATTAAAACACAGTGAACCAAAAGTGACGCACCACTGGAATCGGAGGTCAATAACCTCGTTTATACAGCATGGAAGGTTTCAGTTAAAAACGGTTTGAGTATTTGGAAATTAGATATTGAGCTTCGATGAGTAGATACAGACTTTAAAAATAGTGTGTATTATACACATATTGTATAAAGTATAATAATGACCATTTTTTTTTACTACAAGTATTAATTTTGATAATATGTACAGTCGAGTGCATAAATATGTATACACTTTAGTACCTTGTCACTTTAATCGTTGTGATAATTTATATAATTATGGCACTTTAAATATGACCATTAAACAGACAAGGTACTAAAGTGTATACATATTTATGCACTCGACTGTACATGACCATGGAGCTTGTAATTAAATGTGGTGTACATCATAATTACATTAATTTCAGCATATTATATTGGTTTTTCCTGTTTACTCTGCATCTACTCATTTATGAGTTATGAGTTATGACTAATAGAATGCAAATTAAATTAATAAATAAAGTCAACACCCTTAGTTGTTAATTTACTGTCAAGCAAACATGCACCTTAAGCAAAGACAACAAGGTTACCTGTCGCGCGGCGCGACGACGTCCTCGTCCGAGTCTAGATCGTACATGTCATTGCGCACGTAGCTACGGTTCGTAAAGCCGCCCATGTCCACTGAAAAAGGAAAACAGATTATAAATTAGAAAAATATAACTACTCTGTGGGGTTTTTTAAATCCGGTCGCCAAAGAGGGTTTATATAACACTAGCGACCCGCCCTCGCTTCGCTTCGGTTTAGATTTTTCGGGAATTCCTTTCTTAGTGCACCTCTACGGTACCTAAGCTACGTCCTTTCCAAATTTCAAGTGCCTACGTTTAGCCGTTTAGGCTGTGCGTTGATATGTCAGTCAGTCAGTCAGTCAGTTTCTCCTTTTATATATTTAGATACATACAAAATACATAAGCTCACGCCTTTATTCCCAGAGTGGGGTAGGCAGAGCTACAGAATTACTAACAACTCTAAAAACTTGTTGATAATTCTGTAACCACATTTCGCACAATTTTAGGATAAGATGTTTACCAGTGTATTAGTGACAGGTTTCAAGCCCATCGCCTAACAGTACTACACAGCCTTTATTCCCTTAGTCGCCTCTTACGACAACCACGGAAAGACATGGAGTGGCACTATTCTAACCCGCCAATCACGCAGGGTTTAAATATAATTTTAAGTATATTTCTGTGTATCTGTGTGGGTCTATTCCGTTCGATATTTTTAATATTTTTTGAAAAGAAGTTGTTTCCCATCGCCGCGTGTAACCGGTTATAAAACCAAATCTTTCACTCTCTCTCTCTAAGGCTCTCATGAAATCTTTTTTAATCGAAATACTTCTTAGCTAGATATCATGAAAATCAGTCTCGTTTTAGAGATATCGCCTCTAAAAGTAGGAGTCGTCATTATATATAATTGATATTTCAATAAATAAATAAAAAACAGACCAGACTAAACTCGCCACATACATACAAGACGCCAAGGAAATCCATGTAAAAAGCATGTGTTTAACATTGCACACCTTTAGAATTATAGTGAGCTAATTCAACATTTCAGCTTTCAACATCGAGTCATAAATTTATTACTACAGGGTGTAATCTAAGTCGTGAAATGATCACGTCTGTATTCCACCCACGAAAATAAACAACTTTCACTATGGGATCAACTCTGAAATCACGATAAAAACATCAGCTGTTTCATAGAAAAGTTCAATACGTACTCGACGAAAATGTATGAAGCAGCTGATTTGTTTTCGTGATTTCAGGGTAGGTTCCATATTGAAAGTTGTTCATATTTGTGGGTAGAACACAGAGATGATCATTCGATTCACGACTTAGATTTCACCCTGTATAGAGACCTAACTCGATATCCAAAATTTGTGAATTAGGCCATTTTTATTCTTAATATTTATTATTATTGCCCAGACACGCATACACGCATACATAATACATACACTCACGTTTATGGTCACCACATTTTCTTATTTTAGTGACTTTTTTGAGTTAATATTCTACTGTATTTTTTGTTTTTATAATTTAATCCCTACTAGGGAAACCTATTAATGGCCTATTTTAAGTTTCTAATGATTGTACTACTAACTATCAAATGCACGGCTGTTGGTATCCTCAATAAAAAAATAAAAAAAAAATGTGAGTGGACCATTTCATGCTGAAAGAAGAGAAGATGATGACAAGACTTACCTCTAGTAGAGTCCTCATTGTCCCACTTGTACTCGTTTTCGGAGTACAGCGGCGGCAGCGTCTGGTGCGGCGTGGGGTACAGATCCAGTCGCTTGTGGCTGATGCTGTCCGAGTCGCTGAACTCTGGCATCCTGGAGGAGGCACGGCATCAGTATACTTACATAGGTGAAACACTGAAGTAAATGATCGCTTGCATGTAGTTATAATACATCTGTGGGGCTAGACAAGTTGCCATCGTTCACGAACGCTAGCGTTAGGCGAGCACTTTGGTGATCACCTGTCACTTGGCGCTGTCAAAATTAAATAGGCTAGACAATCAGTTTTCAGCGTGTCAGTTGTAACGAGTGATATATCACGTGACTTACGTCATTCCCATACATTTTTCAATGACAACACATGTCGCCAGTGATCACCTTACGCTAGCGTCCGTGAACGATGGCAACTTGTCTAGCCCCACAGTATAGACCGTTCGACATTCTATATTTGAAATTTGACCTTAATTCCATACTAGTTTTGGATACAACTATATGCACGAGGTCATTTACTTAAGTTTTTCACCTATATTCCGTTGATTTAAGTACTTAAAAAGTGTAAACAATACAAGCCACGTGGCATTGTCAAACAGCTAATCAAAACTTTATCGAACTTTGACGTATCAGCGTTCTGCTTCTATTGGCTGACGAACTATATCACGTGGTTATTTTGTTTAAATTTTTTAGCTACCTAAACAAACGGAGTATAGAACCAATAAGGTAATCTGCCCTCGTTGAGCCAATGTGAAATATCTCAATCAAAGCCCCGGTAGCAATATCAACCTTATTACTAACATTAGAAAATTAAATCTGCTTTGGTTATTGAATTTGAGATCCTTTATTTTGGCTTCGGAGGGCAGTAACGGCACTAGAGTGTTGTTGGATGATAGCGCCTATAATTGACACTATCCAGTCAGTTAATGACGAATTAATCGTTCCATAGTTTAGTGACGATTTTCCTTAAACAAGTTACACTCGAGGCACTGGCCGACAGGGGTATACGTTCTAATACGATAAACTGACAGAAAAAAATCGGCCGCTGGACTGTTTGTCCGTGGAACCTTTAACATTATCATTCTCATAAACCTGTTTTAGTTACAGTTTTGTCACTTTTTGTGAGAGACAAATTTTACAAACACAAAAAACACAATTCGTATGTTAAGCACACACAAGTTATTTTGCGTTTATGTTAAGAAGGTAAAGCCGGAGTTTTCTTTTAACGATGTTTGAATTATAAAAAACAATCTCAAGGGTAAATAGCTAAGGTAGTCCAGAACTTCTTCAAAGACCCAAGATGGTTTCTTATCGCTCCTTATTTAGATGGTCAAGTACGAAAGTGATGACATGACATACACGTTGAACTCAGCACCAACTAACCTAGAGTAGTCCTTGAAGCAGCTGTACCGCCAGAGAGCGAAAGCCATCATGATGGCGGAGACCAGCACGCCCAGACCCACCACCAGCCACACCGTCAGCACGCCGCCATCATCAGGCACGGAGAACTCCTGGAAGCAGCAGACCAGGGAAGTAAGGAACAGGTCTAATAGGGGATGCTAAGTTTCTCCGCGAAGAACTCGTTTGACGTTATTCGTAAGAGAAATATTACTTACATACATTGACTCATGCCTTCATTCTCAAAGTGGGATAGGCAGAGCTACAGAATTACTAACATAGGTAAAAATATGATGATTCTGTAACCACATTTTGCACGATTCAGCTAAGATGTTTACCAGTGTATTAGTGATAGGTTGCAAGCCCATCGCCTAACAGTACTACGACTACTACAAGCCTGCTACTACATAATTTTATATCAGTTTTTCTCGAATAAAAAGTATTTACCTACGTTTTAATGAAAATATATCAAACTGATTAGAATTTGTTTTGGCTGGTTGGATGACTAGGGTGACATGACTAGCATAGAGGCATATAATTCCAACTTAATAATAACGTTCAGCTGCACTCGCAACTGACGACGGTATATTTGTCACTCGCATTTCTTAGTATTCCTCAGACTAGGTGGAGTGACGATCTTCGCAAGGTGGCTGGCAAGAGCTGGATGAGAGTGGCCACGAATCGTGCTCGTTGGCGTGCAATGGGAGAGGCCTATGTCCAGCAGTAGACTAATATAGGCTGATGATGATGATGATTTCTTAGAAAAACCAAGATTGCTAATCATTTATTAATAAAGTGATAGTAGGTTACTATACAGCTTACTCGCTTAAGTCCAAAAAGCATTTGATATTGCATATTATTATTTCAGATGTGTGACTGTTTGGGTTTCTCTCCTTCATCTTTTGAAACAAAAGTCCATTTATGTGCTTGAAAGACTTTTACATTTATAATGTAAATACTAATAATATACCTATAATATCAGGGACGAGGATTACACTTTGTCAGTCTTAAGATTACACAATAAATCTCAATAGTGATCTCGATGAAAAAAAAAACAAGATATTATTTGGTTAATCAAATGATTTCTACGTTCAATCAACTTGATCGTAATTGTTTTAATTGATTTTTATCTTATAGGATTTTTACTGTAGATTAAATAAATAAATAAATATTAGAGGACAATCTTACACAAATTAACTTATTTATTAAACGAAGCTCTATTCTTCTACTATGGATACCTACTAGACAACGAAAATATAGAGAAATACATACTAAAATTCATAGAAAACTTCCGACTCACGATCAAATTCTCGCGCTCATCACACAAATATCTGGGATTTACTCGTGTATATAAGGGTCATTATTCAAGCGTTTCAACTGCCTTACTTTTGTGGACATATTTTTGAAGATTTGTGCGTATATTTTGCCGTTTTGGGATATTTGTTAGATGTCCGGTAAACTTAGATAGCTAACCAGAATCAAAATCGAAATCTGCAGCCACTTCAACTTCACTACAAAGTAATTCGGAACAAACACCCAAATAATGACCCATTTATAGTGACCCCGGCCGGGTCACTACAAACTAGGCTAACCCGTGTCATTAAAATCAAAATGGAGGACTGTTTTTGTCTTCTCCATTGGCATTAAATATTTACCGTAATGCCCATCTGCCTTAGCCGCGCCGCGAACGGGTCCCGGTTCGCGTATCCGTTCCACATGGCCTGCAAGTCCTGGACATCCAGCCGTGGTTGCTGCTCCTCATCCTCATACACCAGGGTGACTGCGACCTTCACGTTGGCACACATCTCGTAACCAGGCCATTTCACGTTGCATATGGACGCTGAGGTTATCTGGGTGACCTCGGCGCTGGAAAGAGATACAATAATATTAATAATGAGTCACTCGGAAATTTTATGTTTAATAGTACATTATTGCTAAGGCCCGGAAAGTGATTGCTTAACGAAGTGGTTGGCGGGCCGAATCTTGGTGAAGCCTGCTAAAATCCGAGTCAGGTAATCCCCGTTTCTGCCGAGGCATAATGCTTTTCTCAAAAAATACATAATTATAAAATAAATTCGAGAAATTCAGAGAAATATTTTTTTAAACTACGTGTATTTAGATAGTTTCACACACAATGCAAAGACATATTTGTTATGTTATGGTTATGATAACAAACTTTAAATGAAAATTCAAATTCTGCTCAAGAACTCGCATAACTAGTTGCGACTTTATACTTTTAAAAAAACCGTTACCTATTAGTTAATATCGTATTTTAGTGAAAAGATGCCATTGGATCGCACACGCGTTGCCAATCCAACTATAAGAAGAAGGCACCTTCAGGTTGGGTCGTGTAAATATTTGTTCCTGGGTGTTGGATGTTTTTTCAGTATTTCATTTCCATTTATAATATTATGGATATTGTATCGCTATCTGCCGATAGTAATTAAGTGATCAATTTAATTACAAATAAACTAATATGCAATATATATTTGTAAAATTTGTATTTGATATTACCGTGTACGTGATTTGGCAAACTCAGAGCTTAGTTTGAAATAACGTGTAGGAATTTTAATTTGTGTGACATTTTCCGCAAATTATTATTTATAATTTAGTAACAAAGCATTATATTCTATAAGATACTTTATTAAGACAAAAACAATAAACAGATTTTTTTTAAAACTTAACTAAAACTAAATACCGAAAAAAAACTTATTCTAAATAACTAATAATATTGTTGATTTAGGTTATTTATAGCATCCGTTTGTATCATAAGAACACCGAATCTCATACATACCTACCCCATCTCAGTATATAATAGAACAAGGCAATCTAGCTTCGTTAAAACTGCAACTATGTATCTGCACGCAAATCTGATAAAGATGCATCAATTGACCTTGACCCTACTGCAGTCTGCAGTCACTTCACACTATTAACCTTTAATTTAAGATAGTCCTCATCTTCTCACGAAAGCAAGGCAATTATAATTAAAATGATGACGTTTCAATCATTGCTATACATAAAAGAAGAAACTGATGGCAGGAACGGGTCTTGAAATTAGGGGGGAATATTCCTTGGATAATCTAAGGGAGCACTAAGAAAGGGAATTTTGAAATTCATCCTCCAATCACTATAATACTAAAGTTCCGGTTTTTCAAAGAATTAAGAAACGGTTAAATGCATGCAAAAACCCTAATTTATATAAAAGAGACCCTATCTCTCTTCTTTCAGAGGTAATATCTTGAAAACGATCGATTTTCATGAAGCCTTGCTAAGAACTATTTAGATTATACCAGCTTTCTTTTTAAAAAACAGCCTAGAAAATATGAAGCTATTTAGAATGCATTGGTATTCAGGTATTTTAGTGTTATACGATACATTGCTACGTAGGTATTTGATGATTGGGTATAAAGTTCTACAGTCAGCAGCTGAAGCAGATACTCAACCGAAGAGGTCTACTTATCTGCTCGACTCTATTGCCAAGAGAATACGTCGTGTCGAGATCATTTTGAGCATGTTATTCTGCTTAGTTACTTTTGGTGCTGACTGTATCATTACAATTTTTTTGCCAAGAAAGAGGTAAAGGATGCGGTACACGCAAGGTACCATTCTTTCCCCGTATCATTAAAGCCTTAATAAATCTAAAACTGAAAAGTTATACTATATCCTGAACCGGTATAAAGGGGTCTTTCTTTGCCGGACATTTATGCCAAGTTCTGGGATACACTGTATTTACCCTGATATACAAAGATATTATAAATTATCTTGGTCTTAGCCGCAGCCCCGATTGTTTAGATTTCGTTGATTGTCTATCAGTGTTATCAATTTTAGTTTATAACGTTTCCGTTATTCAATCATAAAAAAACAAGTATAAGTATAAACATAATCAGGTGATTTGAAAACCTTAATTTAAAAACCCATTGATAATTCGACGACTATTCCATTATCGTTTTAAAAAATAACGTCAACTACGCCTCTATTCTACTGGTTGAATCAGTACTGCTTTTGACTTGTTATGTCATTGATTTTAAAGTGGCCGCCATTACTGTGATACTTGAATAAGAACTAATAGTAAAACTTAGCAATACAATAACATGTCAATATTGTTTTACAACATTTAGGGGTAGCATAAATTGACCACTTACGCAGATTTTCAATGTTTATTATAACAAAAACAACAAACAATAACGAACTTTCCAGTCAGCTTATGTTAAACACTGATGATATCGACCGTTATCACCATTTTTTTGCCTGTTGCGGGTGCGGAGAATTGCATAATCATGAAAAATTACTCAAACAGTTGTCAAAGTGTGCGACCCTCTAAATACTAACTAATTATATTATAATTTTAATTTTTGGTCTTTTAGATACTCAGGAGCAAGTGTTCGAGCGAGTTCATAAAAAAATGCAAAGTGTGGAAAATGAAACATCCTACCACACACACACAGATACTTGTTGAAGTAACGCTGGCCGTTTTTATAAAGAATGTCAATGTCTTTGATTCCTTTTGAATTGGGTTGTCAATAAAATAATGGTGAAGATGACAGTCGTATTTTTCCTTATACATATGCAATAAATATGTACATAGGGAAGATGACAGTCGTATTTTTCCTTATATATGCAATAAATATCTACTTAAATTTCCAAAAACATTCGGTAAACTGAACTCTAATCAAGCAACAAATTCCTCTAAAACCTAGAATCCAATTCCCATTTCAAGCTGCATTTCCCGTGCAGCTTGCTTGGACTAAATGCATTTGCTGCAATGCACTTGGCCTGTTGCCAGGCCTTGTTAGTTCGAGTGTCTCAGGTCGAGATAAGGTATTATCAAGCCTCGGAAATACCTGCATGTTTAATTCATGCTCTACTATCTTTAGAATGCTACGTTTGTAGAAAATGGATATTTACTCCTTTGTGTTTGCTGTGAGGTATTTAAAATGGAGGTTGTTGGGGAAAGTAATTGAATGCATTTTTAAAGTAAAATAGAGAAGTATTTTCATCATTATCATCGTCATATCCCGCTTCCTACTAATATTATAAATGCAAATGTTTGTGTGTGCAATGGCTGAACGGATTTGGATAAATTTGCAATGTAGATAACTTATACTTTGGATTAACATACTTTTAACTTAAAGTGGTTCATCTAAAAAGCATTTTATTTATAAAAAAAAACACTTTTCTGCTAGTTGTTAAAAAGCTTTAACACCACATTGTCTTTTCGACGTCACCGCTAGTCTTAGACTTGAAATTAAAACGCGGTTACGAACAATATGACGTAATTCCGACCACTAGTCCAAGCGGGCGTGAAACACAGTTATTTTTTTTAAGTATATAATATAATTTATATTGACAAGCAGATTTTGAACAAAATGATCCTGAACAAGACGTAGCACTTAGGCATGTTCTATTTTTACTGCCAATTAGCAATGACAAGCATTCCGTTGTTACTTCAAAGACGTGTAATTTCCTCATTACTAGATTAAAGTACCCATGACTTTGTATCTTAATATAAGTTCTTTTTTCTTTTATAATGCCATTGACGGACAAACAGGCCGACGCGACGGCTGAGACGACCCACCGGATGGGAAGTGCTCACCGCCACCTATATACATTTTCAACGGCGGTGGCATCACCAATACGTTGCCGGTTTCGAAAAAGATAAATGATACCATTTTTAAAAACACATAATTATAACGCTACATAGCCGGTCCCGAAAAAATTAATGATACCATTTTTAAAAACACCATATTATTATAACGCGTGGGAAAATCTCAGCAGAAAACTCATTCCAAATTCCTATAGTACGCGTCAGAAACGTTCTAGAGAACCGGCGCGTAGTTGTTGCGCAGTGACTCAAGAAAATGGGAATGAACATCCTGCCGATGACAAGTGCGATGGTAGAATGGAGTCGTTTCCCACTACTACTCTTAATTCTTACCAGTAAGTATATTTTTCCAAAGTCCCTTTTCTTAGGAACCCTAGGATACCAAAGGAATATTCCCTTCAAATATCAAGTCCCATGATCAGCGGTTTTGTATGTATGTATGTCATCATCATCATCATCATCAGCCTATATTAGTCCACTGCTGGACATAGGCCTCTCCCATTGCACGCCAACGAGCACGATTCGTGGCGTGACTATATTATGTATGTATGTATATACTCGTATGTATGTAAACTTAACAAAAAATAAAATGTACAAAAGCGAATTTATCCCTTTAAGGGATCTCTTACAGCTAACCCTTGAGAGATTGAGAAAAGTGAAAGGTTGTGCATAGAACATGCCTTTGGTTTTAGTTGTGCGGTGTATGTCAGTCACTCACGGAAGCGTTTGATATGTATACATGAACTATTAACTTTAGCAGTCTAGGTGCCGTGGCTTATACTGTTTTCATAAACAAACAAGTCAGAAAATACTCTCCGTTTTGCGTGATCCAGTGTATACATAATCAATCAAGTAGTTTATAGCGTTTGACGCGTGGGCTCGTTATAGCACAAGGTCAGCAGATGAAAGTCAAGATCGTGTTTACGATCGTTCCGACTGTAAACATTTGGAGGATTTAATGTAAGTTTATAAAATCATCTTTTTGACATGTTATCGGATTGTCAACGTCGATAGTTCTGATTTACTACAATAATGGCGGCAGAGTAAAAAACTATATGATAACATCGACTAACTAACTAACTATAATGACGACGCGCTGGCCTAGTGGGTAGTGACCCTGCCTACGAAGCTAGCGGTCCTGGGTTCGAATCCCGGTAATTTGTGTGATGAGCGCGAATATTTGTTCCTGAGTCATGGATGTTTTCTAATGTATTTAAGTATATATTTCTCTATATAAGTATTTATATCGTTGTCTAGTACCCATAGTACAAGCTTAGAGCTTAGTTTGGGACCAGGTCAATTGGTGTGAGATTGTCCTCTTATATTTATTTATTTATTTATTTATTTATATGGGTCGAAATTTTAAATCTATGCTTATTTTGTCTAAAGAATGTAAATCTTCAATAGCTATTCTAGTGAAATGCTAAGATACAATATTCATTAGAAGGAAAAGGGGAAGGGGAAGGATACTAGGTTAAAGACAATCCTTTTTTAAGTACTGTAAATTTAAATTACAAACGTCAATGAAAATTTATGTTTTAGTTAAGAAACCAAAAAAACCAAGCAACGGAAAATCATCAAAGTTTTATGTAAATTGTTGTTTCCGTAAATTGTTGTAAATCACAAATATAAGAACTAACTAAAGCAATAGACAGTAGTTTTACTGTTTTCCTCCTTATTACCATTTCAATGGTAGACTCCCCAATTTAAAATCAATTGAGTTAATTATTAAGTTCTGAACAATGTGTCTAACTGCAAATTTATTATTAATATGTATAAGTAAATCACTCGAAGAGTGCGATCTTCAGGTGTAACAGTAAAGTTAACACAACAATAGCGAATTGATGCAAACACGTCACAGTATACGTGTATGTTTATGAAGTAAGGGAGACAAGCGAGCACACAGGCCACCTGATACGATGACAATCTTAAGACTGCTAATGTGTTGCTAACTCTGAGGACTTGGATGGAATGCCTCTATGCTTCACGGTTGTTTTAAACCCGCACTAGAACACAACAATGCGAACTACTGTTGTTTGGCGGCAGGTTAAAATGCAAGAAGGTATTAGCGATCCAAACAAATATATCTAATTAATAATTAATTTCAGATCGTCTATTTGTACTTCTACGAGTACGATATAGTAGGTAGGTATTCGATGAACATTAATGAACATATTGAACATAAAAAAAATCAGGAGACAGTGACACAAATTGACCTGGTCCCAAATTAAGCTCTAGGCTTGTACAATGGGTAAATTTACTTATTTATACGAGTATAGAGAAATACATAATTAAATAAATAGAAATCATCCAATACCAAAATGGATTTTCATTTTCCTCTCGTACAAACAATAAAACGACAATAATTAAAACCATTGTTTCGTTCATTGCGTAACACATAAAGCGATGACAAGCGTTGAAAACGTTTTATTGCGTACATTAAACTACGAACGATAAAATTATATTGAATAATGGAAGCAACGTGCTATAGAACAAAAGTAGTAAGTGACACAGAATAATCAGTGCACTTGCAACCTTATCTCCTTCTGTTGGCAGTTGTATGTGTTTTGCCGGTATGAATGATAATACTCTTTCGTTTTAAGGAACTAAGTAAGTGGATAGGAGATACACGGATCACAAGGTACCGGGGTCAACTTGAAAAACTAATTAAAAAAAATGCAATGGTTAACATAGTGGTCTTTGGTGCAATAAAAATTGAAATATGCAAAAGCTAAACTCCAGGGCCAAATCTTAAGTACCCGAAACCGACGTGCGTGCATGACACGATGTATGAATGCGGAAGAAGTCAAAAAGATTTCTCAGGATCGTAGCAAGTGCAAAAAAGAGGTCTCTGCCTACCCCTCTGGGAAACAGGCGTGATTTAACGTATGTATGTAAACTAGGAAAAAACTTATAACATAATTTC
Organism: Acleris laterana; assembly: GCA_963966035.1. Lineage (NCBI taxonomy): Eukaryota > Metazoa > Arthropoda > Insecta > Lepidoptera > Tortricidae > Acleris > Acleris laterana. The sequence goes on from OZ014461.1 coordinate 12,734,003, forward strand.
CATGCCTCAATATTTGTCGATGTGGGCGGCAAAAATTTACGGTTAATACTTTATTAAACAGGTTAAAAAATCGAGACATCAAAAAAATTACTTACGATTTGGATTTAACACTAAGGAGTAGCATTGCCTAGTTGTAAGAAAAGCTCTTAAATAAGGAAGTTAAATGAATTAACAACAAGGTAATGTAAGTAGGTTAGAGAGAGAAGTAATACTATTATAAAATAGTGATACATATACCCATGAATAGCGAGAGGTCATTCTCAATCACGCAACAATGTTACATGCATAAAAGATGATTAAATCGTGTTGACACAATACGGATACATTTTGCATTCGTACACAAAAGAATTTGAACAAAAGCAACGGAATTAGGTATGTGACAAAGCAATTGATTCAAATGAAGTCGATATGGTATCTTTTGATAAGGATATTTCCGCAGTAAAGATAATATAGTTGACGAAAAACGAATTCCTTTGTGTTCGAGTTTAGAAAATAAGTGATCATTCGAATTGATTCACAGGTTTCATTATTTTGAAATTCTACGGACTTTTTTTATCGCTTTTCATTCCGTTTTTATTGGATTCGTACTAATTGTATAACGGTAGTAATATGCACAAATAAAAACATTGAGAATGTTCTCTCTCGTCACAAAAATAAAAAACCTTTGAAATTACCGCGAATACATCACGTAGGCAAGTTTTACATTTTCATAAGTGTTTCTTCAATACAATGCTGAGTCTCAGTTTATCAGGCAGAATATTTTAACTGAAAATGAATGTCCAGTTAAATGCTTTTGCATTCAAATCTGTTATAGTTGTTCTGTTCCAAACAAGTTGAACATTCATAGCCAGGCGTGCCAATTTACATGCAAAATGAACGAGTTGTCGGTACTGTATGGTTTAATCGAGTATTCTAATCTAACAATAGCGGAAACTTTATGACGCATATTCAAAGTGACATCAACGCGCAACAAAAACATCGGGGATAATTATAATAGCGATTAACAGCTACGGGTCGAGTAGTGACCCCTGAGGTACACCGAATCAATTTAGGAATTTGTACTGTGAAGGTCGAGAAAGAAAGTTAATGACGTGGATTTTGGCAACGATTACTTTTCTGCGTTTAAATGACGTATTATTTCTCAATTTTAAGAACGGCTCCCAGTGTCATTACACGTCACACGGGTCACACCATACCTTGGGCGTTAGCTATTTTTATATAAAATTATTTCACCCATTACTTTTTTAGAAAAAACCTTTAGTTTGATTAATTAGTGGTTATATTTTGTGTGTATACCTACACACAAATATAGTACATACGATAATAATTGTGTTTTGGGCTTATAATTATTATGTTTTTGTTCTGAATGTTATGTAAGCAGTTTTAATGATTTCCTTTTATCCAAAGAATTGACCAGTTAAAGCGGTCATAAACCAAATTAGCTTAAAACGGACACTATTTCGGAACAGTTCTATCTGTTTTAAAAGAACTGTATTTTTAACAAATAATTTGTGCCCAACTGAAAATGACAGAGAATGGGAATGTTGATGAAACTCGTTAAAAGTTTACCGGTTTTGATATACCGAGTAATAAACAGGAACTGATAAGCATAATTGAAGATATTATTATCAAGCGTTTGAGATGAATAATGTAATTGAACGGGATTATTACATGCACTAATAACAGTTGTTTTAAAGTCCCAGAACTGAGTTTATAATAACGGATACGATGTTTTTTAATTCTAAAGTAACTAACTCTAGCAATGCTATGAGGCATAAGGAGAAAATTGTTTTTTTAGTTGTAAATAAAATAATAATCATCATTTATAATCAGGAATTAAAACTTAAAACTATCGTATAGTCCCGTGACGGCGTCATTAATGTAAAGTTTTGTGGTAAATGAGTAGTGCGAACTGAGAAAAAAATATTTAAGACTAACCTTACCTGGTCACAAAACTCCTGCTGCCTTCTTATCGCCATTAAATATCTACTAGAGGCCTTCGTACGTTTGTATATCTACACTAAGACTGGTTGACACTAAATTTTAAAACGATATGATATCCACAACGATTTAATATTCGATTTTTATAATAAGAACATATAGCTCATACTCTTGATAAATCTCTGTACGCTACATTAAATTAGATTCATATCTACCGCCAGTCTTTTAATAATATATATTTACAGCATTTCATATTTCGATATGTTTCTTTTTTTCACTTTAGCCAGCCTCATAAGCCGATGCCACATTCTACAAAATCGAAAGTGCATTGAAAAAAAACGTGTCTCTAAATCTCATACAAGTTTTTCTTCTGTAAATTTGACAGGCTCCTTTAGCACTTCGATTGTATTGTCGGCTGTAACTATGCAGTTTACTTTGGCAACAGATTTATTATTATTAACGTTATCTTTTTTCCCTTCTTCCTTTTCATTGCTTTCAGACTTGAAATCATTGTTATTATCAATACTACCTTCCGCAGGTTGGTTTAAGTCAGACTTTTTTGAGGCAACTTTGACGACAACTTTTACATTCGCAGGATTCTTTTTCTGAGAGCTCTGCGGATAGTGATGCAAAATAGCCGTCGTGTCAAAAGTAATTTTACCGTACTTTACAAATTCAGTCGGTCTTTTAGGCTTCTGTGAACTAGGACCAGGGCTTACATCTACTTCTATATCACTATTAGGAGTTTCATTTTTCCTAGGTTTAATTTCATTATCTATTGTGATACCGTCCATTATGTCTCTAGTATCTTCCAATAACTCTAAAGCTACTCCTCTACTTTTCCTAACATTTTCCATGTAAGTATTATAGAGGTTCATATCGGTAGTGTTGTTTTGCTTAAGCGGTAGCGTATTTGGATGTTTTTTTCTATCATCAGCCGTGTATCACAATTGTTTGTGGTTTTGCTGGGAGCGGTTGTCGTGCTTCGCCGCGGCTTCATCGCGCGCGGCGTGTGCTAGCTATGTCTGGCTCTGCACCATCGACACGCTCGTGGTCTCAGTCACAATCGTGGGCGCTGGGAACTCATCCCCAGTCGAGTCATACATCGGAAACTCACAGCACATGATGAACTTTAAAAACTTCGGCACCTCCACGTATATCGCCGTCGGTATTGGTATAAGCGGTGACGTAGACGCCTTATAATACAAATAATCTGGGTTATCGCGATATTTTTCGTCCGCCGATCTTTCGAGGAGCGGTATACCAGATAAGAACAATATGATAGACGTTGTGAATAGTGGCGATAATATAGCAATCCATTCGACACCTTCGATGACATTCAGAGAAATAATGAAAACGCCCCACCAGAGGACAACTTCACCAAAATAGTTGGGATGCCGTGACATGCGCCATAAACCATCATTGCACCATTTGCCCTGATTAGCAGGCTCTTGTCTAAAAGCAAACTTCTGGAGGTCCGCATACGTCTCAATCAACAAACCGATGACGAAAATCCCGGCTCCGGCTGAGTCTAGCGTCGTCATAGTTTTTGGTGACTTAGGGAACGAATGGTGAGGTGAATTGATGATGATAACGGGTAGACTGACAACGTAGACCCAAACCGCTTGAAAACTGTAGAAGACGGCGAATCTCAGCGTGTTGCTTTTGCGATCTTCGAACTGCTTGTCGCGACCGATGTGGTAGATCCTGTATATAAGATACCCGGATAGACGTGCGCCCCAGACACACACAAACGCAGTCACCATCAGTTGTCTGCTGTCGTAGTTCTTCATGTGACTACCGCCTTGTCCCAGAAAGAATGTGAGGAGAGCTATGATGATGAAGTTCGCCCCGCCGGTGAAGTCTGTCACCTTGTCACTTTGAAAGAGCGACGCGATTGTAAAGAACAATATCTGCATAGCGACCGTCATCATTGCGCTGACAGCAAAATTATTCCTGTCTATAAGCGGCTCCATCTCAATTTATTTGACACTAAATGTTTGAAAGTTTAGCCTCAAACAGAACTGGCTGCATCGATTCCCCCATGTCGCAATGCCGCATTTTAGGCTCACTTGTTTTTCGTTTTATAATCGTTTAGCTCCACAACCTAGTTCCTTACTAACCAACATAACTGCCCACGGACTATAAATTAAGCTTAAATGTATTTTGTTTTAAACAATTTACTAGAGCGTTTGTTTCTGCGTGTGTTCCCACGACAGGGTATGCACTACTGAAATAGACTTGACGTTTACACTACGCATGCGCGGAGCTTGACGCACGCGTACAACGCCCTCGACACGCGGAACAAGTGCTAGCTGGCTGAAAAAAACGCGTCTCCCTTTGTAAAAACGATTGGAACATCTAATTTTTGAATTGTGTTCTATATTCAAACAATTTTAAACGTTTTTCATTTATTTATGGCTTGGTCAACTTCTTACACGCACGAAGAGGTCTCTTATTCGTAAGTAGGTCAAAATGACGTAAACAAAATATTAGGTCACAGCCACCTGTCTACTAGAAGGCACACACGTCTTAATAAATAGCACGGGCATGGCCATATGCAAGGGACTTATTTCTGGAACAAATATTTGCGTGTTATTTTGAGAGTGTTTTGTATGAATAAGTAAGGGAATTAGGTTAGGTAGAGTTAGAAATGTTTAGTACAGTCAGTTTAATTATGTAAAGTATCAATTAGTGGTATTACACGTATTACACCAATAAAATATGCTTTTTTATTTCTACGAGCAACGGTAAACGGAATAAGGAAAAATACTTTTTAACGACAGTACAACGTCTTTTGTTATTTTTTATAAATAATAATTAAGGAGCTGTTAAGGCTACGTCAGCTATTTGGGTTTTGGAGCGTATCACAGTATTTCTGATACGATCAGTCAATTTGACACCTAAAATACTACGCTCCATAGCTCTTTGACAGCTGCCACCCTCAAGTGGAACTGGGCCGGACATATCTGCCGTATGCCTGATTATCTTTGGGCAAAAATAGTTACAAATTGGGTACCGCAAGATCGGATACGACGACGTGGCAGACCCCGGCGCAGATGGCGAGATGAGCTAGAAGCCTTTCAGCACGATTGGCGGGAAACTGCCCAAAACCGAATTACGTGGAAGGATGGGAAGGAGGCCTTTGCCCAGCAGTGGGACATTCCGGGCTAATAATAATAATAATAATAATAATAATTAAGGAGCAGCTGATTCCGAAGTACACATTTCCGAGAGTGGGATAACAATAGGTCCACTCTAGTTTTAAATATCCACGGAATAAAGAATGGAGTAATGACTGATAGGTCAGAAATAGTTGGTTTAAGTCAAATATTAATACGGGGTTAGTGATATCGTTTTATATGTATAACCCGAAACGCTATAGAGAGCACCTACGATTACGTTATTTTCAAGTTAAGAAATTAAATAAATATGAAAATAAGTATAAGACAGTTATATTATACCCCACAAGAACAATATTTTAATTAAATGACACTTAGGGTACTGTTGTGCACTTTGTGTACGGAAGTAACTCTAACACTTTACTTTACTTTAATAAAACAACAATAATAACATTATTATCAATTAAAGAATATGGATTGAACATTTAATAATAACACATACATAATATTAGCATTATGCAATATTATGAACTCATCTAAGGAAAAACTACAGGAAAATACATTAACAATGCGGACTTTAATGAATAGTTAAACTCCGAATAATTTCTGTTGTCAAAAAGTATGCGTTTTTCTGTTTAGTTTATCTGCACAATATCGAAGAAATTAAATACAAAATTTATTTTTCCATGTCTATTGCTAACAACATTATATTTAGACTTGACTTTTCAGCCCTTTGAATGACATTTTTATTTACATTTTACAAGTTTGGTTTTTCTGTTATCAGTCAAGTCCACGTTGTTATTGCTATCCTGAATTTGAATGTAACTAATTCTATAATTTTTTGCTAAAGCTAACGAAGAACAATTTATTTAATCAAATAGCCTGTCTCACCATTCCAAGGTCTACACATGTAAATACTAGGGTCTATATCTCTTAAACCAGAGTAATGCATATAGAGGTAGGCAAATGAGAAATAGTTCTTGCCAACACGTGTCGCTTCCACCGCGTAACCGTGTTTGCTGCATAGCGTACGACGCGGGACCCCTATTTGATCCAGGGTCAAGTTGTTAATCTGATCTGCCTCATCCGTGACATGCCGAAGGCGCATATATGCGTCGTTCCAAGGTGTCATAGCTCAGAAACTACCAGTGAAGTCAAGCACAGTGAGGCTAGAACATAATGTGTATGCTCTTCGAGAAATTAAAAAAACCACAGACTTACAAACGGCTCTTACCACGTATTACGCCTACGCCCACGCCTGGCTTACCTACGGCGTCATACTGTGGGGGAATAGCACCGAAGCGCCATCCCTTTTCACCATGCAGAAGAAACTGCTGCGTATCCTAGTGAATATAAAACCGACGGATAGCTGTAAACCATATTTCATCAAATACAAAATGCTTACCCTTCCATCTCTCTATATCCTAGAATTATGCAAATTTGTAAGAAAATACCCCGAATTCTTCAAAAAACGTGAAGACCTACCTGTAGCGCGATCTTTGCGCTATAAGAATAACCTGCAACTTCCACGTTCCCGTCTTAAATTAACTTCGGATGGTCCTATGATAATGTCTATAAAAATTTACAATAAATTACCTGAAAGTATAAAAGAAGAAAAAAAGGAAAAAATATTTATTAATAAACTGAAACAATTGCTCGTAAACAAAGCATATTATACAATAAAAGAATATACAGAAGACGCATTACGATAATTAATAATGGTTATACTTATAGTACATATACTACTAATTAATTTATGCCTCCTCTCTCCTAGTGTTGCTGTGCCCTCCAGGGTTCATTTTGTTATTACTTATTTATTGGAATAAGCTGTACCATTATGAAAAAGCAATAAATAATTGATTGATTGATTGATAATGGGTCCCGACGCAAAGTACGGCGCAGATGAAAACATGTTATCGTTATAATTCTTTGTTATTTTGTATACCGTGTCGGTTTTGTGTCAATAAATTTAATTTTTTTCTTTCTTTCAAATATACTTAACGCTAACGAAGTCGATTTACGAAAGCTGTTTAAATGTATGGAATTTACGTAAGCGCTCTATGTAACCGCCTGGCAGCTTATGTCAATTCTATATATTTTCTATAACGCAAACGATCGCCGAATGATTAGCGATAAGTGTAAATCGTCCCTTTACTTTTTAAACTTCTTATCTGATCGAATAGTTATATAGAAAAAACACTCATGTTCCAAGGTTTATAAAGACTATTTTCCTATCAAAATATTCAATCAGATAAGAGGCCGAGTAAGTAAAGGGACGAAATATTTGAGTGATGAGCGTTATTTGTTTCTAAGACTTATATGTTTTTCTATGTTCTATCGGCAAAATGAAACTCTGACCCACCATACAACTATGTCACAGTGACAATAAATTTGTCATTTCTAACGATTTGATTTAAAACGTTACTGTGATACGGTTCTTTGGTGGGTCAGGGTCTGTACAGTGAAAGTACTAATTATGTACTCGGCTATAGCGCTAAATTATGTAAACATAGACCTTAGGCCCGTGCAGATATATTTGACGCATTGGGAATTAATAATTAAAAGGGCTCCGGCATTTCCTATATTACACATATTTAATATAGTTAATTAATAAAAAGTTTATTTATTTAACACATCGATATTCGATAGATATTATACACTTTATCTAATACGTGAGCTAAGTCATTAAATAATTCTGTTTTCGCTTCTTAGCCATATCCAAACCCAATTTCAACCTTATACCGAACGCATAAAATGTGTATTGTCTTGAACTACCGCGTCTCCTATCCTTATCAACGGATTATAATTATGTATCACGCCAACCACAAACGACTGATAAATAGAGTATAAATTGTGGTTTCTCAGAAATATATTGTGTTTACTATTATATTCAGGTAGAAAAATCACTAAACAACTCTGCGGCCTATTCAAGATGGAAAGTTAGGGATTTTCGAAAATCGAAAACTTGGGCACTCTACATAACTCCAAAGAGTCATAATTCCAAATTGATCCGAATCCCGAATTAACATAATTCCGAACGGAATGTTTTAATAGCAGCCTTTGTTTTTTTTATATTGCTTGGTAATCAAACCTAACCTAACCTTCGTGTAGTAATATAAAATAGCTCTAGCATAACATACCTTCCGGGAAAATGAAAAAAATCGGACAATTAAATAATTTAAAAAAAGGCTTTTTTAGGTTTATAATTACGAGTATGTATAATACATTCTGGTTTATGTATGTACGAGTGTTACACAAAACTACCATAACTCGAAGCGAAGCGAGGGCGGGTCGCTAGTATTCTTCATACCCTTTTATAACCTACTTTTTACCACTAAAATGTTGAGTAACACAGGTTGCCCGACTAGTTGGTCGACTTGTCTAACAACTCCCCTTTGAGCATGGAGATTGCACTCCAGTTATTTTAGTTGGTCTCATTCTCTTTGATATTCTATCGTAATACAAAAAAGGCGAGTAACTACAATGTAGTAGTCGGAGTATTCTATACTCTATTGGTAACCACATTGAATTCAAAATGCTTCTACTATTATTATGCAGTTAGAACCCGGTTCTAGTGTCACGTCAGTATTCTCGTCCAACGCAGCAAAGGGCATGCTGCCAGTGAACCCTACGTGACACAAAATGTATTTCTATCCCACCCACGGGTATACTGACTGATCTGAAAGTCGAGTGACAGTGCAACTGTAATGAGATTTGAGAAGGTCTCGGGGTTGGGGACCTATTATTTCATCGAAATACCTTTCAACGAACGTGTCATTATGAAGAATTTTCAATTTGTCTTAAGGCATGCCAAATGAGTTTTTTTTTACAATCATAGTAATTTTTTATGCCTACCCCTCTGGGAAACAGGCGTGATTTAATGTAATGTAATGTAGACAGTCGTTGAATTGACGGCCATCTTTAAATTGTTTTATTAAAGGAAGACTTTGGCTCCTATTTTATGATACTACTTTTTTTGGTTGGTTAATGTCTAAAACATTTGCAGGGAAGTGGCATCTCTTTCATTCAGGGTGTCAAAAATAATATACGTCATAATTTGGCAGACTGGCTAAGTAAAGTGCTACCATGTCATCCACAAACCATTATAGCTCTCGTTTTTTCATTGATCAGTTCATCTTATCGGACATCTGCCACGCGATACTAACCTTATATTTTTTTCCAGACTACTATCTCCAAAAGTATTACTTAGGACAGAACAAAGTAGGACCAAATACGCGTTGGCAAAGAAAAGATACATTATCTCTTTTACAGACACAATACAAAAAAGTTATTACTCACGTTGTGTTCATCCCAGGGTCGATTCCGTTGGCGTTGATGTACATGGTGGCCATGTCAGCGATGAGGAGACGGAAGTCTTCGCGGATCAAGGTAAACTCCGCGAGGGACAGGCCCCCGACGATCACGTTGAGATGGTGAACCGGCTCGGGCAGGAGAGGTTCCGGCTCGGGTTCAGGTTCTGGGTCTTCAGGTACTGGCGCTGGAGAAAGAGATTTTACCGTCATCTATATATCTCTTTACATATAGGTCTCTTCCATAACGACCAGCTGAATGAATAACAGCGCATAGACAGCTGAGGTGTGACTCTCTCAAGAAGCAAAGGGGAACGAATGAACGAGTAATGTCCAAGCGGCGAGATTAAGTAGTCCCGTCAGTGCGAACAAAACACATTTTAGCGCGTGCGTTTTCAATTTAGCAGCATGGTTCCTGCCGACGGGTCGAACGTACAAGGCTACTTAATTGAAAATGCACGCGCTAAAATGTGTTTTGTTCGCTCTGACGGGACTACTTAAATTCGCCGCTTGGACATCACTCGTCCGTCCGTTCGACCGTCGTTGTTTAGAGAATCACTACCCTGAACGTATCATTTCATTGAATTCCATTTCATTGAACGCCATTTTCTACTAAAACCTTGATATTTTCAGGATTTTTTGTCACACAGCGAGAAATGCTTTTCAATGAAATGAAAATTCTGTATAATGATACATTTGTTGAGAGGTGTTTCGATAAAATAAAAGGTACCCGTATTAAAATCAGGGGCGACCGAGACAACACAATATTTTAAAGAAAGTGTGCGAATTTTGATAGTTTGATCTGTTCGACAGGAACCACGTGATGTACTTTTAATTATTATAAACTAACTATCAGTGCAAAATGTGGTTACAGAATTATTAACAAGTTTTTAGAGTTGTTAGTAATTCTGTAGCTCTGCCTACCCCACTCTGGGAATAAAGGCGTGAGCTTATGTCTGAATGTATGTAACTATCAGTGTGATTCAAAAACCGACTCCCAGAAGAACCCTTTCGGATACAAGTTGACTGTAGGGTTTTTACAACAATTACCCGACTTATACGAGAACTACAACTTGGAACACATTAAAAGGTTTCTTTACGATGTTTTTCCTGCATCGTAAAAGGTAATTGTAAATTTAAATTGACCGTAAAAATATCGAGACAACTATTTGTTGAAATTGAATAACTCGAAAGACTGCGCAAACGTTGAAAATTTTTCATTATTCACATTTTCAAGTACAATTGCTTCAAGCGAGTTCATTGCTATGTAAATATTCTAATTTGTCAAACAATAACAATGAAAATAGTTGAGTCATGTGCAAATTAGTTAACTCGTACAGAGACGGTTAAAATATTAACATTTGACAATGACCTTTAAAATGGTTTTAAAACGCCCTGATACAATAAAGTCATCGTTTTCTGTAATACAGTAAACTTGATAGAAGTAGGTACCAGTTTTGGCAATCCTTACATCGTTTATGGCCACTCCAAATTTCAACTAAGTGGTAAAGCAATATGAAATAACAAACATATTTTTCTTTTATATTTTATCTTCGGTTTTAACTATTTACCAATATTATTTTTAATTTTACAATATTTTTGATACTCATTTCAAACTAATATGGCCAAAAGGGTACAATGGCCACAAACGGTACTTCTACCCTACTACTCGACTGTACTTGGCAAGGGGCTCTGGAGTCCCATAGTCTCTGCCTCCCCCAAGGAGACAGGCGAAAAGGTATGTATGAAGTACTTACCGATCATCTTGACAGTGATGTTGAATCCAGTGCGGAAAACGAACCCGTTTTTGGCCTCAAAACGCATGAAGAGCCGATCGACGTCCGCGAAACGGTAGGCGCGGGGGCTGTTCAGGTGGTAGGAGAACAGGAGGCCGTCGGAGCCAGCCTCGTCCAGTTGACCTGAGGAAACGTGTATAATGTTAACATTGGGTGGCGGTCTGGTCGCATAACAACTATTGTCATAATATCGATTGTCATAACACTTTACGCATGAAGTTGATGCTCATAATTTTTTTTTGGCATAATTTATACTAGGCATAATTGTTCCTTGTCATAATTGTACGGAGTCATAATTGGTTTAAACATAATGTAGAAAGGCATACATTTATTTAGTCATAATATTGATAATTATAAATATTTTTTATAATAAATATAAATGTCATAGTAGGGAATAGGGACTTAGTGGCGAAACCGACTCGGATCGGATCGCGGATAGGTTAGAAGACGAAAGCGGGAGCTTTGCTTTTTTTTGTAAAAGAGCGGATGGTTAACTACTTTTATGAGCAACCATTTTATGTCCATTATAAAGTATGCTTAAAAAAAATTATGCGCATCAAATTTATGCGCGTTACACAATATGTTCTTAAACATTATGATTAAAAACTTTATGCGCATAAATTTATGACAATTTACAGTTATGCGCAATGATGAGTATGACGAATCCTTGTATGCCCATCAAAAATATGACTTTAAACTTTATGCAACCCGACCCCTACCCGTTAACATTTAATGGGACAACAACAATACTTACAATTCAGATAAGGAAGCAAGCGTGAAAACCCAACTGCTACTTGGATAACGTCGTCAATATATTGTTAGTTGTCACGTATACACAAACAGTGTGTTACCAGCACCCTGGCGTTTTTAAAAGTAGGTTAAAATAAAACTTTGACATTAATTTAATTAATAAACGATTTTTTTTCTGTTGTTTCTGACAAAATTTTACTTGTCAGCAATGTAAAGCACAGCAATTTGACAAAGTGTAAATGACAGTCGAAGGATATTTTGATTATTATGATTTGCCTCCGTACCACGACATGCCTTGTACTAAGCAACAGCGATACTGATAATGATAAACACGCAGCACAAGCGCTATATTAAAAATTGACAGTATCTAAAAAAAGCTATTGTGAAGTTATTTTAATTAATTTTTAATTGATAATACTTGCAAACAATTGCTAAAGCAACATATTATCTGCAGTTTTAATAAATGCCCGCATGCCGATATAGCATAACACGCTGTATAAGCTATCCGTTAAAGTTTTGCAAGAGAACAAAGAACCCTACAAACATAATTATTATATACAGGTCAATAACATTACTCTCCTCCTCCACAGTTGGGTAACAAAAGACGTACCAATAAAACGACAACGGCGAACACTAAGATATTGAGATAGTGAAAAGTTGTAGCGCATCATGTGTACAATAAACTGGGATATGAACAAATATGAAACATAAAAACAAAATATGTTCAAAAATAAATACAGTAAGTATTTATGCTTGTACAAATGTTGCTTTGTTCATAAGATTATGTGCTTAGAATACTAGCGGGAAAGCAGAATTACTTACTAGCTTTGTTAAGAGGTAATTTGAAGACGTAAGATTGGGTTGACTCTAGCTCCTAAATCTGTATAAACTGTCGTTTCTATAAATATATAGTTGTTTTTATAGGATTATGTTATTTTAGTCAATAAATATATCTAGTTTTTGTAGTTACTTAATAATCTGTTACTTTTATCGTGAATTCATATCAAAAATATATATTTCAACTTGTCAAGCCTTTTTTTACCTTATTTGTATACCCTTTGTAAAAGAAAGTATAAACATACATAGTTCTAGGATCCCAGGGAAAAAGGGTGTAAGTCTTCCGAAGATCAAGTGAAAAAAGGTATATTTTAACATAAATAAATTTAACGTATTGACAAATAATTTCTAAAGATTTTTATACTTATATTTAAGTTCAATGACGACTCAATCCCTTTTCTTAATCTTAAACAAAGACTTGAATTTAATTGAACTTGTTAAAATACTCGTATGTTCTCAAACTCGTATTTTCCGTCAAAAACGCAAAGACAAACAAGAAGTTGGATCGTACTTTGTTTACATCTCTGTGCTATGTTTGTCAAAGGACTGAGAGATTGTTATTCTTCCGAACTCGAGATAAAACATGTGGGCCACTGGAGGGTTAAATAAGATAATCTTATAAAAACACGTCGCATCGCGGCAGTGACCGCGTTGAGTGCGCCCAACATCAATATTTATGTATGCAAACAGTTAAGTGCACAAAACACAGAATACAAAAGGTGTGCACAAAGGCAAAACGTATCTATTTAAGATAAGTATCTTTCTGGTTAATCTTTTAACGATTGCGAGATAAATAAATAAAAAACTGATATACAAATGTACAACACCTAAAAACGACAGAAAATAAAGATAAAGAAGAGATTTTAAAGGATTAATAAACGAATATAATTACTGGTACTATCAGACCATTGGAACCTTGACCCACCATAGAACTGTGTCACAGAGACGTTAAGATTCAAGTCATAAGAAGTGTCAAACAAATTGTTTTATAATGTCACTGTGACACCGTTCTATGGTGGGTCAGGGTTCCATTGGGCTGATAGTACCTTAATAAATACATTCATTACAAGAAAAGAAATGAAAAAAATAACAGGGGACAATCTCACACCAATTGACCTAGTTCCAAACTAAGATCTATGCTTTTTTTTTTTTTTTTTATGGCATAGAGAAGACAAACGGGCACACAGGCCACCTGATGGTAAGTGGAAACTGGTGACCCATAGACATTTGCATTCACAAGACTGCCATGCAATCCTAAGACTGCAAATGCGTTGCCAACCCTGAGGACTAAGATGGAATGCCTCTATGCTAGTCATTTCACCGGGTGCATGCTTGCACTATGGGTACTAGAAAACGATATAAATACGTACCCCCTTACTTATAAACGTGTAATAAGCTTGAAATAGTGTATGCCATGCTTTGTCACTTTCTGTCAGATGCAAATGTCACAATTATAGATAAGGACAAAGCATGGCATAAATTATCCCAAGCTTATTCCACGTTTATAAGTAAGGGGGTTAGATAGAGACATAAATACTTGAATACATAGAAAAATCCAAGAATCAGAAATAAAAATTCACGCTAATCATACAAATATTTTCCCTTACCGTGAATCGAACCCGGAACCGATAATTTTATAGACAGGGTCACTACCAAGTAGGCCAACGTGACGTCAATATAATAAGAGTAAACAGATTAAAATAATCTGGTAATAAAAGAGTCCTTTTTAGGGTTCCGTAGTCAAACTAGGAACCCTTATAGTTTCGCCATGTCCGTCCGTCCGTCCGTCCCCAGTCTAGCTCAGAGACTCGTAGTACTAGAAAGCTGTAATTTGGCATGAATATACATAATAGTCACGCCAACAAAGTGGTAAAATAAAATTTTTAAAAATATTTTTTTTTAATGCACCTCCCCTACACGTAACGTGGGGATGCCTTTTTTTTTTCTTGCCTACCCCATAGTGTGGGGTGTCGTTGGATAGGTCTTTCAAAAATATTGCGGGTTTATGAAAATAATTTTTCGATTAAGGGATCCGTTTATGAAATATTAAGCTTTAAAGCGCTATTTTTTGTTAGAGTCAAGTGTCCCCCCCCCCCCTACAGCCAAAACTACAAATACTAAAAATCTGAAAAATATCTTTAACGAAAGCGCATATAACGAATTTTAAAGGAAAACTATCACGGCTATGTAGACATGATTAGTTCCTGAGATACAGGCGACTAAAGTGTTTATACCTATCAAAATCGCCTATGATAACTTTGATAGAAAAATTTGTTAACGGGGCGTGCAGGACGCGCGGGGGGAGTCAAACTGTCCAAGCAACAAATCGAGTGACAGCCGCGCTCATAAGCGCGAGCGCCTAGATGCTGTTTGGACGTGCCCCGGAATGCTACCTACAAGTTT